>OY759212.1:1520873-1863620 GCA_963662105.1 Meiosimyza platycephala
CGTGTTTTTTAAAAATTGACTTCAACTTGTTAGTTATTTCTGGTACAAAAGACACACTCGCCTTGTATCACGTTCATCCTTCAACAAATTGTTTTGTGCATAAAGTGTGGTTCTGTTTGAGCGCAAAATTTTTTTGGTATGTTGGCGAACTAAATGATCAATTAAATACACCGAATACCCATTTTTTAATGCAATGCTTTTAATGCAACCATAAATTGAAACAGTTTTTAGGTTCAACAAAAGATAAAATACCGGAGTTAGAAAAATCTGGTATTTATGAGATACAATGCGGAGATTGTGACAAAAAATACTATGGTCAAACACGCCGTGGGATCGGAAAACGGTTTAAAGAACATGTTAGTTACATCGAGAAAAATCAACCTAGGAAATCAGCATTCGCAAACCACGTCATATGCAATTCTCATTTAAACTTTTCAATAAACAACGTAAAATTAAAAAAGCAAGCAACTGATCACAAAAAATTAGATGCCTATGAAAGTTTGTTTATTCAAAAAGATAGCAATTCATTAAATTTAGACAATGGAAATATTGTATCCGATTTATTTAAATTATTGTAATATGTTTTTAAGTTAAGTCAATTCACTGGTTTATATTTTCTCTAATATGACCTTTACAATAATCTTTTGTTTTTGATATTAATGTTTTTTATTGTCAATGTCTACAAAATGCATATAAAGCTTTTTTTAAAGTTCACCACATTTAGTGTAAGGTGAAAAGTTTTTCCAAGCCCTTTATTAATTTTTCGTTTTACTTAAGCTGTTTTTATTATCAATGTTTACAAAACGTATGTTAAGCGCTCTTCTTAAAGTTCAACACAGTTAAGCTTAAGTTATAAAAGTTTGTCTTTTTCTTTTATTTTCAATTCTGTTTCTTGTTACATCTATGCTTTAACTTAATTTTGTCAATCGTGTTGCTGAAGATGACTAGCAAGCTAGTCGAAATGCATTTTGCTTAGAAAAATAAAAAATTAAATTAAAGTTTTGTTTTTTGTTTTTTAAATTTGCGACCTCAATTTTAAGGTGTTTCTGTTTTAATTTAATATATATATATATATATATACATATATGGAGCATTCCATGTGAAATTTTTGGACGAAAAAAAAAAACGATTTTTGCCCCGGGGATTTGTTGTTCAACATCTTGCGATGACCCACCTAAATTTGCACGCCAATCGCTTGCGCCAAACCCGAGATATCCCCTGAACAGACTATCGGGTAGAACGATTTTCCAATTTTTCCATGATTTTCAGGAGTGAATAACTTGAAATGGGTGCATTTTCTTGACTTGATGACTAGGAAAAAACTTGTTTCTTGTTTCCTGAAAAATATTTTCCTCGCGGGTAAAAAAATTTTTTGCGCAAGCGCAGTATGATTTTTTTGTCAATTACATTTGCTTTTTTAGTTTTCATATCGTGGGCCCCAAAATTTTTTCTCTCATCTGATCCCAAAATGTTCGCCGAAGTGTCCTTTGGTAGTCACAAAATTTTCAGAATGAAGACTTTTATACTTCTCTCAGGAGCTCGATATGACTAATGAAAAAATTCGATTTTAAGAAGATTTGCTTGTTAATTTTTATTTTTTTATAAATGAATATACAGTGAGATAGAAAAAGAGAAAAACCATATTGAATATACATTTTTGCATAAATTCCGACGCTTAATGAAATACAGATAGATATAGAGAGAGCAAGATTATGATGTCGAGGTTGTCAAAAGTACTAAATTATTTGAATACTGTCAAATGGAAAGGGACCATGCAATGGAATCGGCGCGCCGATTAGTACTATTGACGATCTCGACATCATATCTTACTCTTTCTGTATCTATCTGTATTTCATTAAGCGTCGGACTTTATGAAAATGATATTGTGAAAATATATATTTAATATGGCTTGTCTCTTTTTTATCTCACTGTATATTCATTTATTAAAAAAATAAAAATTAAGAAACAAATTTTCTTAAAATCGAGTTTTTTCATTAATCATATCGAGCTCCTGAGAGCACTATAAAAGTCTCCATTCTGAAAATTTTGTGACTACCAAAGGGCACTTCGGCGACCATTTTGGGATCAAATGAGAGAAAAAATTTAAGGGCCCACGATATGAAAACTAAAAAAACAAATATAATTGACAAAAAATCTTACTGCGCATGCGCAACAAGTTATTCACTCCTGAAAATCATGGAAAAATTGGAAAATCGTTCTACCCTATAGTCTGTTCAGAGGATATCTCGGGCTTGGCGCAGGCGATTGGCGTGAAAATTTAGGTGGGTCATCGCAAAATGTTGAACAACAAATTCCAGGGGTAAATATCGTTTTTAATTTTTCGTCCAAAAATTTCACATGGAATGCCCCATATATATATGCTGGCATTATCCTGTGCGCTTCGCTCCACCTTTTTCTTATTTCATTAAAATAAAAAGCAGAATCAAACATTTTTTTTTAAATGAAAAAGTTATATTATTAATTTGAATGTAAATTTAATTCAGTTCAATGCTTTTTGGTATACAATATTTTTATTCAATTCAAAATTCTCGCCATAGCTTTGGAAGATGAGCGTTTTAAGAAGTCGCGTTTCAGTCTAATTGTATGAATTGTATCATATTTCCCAAAGTTATGTCGGAAATTTCATTTTGAATGCAGATACATTCTTAGGATTGATTGCAAATTACATTACAAAAAAAAAAAAAACAAAAATAAACAAAATAAAAATTTTTATGTCGAATTTTATGTTGAAAAACAAACCATGCGCATCATCAGTAAAAAACTCGTAGTTTTTAAAGTTATGGCGGGAATTTCGATATGAAAGCACATGCATTCTTTGGATTGATTGGGGAATAACACATAAAAAAATAAAAAAAAATAAAAGGTGTTATATTGAAAATATTTTGAGAAAAATTTTTTTACTTAAAAAAATTTATTTTTAAACAAATTTATTTAAATTTTTTTAATTTTTTATATAGTTATAGTGTTTCTAAACAAAAATGATTTAACGGTTTTTCATCCTATCTCCTATAGTTTTTGAGATATTTCATTTCAAAAACGTCAAAAAATAAAAAGTGTGCGTTTAATAAAAGAATGACCGATTTACATATGTATATACATACAATTATTGCTCGTTTAATATAATAGGAGATAGGAGATAAGGCAGATGAGCGCAAGCACTCACTGTGAATTAATGATCTTGTTTGGTTATGTTGGTATAGAGAATTTTGAAAAAATTGGCAAAATATTGAAGAGTTCGAAAAATGTTGAAATAGTCGAGAAATATTGAACTGTTCAAAAAATGTTGGAAAAATTATATATTGGCATTTCTATGGCGACGGTCGTGACAGTCATACACTTTCAATAAGAAGAAAGTGAAAGAAAAATATGAATTTTTTTTGCTTTGATTTTTGGATAGCGCTATATTTAGTGAAAAAGCTGAGAACTATCGAAAGTATTGTTCTAAGCTATTAGCTTAGGCTATTTTCAGACAAAAATATGGCTCTTTCTCAGGACCTCGCCTACTTGGGAGGCTGAAATTCGGGCCGTGGTGCAGTCTTTTCAGATACTTTGAATTGACAAAGTTTCAGTAAAGTTGAATGTTTTTTAAATTTCAAACTTATGTTACACCTAAGGTAAAGTTAGTGTAACGAAACACCTTTAACCCGACTACTTGGAATTTTCAAAGCAATGCGTTATTTTAATACTACAGGTAATAAGTAAATAATACCCGGAAAAGTTTTTATAAATAACAATTATTATGACTGTTGTAAGCAATTTAAGTTTCACATCAACTTTTTTTTTTGGAAAATCATATCTCGCAAAGAAAATTGTTTTCTATAACACTATAATTGTTAAATACATTATGAATTTTAAGAAAAAAATATTACACCATGAAACAATTTTTTTTCGAAGCAATGATCCACTTTGCTACTAATAAATTCGATTTTTCTTAAGTCTTCAGACTCTTTTTGACGAGAGATTGATATCTTAAGTGCGCTGATGTATTCTGCGTCAGATGGTCAACTTCTTTTGCCACTCAACTGATGTTCAAATGGCATCAGTTTTTCTGAGTAGTCGCAGTCATTATTAATGTCTTTCTCCTTTAAAACAAGCTTTCAAATGGTCATCTATGATATTTCGTCGCAAAGTTACAGCCATTTTAAGGTGACATGTATTTGAAAACGGTTGGTTAATATTGTTGGGTCGTAAGGGATCAAATTTATACAACTTTGAAGTGGCTATACACCGAAAAAAAAGACCGCACTAAATTTGAAGAACTGCCTTCCTCCGATTTAGTGTAAAAATTTTCCCTAATCTAAGTTATTTTTCCTCATATTGATGAAAATATCGTCTCATTTAGTAATTGAGGCCTTTGAAATGAGTTCATGTTTCATTAAAGCAAGTCAAAGCTCTTCCTCAAATATAGAGTTTGTGGTATTAGTAAAACTTTCCTTTGAAATAGTAAATTTTTCTTTGGGAAGAATTTTTGAGGACAACTTGTTCCTCATTTGAGTACAAACTTCCTCAATCTAATGGAATGTTTTGTTTAAGGAAAATCGTACTCAGTTTTAGTTAGTTTCTTCAAAAAATTTACTATAACGTAGGAAAACTTTCCTTAATAAATGAGTGGCAACACTCGCTGCTTTACTCGCTGAAATTAATATCTATTTTTCTCGTAGGTATTCTGTTTTTGCCTATATAGTTATAGTTCTCTACTTGTTTCTTAAATAAAAAAAATACAAAAAAAAAAAAAAATTTGTCGTCACCGTGATTTGAACCGAAGCTTTCCTGATCAGACAATGGTTGTTACATGCGCAGTTTAACAACATAATTTTAGTATGTCTTAAAAATGATGTCGGTGGCTGAGTTGGGTAAGATGAGCATCTTTGAACAGTGGCATGGCGCAGAACACAGGTTCAATTCTCTGATCGGGTGACAGGTAAAAAAAAATTGAATTCTCCTTTGAAGTTTTAAAAACGTATTATACAATTAAAATAAGAATGACTGACAATAAGTAACCAACAAATAAGAAAATTAACAATTTTTTTTTGAAATCAACGAATTTATTTTAAGTAAATTTCTTTCATTTAAGGATATCTTCATCCTTAGAAAAAGTAAAATTTTGCTCAGTTTTATAACTTTGTCCTCACATTGAGTAAACTTTTCTTTATTTCAAAGCAACAACATTTACTTGTACTAAGGAATCCAATTTACTTATTTTGAGGAACCCATGGCTTTAGCTCGTATTGAAGGACATTTTTTCCTTACATTTAGGCATTTTTACTTACACGGAGTAAGTTTTTTTTCGGTGTAGCTTCCCAATGCGCACAAAAACGAATGCGGATCAGTTACGGACCCGGAAAGGACCTCATAAGCAGATCCGCAACGAATCGTTTTTTTTAACTAAAACGAATCCGTTACGGACTCGTTTTTTAAAATAAAACGAATCCGTTACGGACTCGTTTTTTAAAATAAAACGGATGCGAGACGGACTCGTTTTTTTAAAACTAAAACGGATCCGTTACAGATCCGGAACGGACTTCATAAATGGATCCGTTACGGAATCGTGTTTTTAGCTAAAACGGATCCGTTACACAGAAAAAAAGATTCGCTCAAATCAAACAATTCCGGGTCCGATTTCAACGAATGGTGGGTATGATTTTCAGTCAGCGAATCAGTTTCGCTCATTTGATGATGATGATATGTTAAAACTTAAAATAAATTAGTTGATTTCAAAACAACATTTATTAATTTTCCTAAAGTTTTTGTTGAAACTTAGAATAAATTCGGAAAAAAAATTTTTCTTTTTTGATTTTTTACTTTCCTCTATTTCTTTTTTCTCTCTATTTCCTCTATTTTCTTATTTGGTGGTACTTATTGTCAGTCATTCTTATTTTAATTGTAATACGGTTTTTTTAAAACTTCAGAGAAATTAACTTTTTTTTACCTGTCACCCGATCAGAGAATTGAACCTGTGTTCTCAGCGCCATGCCACTGTTCAAAGATGCTCATCTTACCCAACTCAGCCACCGACAGCATTTTTAAGACATACTAAAATGATGTAGTTAAACTTAAAAACTTTTTTTTTTGTTTTTAAATACTTTTAAACTAAAAAATAAAAAAATTAAAAAAAAGAAAAAAATAATTATGTCGTCGCCGGGATTTGAACCGAAGCTTCCCTGATCAGACAATGGAAGTTTTTTATTTGCAATATCAGTGAAGCATTTTGCTGATTACGCTAAAATATTTTTTTGTAAAATCAGATATGTAATTTGAATTTGCAAAATCAAAGAACAAAGGGTTTTGATTTTGCAAATTTTTTCTTTGATTCAAAGAAATGAATTGTTGAATTCCACAAATTTTAATCAACGGATTGCAATTCGTTGATTTTACCAATCTTGTTTTTTCTGTGTACGGACTCTTTTTTTTTAAATAAAACGGTTGCGAGCCGGACTCGTTTTTCTTAACTAAAACGGATCCATTATGGATCCGGAACGGACAGCAGATCCGTTACGGAATCGTTTTTTTAGCTAAAACGGATCCGTTACGCACTCGTTTTTTAAAATAAAACGGATGCGAGCCGGACTCATTTCTTTTAACTAAATCGGATCTGTTACGGACTCGGAACAGACTTCTTATACGGATCGGTTCCGGACTCCTTTTGGGTGAACAAAATGGATCCGCTCTGGATTCGTTTTTTGTAAATAAAACGGATCCGTTCCGGATCCATTTCGAATTCTTTTTCGTATAAAATTCCTCTCGAAAAAGCGGTATCCATTTTGTCGGATCCGTTCCGAAGTCGTTTTTGTAAATAAAACGAATCCGTTTCGGATCCGATTCGAGCCCGTTATCGTGGGCAATTCGCCTCCAAACAGCGGGAAGGATCATCCGCTTTGTCAGATCCGTTATGAATTCAGAACGGACTTCATATACGGATCCATTTCGTCGCTGGGGTTTGAACCAGGAGCTTCCCTGATTAGACAATGGTTGTTACATGCGCAGTTTAACGACATCATTTTAGTATTTCATTAAAATTATGTCGGTTGCTGAGTTGGGTAAGATGAGCATCTTTGAACAGTGGCATGGCGTAGGACACAGGTTCAATTCTGTGATCGGGTAACACACCGAAAAAAAAGACCACGCTAAATTTGAAGAACTGCCTTCCTCCGGTTTAGTGTAAAAATTTTCCTTAATCTAAGTTATTTTTCCTCATATTGATGAAAATATCGTTTCATTTAGTAATTAAGTCCTTTGAAATGAGTTCATGTTTCATTAAAGCAAGTCAAAGCTCTTCCTCAAATATAAAGTTTGTATTTTAGTAAAACTTTCCTTTGAAATAGTAAATTTTTCTTTGGGAAGAATTTTTGAGGACAACTTGTTCCTCATTTGAGTAAAAACTTCCTCAATCTAATGGAATGTTTTGTTTAAGGAAAATCGTACTCAGTTTTAGTTAGTTTCTTCAAAAAATTTACTATAACGTAGGAAAATTTTCCTTAAAAAATGAGTGGCAACACTCGCTGCTTTACTCGCTGAAATTAATATCTATTCTTCTCGCAAGTATTCTGTTTTTGCCTATATATTTATAGTTCTCTACTTGTTTTTTAAATAAAAAAATAAAAAAATTAAAAAAAAAAAATTATGTCGTCGCCGGGATTTGAACCGAAGCTATCCTGATCAGACAATGGTTGTTACATGCGCAGTTTAACAACATCATTTTAGTATGTCTTAAAAATGCTGTCGGTGGCTGAGTTGGGTAAGATGAGCATCTTTGAACAGTGGCATGGCGCAGAGCACAGGGTCGATTCTCTCTCTGATCGGGTGACAGGTAAAAAAAAATGTAAGTTCTTCTTTGAAGTTTTAAAAACGTATTACAATTAAAATAAGAATTACTGACAAAATAAGTAACCAACAAAGAAAATAGAAAAATAACAAATTTTTTTTGAAATCAACGAATTTATTTTAAGTAAATTTCTTTCATTTAAGGATACCTTCATCCTTAGAAAAAGTAAAATTTTCCTCAGGTTTATAACCTTGTCCTCACATTGAGTAAAGTTTTCTTTATCTCAAAGCAGCAACATTTACTTGTACTAAGGAATCCAACTTACTTATTTTGAGGAACCCATGGCTTTAGCTCGTATTGAAGGACATTTTTTCCTTACATTTAGGCATTTTTCCTTAAACGGAGTAAGTTTTTTTTTCGGTGTGTTCTTACCTTCGCAAAAACAATCCTATTTGAAATAAAATAAAGTATTACTAAACATTATTTAATAAACATTTATTTGGATTTACAAAGTTCATTGAAGAGATGTGGTTTATTTCAAGAGAAATGAAAATTTGTTATTTTCAGAACGATTTTTTTATTTTTCTCCAATTGAAATTGAAAACGCTGTAATTTATTTCTTTGCAGCTACAGTTTTGAAATTCTAAACAACGATATATGCTGTCTGTACTAAGCACTTTGTAAAAGCTGGGCGGTTTTCAAAAACGGGGTGTGGCACCTCTCGTACAACAAAACCACTTAAAGTGCAATATCTTGGTACCTATGGCAGCTACAAGCTTAAAATTTAATATATGGAAGTATATAATTTGCACTTAGCCACTCGAAGAATGTGGACGTAGTTTGAAAACAGGGTAGGGCACTTCCCTTACAAATAAAGCACCTAAAGCGCTATATCTTGGTACTTATGGCAGCTACAGTTTTGAAATTCGGCACTTGTATCTATACTGTCTTCGCTTAACACCCTGCAAATGTGAGCGGGATTTAATTAAGAGGCGTGGTAGCTCTTATAATACAAAATCTAACAGTCTTGTTCGGTCGAAGCATATTGCTTCTTTCATACACCGAAAAAAAAACTTACTCCGTTTAAGGAAAAATGCCTAAGTGTAAGGAAAAAAGGTCCTTCAATACGAGCTAAAGCCATGGGTTCCTCAAAATAAGTAAGTTGGATTCCTTAGTACAAGTAAATGTTGCTGCTTTGAAATAAGGAAAAGTTTACTCAATGTGAGGACAAGGTTATAAAACTGAGGAAAATTTTACTTTTCCTAAGGATGAAGGTGTCCTTAAATGAAAGAAATTTACTTAAAATAAATTCATTGATTTCAAAAAAAATTTGTTAATTTTCTATTTTCTTATTTGTCAGTCATTCTTATTTTAATTGTAATACGTTTTTAAAACTTCAAAGGAGAATTTAATTTTTTTTTTACCTGTCACCCGATGAGAGAATTGAACCTAACGTGACCAGATATTTTTGACCAAAACGCGGAGCAGGAAAAAGTTGATGAAACTATTTTTAAGATTCTTTTGTTTTAACTGCATTTAGGTACTAAAAAAAGGTCCTCACTTACAAATCCCGAAAACAGTAGCAAATCAGATATCTCCATTTATTTTTAAGGAATATCAAATGTTGACTATTTCCAAATCGTTCTTGCATTCTGCATACTTTTGTTTTACCGTTATTTTCGTAATAACTTTTTATCAGGGAAATATATGAAAACATTGTATGCACATATAGCTTTTTCGCTGACTGTTCTTCTGTGGACTTGAATGTTTTGTTTGCTTGACTTTTTCAGCGAAGAAGTTAAATATGCGTACAATGTTTTTATATCTTTCCCATGATAAAAAGTTTTTACGAAAATAGCGGTAAAACTAAAGTATGCAGAATGCAAGCAGGATTTGCAGAAAGCAATTTGGAATGTTGCTTATGTTATTTTCTTTGAAAGTAGTACTTGGCAAAAAATTGACATTTCAATTTTGGAAAAAAAAATCTCCTGACCTCAAATATGTTTTCAAGCATTCAACTCATGTCATTTCCCTCTCATATTAATACAAATACACAATAAAATTTTAAGCTGGTTTTTGAGAAAATCAGCCTTTTTTTCATAAAAAGCGCTAATACTTCGCCAATTTTCAACAATTTTCAAAATTTCTTAAAGATTCTGACAAAGAATCAGAAGTTCTATTAGAATCAAAAGACAAAAATTAATTATTTTGATTTGGATGAAAATACGACTACAGTACTGTCGCGCTAATCCGGACACATAGTTTCGGGGTATGTCCGGATAACTGGATTTGTCCGAAATACAGAAAACTCAATAATTATTATAAAAATTATATGTAGAATGCATATTTGAGGCGTATATGATTGTATTTCATTCACTTTTTAATGTTTTTAAGGAATAAAATGACCGAAAAAAATCCACAAATTTTAAATAAACAATATGTCTGCAAAAACTCACGAGTATGAAAATGTACTCAAAAGGAGCCCCGTAACTTAACGAAATAAATTTGAAAAAATCAAAGTTGATATGTTCGTGCCAGCCACAGTCTATTTAGTAACCAAAGCATACTTTGAATTAGTTTTGTCCGAATTGTAGAGGCAAAATTTCAAAAATGTCCGAATCGTAGAAATGTCCGGATTACTGGTAAGTCCGTATTAGCGATTGTCCGGATTAACGTGACTGTACTGTATTTTGAAAAAATTTTCAGTGGTTTTTCAGCTCTGACACTAAAACTTTAAATGGGCATAACTTCGTAAAAAATGACTTTCAATCGAATCGGGGGAAAATACGTTCCATTAATTACTTGAAAAAACATTACTTTTAATTGGCAACCAATTCCGCAATTTGATCACTCCGACTGCATGGTTTGAAATGGATTTGGTCTCCAGTTATTTGTATTAATTTTTCTATTTTCTAAAAAAAAGGTCCTCACTCACCGAAAACCCTAGCAAAATGAGCCTTATTATTTTCAATGAAAACGCGGAACGCGCGGAGCAGAAAATCAAAAACGCGGACTTGCTCCGCGAAAAGCGGATCATATGGTCACGTTAGAGAATTGAACCTGTATGTTTCTGCGCCATGCCACTGTTCAAAGATGCTCATCTTACCCAACTCAGCCACCGACAGCATTTTTTAGAGATACTAAAATGATGTTGTTAAACTGCGCATGTAACAACCATTGTCTGATCAGGGAAGCTTCGGTTCAAATCCCGGCGACGACATAATTTTTTTTTTTTAATTTTTTTATTTTTTTATTTAAGAAACAAAAAAAAACATGTAAAGAACTATAAATATATAGACAAAAACAGAATACTTACGAGAAGAATAGATATTAATTTCAGCGAGTAAAGCAGCGAGTGTTGCCACTCATTTATTAAGGAAAATTTTCCTACGTTATAGTAAATTTTTTGAAGAAACTAACTAAAACTGAGTACGATTTTCCTTAAACAAAACATTCCATTAGATTGAGGAAATTTTTCTCAAATGAAGAACAAGTTGTCCTCAAAAATTCTTCCCAAAGAAAAATTTACTATTTCATAGGAAAATTTTACTAAAACCACAAACTCTATATTTGAGGAAGAGCTTTGACTTGCTTTAATGAAACATGAACTCATTTCAAAGGACTCAATTACTAAATGAAACGATATTTTCATCAATATGAGGAAAAATAACTTAGATTAAGGAAAATTTTTACACTAAACCGGAGGAAGGCAGTTCTTCAAATTTAGTGCGGTTTTTTTTTCGGTGTATGGAATCCATTTTATGAAGCGCATATGAATCGACTTGAAAGGATACAAAAATCGTTCACTAGGTTTGCTTTTCATTCACTTAATTTTGAAGGTTTTCTTCCTTCTTGTAATTCTAGATGCCTTTTAATGGGATTAAAGACTTAAGCTAATAGAAGGAATATTTTATATTTTTTTTTCTGTTTGATACTGTTTCTGGGGTCGTTGATTCTCCTATGCTTTTAGAGCTAATTCAGTTTAGTGTTCCTCCAAGAGCCCTTAGGAATTATGAACCTTTTTATTTGGAAACTGTTCGTACTAATTATTCTGCTAATGCTCCAATTTATAGACCTACACGGCAAAAAGTCTGGGTATAAAGTATAAACTTATTTATACTATTTGTTTTTATAAACTTATGCATTCTACTTTTTTTATGAAATTTATGTTATTTTTTTTATAAAACTATTTTATACCAAAATTTAATAAAACTTTATCCAAATTACCTATAAATATGAAATTTTATAACAAATTGATATGAATTTTATAGAAATGCTCATGTATAATCATAGTAATTTATTCCAAAAAAGTAAAACGTTTATCTAAATGAGAAGCATAGAAAAATTATATACTAAAATATTATAAATTATATACAAATTTATTATAAAACTACAAAAATTTATCATAAATTTTTTATAAACTTTATATAAGTTGTGTATAAAAAAAAGTTATGTATTTGAAAAGTCAAGTGGATTTATTTCAAACAAAAATTTTTCTATTGTAAAAGGGCAACGAAAATCAACATTGTACACAGGAGCAGATACGGAAAATGGTAATTTAAAATTCGATACGAATGGGTTAAAGTGTTTTATAAAATTTTGTAAGCCTCTCCAAAGTTAAAACTTTGGTTTTTGTAACAGACTTTGGCACGTGCACTGAAGCCGTTGAATTTGATAAGGCTCTTACCACCTACACCAAATAGTAAAAAGAAATTGAGCCGTCTGACTGCCGAGCAAGCTGTTGAAAAGATCGTTTTTCAAAAGGTTTGTTAAAATTGAAAAGTCGATAAAAATCTTATTTCAATTTTTTTTTATTTTTAGTTTTTTTAAGGTGCTGTTGCGGAAAAATTAAGATTATGGTACGCAGAAAGTTTTCACATAAACTCAGCTCTGTAGCTCAATTTTAAAAGGTGGCGCTGAGATCTGTTAGTTCTACATAAAAAATGTTTGGAAGAACTATATTTTATTAAAAAGATCTGTGAATGAATAAGTGATGAATGTTGTTGAGCTACTGAGGGTCGTTCGTAGAAGTAATTTTTGGCGCTAAGTCCGAATCTGACCTCAGACTCGACCCATCACGTTAGAGCTTTGAAATATTTGTGGTTAAGAGCAAAAAAAAAAGTTTTTTTCGTTGTTTCATTCACAGACCATTTTAACAAAGTGTTTCCATACAATTTACATGTAAACTAACAGGCTTCGGTGCCTTCTTTTAAAATTGAGCTACAGAGCTGTGTAAAATTTTAAAATATGTAACTTCAAAATTAAAATGAATTACTCCTGCTTTTTTTGTAACAAAAAGAGTTAAAATATTTCATTTCAACACTTAAAACTAGCCAAATGCATACATATAACCTATGTAAAACTTTATAAAATGTAATTTTTCTTTATTTATTAAAATAAATAAAAACATATGTATAATTAACTTAAATCAAAAATTAATATTTTTATATATTGGAACTTATACAACGTAAGTATAAATAGCCAAGTGCGTATGTTATAAATTTTATATAAAAATGGTTTAAAATGCTTTTATATGAGCAATATATGAAATTTATAACAAAATTCGTTTAAAAGATTTGTATACATTTATTCTATAAAATTTATACTAAAATGGTTTAAATGGTTTTATACATTTTTTGTATAAATTATATACGAACTGGTATAAACTGTTTTTATAACAAGTAATAGTATAGATTTTAAACCAAATTTGGTGTGGATTCATATTTATTCCAATTTGATTTAATTTTTATACCTAGACTTTTTAGTGTGTATGAAAATGTTTAATGAAATTAATTCTACCAAAAATTTAGATTTTTCTATTTCTAAAAATTCGTACAAGTCTGTTTTAAATAGCATTTTTTAATTTAATTTAAATTCATGTATAAATATAAGATATTACTTTTTGTTTATATAATTTATTATTTCTAGTCTGTAAGAGTTTCCATTCAAAGATTCAAATAAATAAAACGCTCTAATATAACAAAATCGCTTAAACGCTATCTCGGAACCTATGGAAGCTAATAGCTTTAAATTTGGTATTGAGATGTAAATTGCTCACATTCAGCTACTCGAAAAATGTAGACGTGTTTTGAAATCAGGGTGTGACACCTCCCATACAACTAAAATACTTAAAACGCTATATCTTGGCGCTTTGGTAATTTGGTATTCCCTTCGGATCCAATGAAAAAACATAGGCTAATATGCTCGAAAATTTTAAAAAAAATACTCCCCTTTGGGTGAGTTACACATAGAAAGGGGCGTGGCAGGTATAGAAAAGTATATAAATTCTTGATCAGCATCAGCACCTGAGTCGATTTAGCTATGTCCGTATGTCTATTGAAATCACGTTTACGGAAGCAAGCTAATCAATGAAATTTGGCACACAGGTCACACCTTTTTAAAAGCTGCTAGCCTATGAAAATGGGCGAAATCGGTTTAAGGACACGCCTACCGCCTAT
Source organism: Meiosimyza platycephala (assembly GCA_963662105.1). Taxonomy (NCBI): domain Eukaryota; kingdom Metazoa; phylum Arthropoda; class Insecta; order Diptera; family Lauxaniidae; genus Meiosimyza; species Meiosimyza platycephala. Next base: position 1,535,115 of record OY759212.1, read on the forward strand.
ACTCTATGTATACTAGCCCAAGTCTATATTGAAAAAAGGTTTCAGCGATGTTGATGAAACTTGATGTTTTCGTGCACATATGTACGATCAAAAATAGTATTGGGCTATGTTTTGAGTTTTCAAAATCTCTTAAAAGGGTGTGGCACAGCCCTAAATTTTTGATTTTATATCGCCATAACTCGTAAACCGTGAAAGATATTGTTATCTATCTTGAATTGTGTATAAAGTGGGCGAAATTGAAAAATTGGGCGTGGCACTTTTTAACAATTGATAATTTTGATTACGTATAACTCAAAATTGGTACATACGATTTTCATGAAAATTTAGAGATGATACCACTGAAAGTAGCATCGATACAAGCTAAGTCAGCATACTAGAAAAACTTGTTGAAGGGCATGGCTCAGCCCAAAATATTTGGAAACGTTATAATAAGAGCACTAATAACGAAATCGTTATGAAATTTAATATGGCAGATATGCTTGCTATAAAGTATGTTATTACAAAAATTTGACGCTATAGTGTCAGTGGGCGTGGTATCTCCCATAAAAGCAAAAAACGTTTAATGTTATAGATAGTGTGCCATGGGAGCAATCCTCATAACATTTGGTGTATAGATGTCCATAAGCTGATATTTCCATAGGCTTTCAAATTAAGTGGATTTCTACATGATTGCATAAATGGGCGTGGCACCTCCTATCTTAACATAAAATTGTTAGCGCTATTTTAAGTGAACTATTGCAGCAATTAGTATGATATATGGTAAGTGATTTACTCGCTATAAGATATGTCTGAGGCAAAAGCGGGCAAAATAGCACCAGTGGGTGTGGCACCTCCCATACAAATAACATACGTTTAGTGGCATAGCTATCGAAATGTTGAGCAATTCTACTGAAATTTTGGAGTAAGAGTTTTGTGTATAGAAAGCTATTTCTGTATCAAAATCGGACTGTATTATACCAGTGGGTGTGTTACCTCCCTAAATTTTAAGACTAATTGCGGCATATATATGTCAATCACGAATAGAATTTATTGAACCAAAAGTAGGCGGAATTAGAGAAGTGGGCGTGGCATATTTCAACTATTTCATTTCAATTCGATTTTTTTCAAAATTTTTCATATTCTTTGGACTTTTTCAATCTTTTAACTTTTTCCAATATATTCCTTATGTACCTCATATCTGTTCAACTTTTTCAACCTCTTTTACTTTCTTCATTAATTTCTTTATTTTTAAGACTTTTTCAGCGATTGTGAATTGTTTCAGCATTTTTCAAACTCTTCACTTTTTTCAGTTTCTAACCGCTCTCAATATTATCCATATTTTTTCGACTTTTTCAATTTCTTTCAACTTTTTTCAATGGTTTTCATATTTTTTGTACTTTTCCAGTTATTTTTCATCTGTTTCAACACTTTTCAAGATTTTAATATTTAACATTATTTTCAACTTATTCAACCTTTTCAACTTCTTTTTAACATTTATTCAGAAGGTACTTTCAATGGAGTGTAGAGTATGTGAGGTTCGGCCCGCCCGCAGATAAGGCCTTTACTAGTTTTTTTATTACAGTGCTACCTTTCTCATCATGAATGCAATGGATTTAAATTGGTTTGAGTAAAATTCGATTGGATGGAGTTGAATTGGACTGGATTCAATTAGATAAGATTAGATTGGAATGACATGAATTGCATTGGAATGAATTTGCATGGTTTTAATAAGACTGGATTCAGTTGGATTGGATTCGATTGTACTGTAATGTATTGAATTACACACCGGCATGGATTTAGAAATTTGCCGCCCCTATGCAGTTGAAAAATTGGAGCCCCCCCCTCAAAACTTCTTCATTGGTAAAATAATTTTGTACAAAAAGTTTTTTAATCAATAAAATGCACCTTTTATTGATTTTCTACTTATGTTTCTAGAGCACAATACAATTTTTTCGGTATTTTTGAGATTTTTTAATGATGCCAATCTATACGAATAAAAAAAATTTAATTCTTGCCGCCCTAGGCACGTGCCTACTCTGGATGTATAGTAAATTCGGGCCTGATTACACATATGTACATATGTGAAATTTAATTTTTTAAGAGCTCGATTATTTGAATTTTTTATAATCTTACGCCACTGAATAAATGTTTTTTTCTTAGATAATAGGATCGCTAGTGTAAATGCGTATTTTTGAAAAAAATTAAAAGTCTTAGCTGCTCCAATACGTTTCTTGGTATTTCTTAGATATATATTTTTTTAAAGATTCTTTCGGTCATTTGTGTAGCCAGAAGTCTTTTTAATGAAACCGCTGTGCGACGGCATACCGTTAAGGTATATGTGTGTTAGTTCGGCGCTTTTGTTCGGTGCTGCTCCGCACCACATCAACCCAACTGTGGCAATACTAGCAAGCACACAGGCTCCGCCCATTTTCACTACAGCCCTTATTTTTTGTGATGGGACACAATGAGGATGACGATGATGTTGACGTCGTGAAGGACGCCAAGCGAAGCAATAGAGAACACCGACAACGCACATAACCATTGATAGTGTAGTCAGCGCATTTTTTCTGTGTGCTCAAGAATACTTGCAAGTACGCTCCTTGCCACTCACATACACACGTACGTGTGAATGTGTGTGTGCCCGTGTCAAACTTTTATAGTTTTTTTTTTGATTTTAGTGCTGCTTTTTAGCAAAAATTTCACTTTTACACAGCAGCAGCAGCCTTCTGCTGTCACGCTTTTCTTTTGGGTTTTTATTTTTTAGTTGTGAATTTTAGCTTTTTTGCATTTGTATTTCCTTTCTACTTTTCCTACCCTCTATTATTTTTCATGGCACCACTTTTTCAATGGGCGCCTCAAGTTGCCCAGCTGTTGGCAATTTAATTAAATTTCTAGGAACTACACTTTGAATAGTCGAATTCTTAGAAAAAAATTTTCAATGGTCTTAATCTGGGGTCTAGTGCGGCGTATACTTTTTTCAACTTGGTCACATTTTGTCATATTCTTCTGGAATAACGACGTTTTTCTTATTAAACTTGTTTGAAACAAGAAAAAAGTTTGAATCGCCCTAATAAGAACTAATAAAGAAAAAACTTAGGTTTTGTTTTTCAGTTATAAAAAAATACTCAATAATTTTTTGTTTTTTTTTTTTTGTTTTTTTATTCATTATGGCTAGTGCTCTGAATATAAATAACTAAAAACTATGATTTTTACCACTTAAATCTGATGTTTAATTACATTCTTACCACTCTTTTGAAGATCTCTTTTCATTAGAGCCCAATATCTCTCAATTGGACGAAGCTCTGCGCAGTTGGGTGGATTTGCTGTTTTTGGTACCAAATTGATCTTTTTACTTTGATGCCAGAGCATCACTGTACCCTCATGTGGACGAATAAATGGTAGAACACGTTTTTCGAGGCACTCATCTATGGAAACTTTGGAATTGGTTGTGCCTTGCGTAACAAAGAAGCTGCTTCTGAGGCCACAGTTTCATATGGCCTGCCAAACCATATATTACTCTGGAAATTTCGAAATTTTTCTCTTTGAATTAACTAGGCACATGCTCCTTCTGCGGTGACGTATAATATTCGTGCACAGGTCCATACCGAAGCAATCAAATTTAGTCAGGTACCTTTCATACAATTTTCGGGCTCGCATCTGAGCCATGAACTGCCTTTCATCAGAACGGTCTGGTACTTTCTGTACTCTATATGTCTTCAGCTTACTTTTCTTCTTTATTCTTTGTACAGTAGCGCTTCACCTTCACTGCTACTTTTGAGTTGGAAAATTCTGGTTTTCTGCCTTAATCTTTTTTCTTATATTTAGAAATAACCGTGAAGCCAATTTTATCAGATGCACCAAATATTTTTGCTATAGTTAAATATTTTAACTCTCGATTTTGCAGTTATGTGGACAAAATCAATTCGTGGACTTTTTCTTGCCTGCAGGACATCTTTGTCGTTAGAAGTGCTATCTTTAAGTTTTATACATCATATTTAACGTCACTTTATATGTATTCTTAGACCTATGAGATTATCAAGTAGGGTATAATAAAAAACGCAATTTTTTTCTTGTGTAGTCCTTAGTAGTTTACAAAACATGGTCAGCATACTTGAAAAGTCCTGGAATCCTTTCGTTATTCTGTGACATATTGTCCGAACAAGGGTTTGCGCTGGGATTATGTATCCCAATCAGCTGCACGTTTAAGAGACCGCTCCCTGTGCGACGAGTTTTAAGCTTTGTGTATTTCATATTCTTTCTGCAATCATAGACTCAGTTAGTGGGACTATAAATTGTATAAGTGGTTTGTTATTCCGGTTGAGGTCGTTATATATGTACAATCCAAGCGTTCACAACTTCACAGCATCAAGATTTTGGAAAAAACTTTCTTCCACCACTTTAACGATTATCGGATGTTATCGTATATCGCTGCTTTCGGATTGCAGTCCACAATAGCTAAGGGGCAGTCAACATTCTTCTTTGAGCCATCTTTTTGTTTTCTATTTACAAAGAGAATTATTGGCTTAAGGCAATTGGAGAAAAGAAGGACTTCCTTTGAGTCCATCTGGCTAGTGGCAATTATGCCATCGCAGTGTTTTTGAAACTGGTTTTGCCCTCTTTCTAGACGACCCTCAAATTCTGGAATTTCTTTTCGATTAAATCATCATCATCCATACCAGAGAACTGCATTGAGTAGTTTAATGAGGGTTATGAGCCACTTGCAAAAATATGAGACGTGAATGTGATTCACATTCACTTCTAGTGAATGCGAATGTGATTCACATTCACTTCTAGTGAATGCCGTTTTATTTCGTTTGCTTTCGTATGAAAAAAATTTGTGTTTTTTAAAATATGGGGAAAGGTCGAAATGGACTTTGGACATCACTTGGGGTGGCTCCGGACTCTGGAAGGACCCTCCTCGACCCATTTTTGGAAATTTTTTTTTTGCTTCAATCGATAGGGAAATGTCAAAATTTGACCCATTTTCGGAAAATTTCTGTTTTTGCTCCAATCGAAGGGGAAAGGTTGAAAATGGATTTTGAAAATCAATTGGAGTACCTCCCGACCCTGGAAAGCACCGTTTTTAACCCATTTTCGGAAAATTTTTTTTTTGCTTCAATCGATGGGGAAAGGTCGAAAATAGATTTTGAACATCACTTGGAGTACCACCGGACCCAGGAAAGGACCGTTTTTGGCCCATTTTTGGAAAAATTTTGTTTTGCTCCAATCGAAAGGGAAAGGTCGAAAATGGATTTTGAACATCACTTGCAGTACCTCCGGACCCAGGAAAAGACCGATTTTGACCCATTTTCGAGAAAAAGATTTTGTTTTTTCAAACGAAAGATAGCTCAAAAATATTTTTGGACATCACTAAGGAAGGCTCGGGACCCTGGAAAGAACCGTTTTTGACCCGAAAATGTGTCCCTGGGCCATGGTACCCGTTTTTGACCCATTTTCGAGAAAATAATTTTGTTTTTTCAAACGAAAGATAGCTCAAAAATATTTTTGGACATCACTAAGGAAGGCTCGGGACCCTGGAAAGAACCGTTTTTGACCCGAAAATGTGTCCCTGGGCCATGGTACCCGTTTTTGACCCATTTTCGAGAAAAAAATTTTGTTTTTTCATACGAAAGATAGCTCAAAAATATTTTTGGACATCACTAAGGAAGGCTCGGGACCCTGGAAAGAACCGTTTTTGACCCGAAAATGTGTCCCTGGGCCATGGTACCCGTTTTTGACCCATTTTCAAGAAAAAAATTTTGTTTTTTCAAACGAAAGATAGGTCAAAAATATTTTTGGACATCACTAAGGAAGGCTCGGGACCCTGGAAAGAACCGTTTTTGACCCGAAAATGGGACAAAAACGGGTACCATGCCCCAGGGACACATTTCCGGGTCAAAACCGGTCCTTTCCAGGGTCCGGTGGTACTCCAAGTGATGTTCAAAATCTATTTTCGACCTTTCCCCATCGATTGAAGCAAAAAAAAAAATTTTCCGAAAATGGGTTAAAAACGGTCCTTTCCAGGGTCAGGAGGTACTCCAATTGATGTTCAAAATCCATTTTCAACCTTTCCCCTTCGATTGGAGCAAAAAAAAAATTTTCCGAGAATGGGTCAAATTTTGACATTTCCCTATCGATTGAAGCAAAAAAAATATTTCCAAAAATGGGTCGAGGAGGGTCCTTCCAGAGTCCATATTTTAAAAAACACAAATTTTTTTCATACGAATGCAAACGAAATGAAACGGCATTCACTAGAAGTGAATGCGAATCACATTCGCATTCACTAGAAGTGAATGTGATTCACATTCGCATTCATGAATGCCAAAATGATGAGTGGCTCACTGCAGTTCTCTGATCCATACATTCGGACAGAAAGTTTGCCACCTCCTCCTCCTCTGAGTACTTTTTCTTACACATCTGAAAGAACCATTATTGGGATCGATAAGTCCCACGAAAAAACATAAACTGGGACAATATATCCCAAGATAGCAAAAATTGTATGCAACTCACCTCTACTGATATTTTATGATGGTAAAAAAATAAAATAAACATAAAAAAATGAAAAGTCTACCGCTTTTGTTTGTCCGAAGCACAATGGCGATTGCTGACCATATGCTTTTCACATATTTTGGCTTTCCAGATCGACAAAATTTCTCAACACATGTTAGCAAATCCAACCAATTATACACACTTGTCAGAAATAAGTAATTTTATATATAATTTTGCATAAAGAAAGCACACAACTTGAATTGGGGCACTTCAAATAGGAGCTTCCATTGATAATAAGAGTAGGACATAGCTTTGAGAGTATTTGGGACGTATTGTAGTCGCGAAAGGGTTAAAAATAATTATCGCAAATTTTGAGCTTCCTAGCTGAAACTTGTCAACAACGCGGATAGAGTTTGTGTCCGATTTCGTTGAAATTTTACGGAAAAGTCGACTTACTAAAGCATAGCATAAATCTGCCTTAGGTGCCAAGATATAGCATTTTTGGTTTTTTTTGTTGTATGGGAGGTGTCACTCCCTGTTGTTAAACCGCATCTACATTTTTCGTGTGGCTGAAAATGTGAACAATATACACCTGAAGGGAGTTACTATACCCTACATAGAGGGTATATTCACTTTGTCATTCCGTTTGAAACGCATAGAAGGGGCGTGGCAGGTATAGAAAAGTGTATCTATTATTGATCAGCGTCACCATCTGAGTCGATATAGCTATGTATGTATGTTTTTTGAAATCACGTTTACGGGAAAGCTAAGCAAGCTAATTCAATGAAATTTGACACACAAGTCACATCTTCTTACACGCTGCTAGCATACAAAAATGGGCGAAATCGGGTCATGACCACGCCTGCCGCCCATACTCTATGTAAATATACCTCAGCCCATTTTGAAAGGAGTTGCTGCGCTTTTGATGAAACTTGGAGATTTGGTGAACATGTAAACAAAATTAAGATTGGGCTAGGATTTAAATTTGCAAAGGCTCTTAACAGGGCGTGGCACAGCGCTAAATTCTAAAGTTTATAACGCCATAACTCGTAAACCGTGCAAGATATTGTGATGAAATTCGGCACACGGATACAAATCACATAAATCTTGAGTTTAAATTGGGCGGAATTGCAAAAGTGGGCGTGGCACTTTTAACAATTGAAAATTTTGATTTCGTATAACTCAAAATTGGCATATACGATTTTCACAAAAATTTTAGGGAGCAGTCATCAATACAAACTTCGTCTGTATACTAAAAAAAATCGTTAAAGGGCGTGGCACAACTCACAATATTTATGGACGTGATAATAAGAGAACTAACAACGTAGTCGTTATGAAATTTAGTATCGCACATATACTTGCTAAAAAGTATCTTATTACGAAAACTTGGCACAATAGTACTGGTGGGCGTGGCACTTTCCATATAAGCAAAAAACGTTTAATGCTATAGAAAGAGTAATCTTCATAAAATTTGCTGTATAGATTGTCAATTAAGTATTATAAGCTATAAAATTAAATGAATTTCGACGGGATTGCATCAGTAGGCGTTGCACCTCCCACATTAACATAAATTCGTTATTTTTAGAGAACTATTGCAGCAATTGGCATGAAATTTGATTTAAGCGGTTTACTTGCTATAAGGTATGTCTGCATCAAAAGCGGGCGAAAAAGCACCACTGGGCGTGGCACTTCCCATACAATTTAAATTCACTAAGTGGCTTATCTATCGAAATATATGAGCAATCATACTGTAAATTGGTGTAAGAGGTTTGTTTATGGAAAGCTATTTCTGGATATAAATCGGACTGGATTGTACCAATGGGTGTGTCACTGCCATAAATTTTAAGACTAATTACAGCATATATCGCAAACTAAACAAGCTAAAATTTTGCATGCGTATGTCAATCACGAATATAATTTTTTGATATCAAATTAGGCGGAAATGGAGAAGTGGGCGTGGCATATTTCGTCTTTTTAATTTTTATTCAATTTTTTTCGACATTTTCCATATTATTTTGACTTTTTGAACCTTTCAACTTTTCCCAAAATATTCCATAAAAAAAAAAGTAGAAAAAATTACTCTTTTAAACCTCATTCAACTTTTATTCGACATTTTTTTAATTTTTTCAACTTTTTCAGCAGTTTCCATATTTTTCCAATTTTTTCCATTTCTTTCGACTTTTTCCATTGGTTTCCATATTTTTTAGACTTTTTCAGTTTTTTTCAACTGTTTCAACACTTTTAAAGCTTGTAACATTTAACCTTATTTTTTTCACTTATTCAACCTATTCAATGTATTTTTTGCATTTATTTAAAAACTACTATCATAGTCCAGTCAAATTAGGTTTTTACTTCGAAATGAGAGATAATAAGCTGTAAACTCGTATATACCTTCAATTCCATGTTCTAAAAGTTGTCTCAAAAGTCTCATAAATCTCGTGTCTGCGTCTTAAGTTATTCAAGGTCAAAGGTCACAATAATCAGTTATTCGCGACTATCTCGATTTCTATAGCTCCAATTATGTTAACATATACACCTAATTCTGTTTTTACGCGATAGATACGTTCCTGAAAAATCCGCGTAAAAAAAATCGAGTAAAAAAAGATAGAGTATCCATATAAAAGTAGGAGATTGGTTCCACATTTGAAAAATCAACAAAAATATTAACATAAAAGTATAAAAAATTATCGGTTTTACAGAAGCTGTGACCTATTTTATTTAACTAGCTTATAAAATACATATGTTTATTAATAAATTACATAGAAAAAAGAAAAAATGCAATAAAAATATTAATTAATCAAAAAGAAAATTCATACAAAAATTAAGAAATCAACAAAAAAAAAGCAATTCATTTTAATAAAATAAAAACAGGTAAAAAATATTATAAATCATTATTTAATCGGTATTATTTTCTGATAAAATGCTTATTCTTTTTTGAGAAACTTGAATGTCATTGCCATCACTCAGAATTTGAACTTAATTTTCAAGCTCATGTATTGTTAAATCGCGTTAAATCGAAACAATTCGCGCAAAAACAGAACGCAACATTTTTTTTGAATCGCGTTAAATCAAATTCGCGTAAAAAAAATTCGCGTAAAAACAGAATTAGGTGTACATATAACAACAATTGTAGAGCATAAAATTTGCAACAAATTTTGTCTTGAAAAACCGACAAAATTTATGGAAAGTCCAGAACCAGAGACCAGACCTAGCATACCCGATGGTCTTTGATCCAAATCCAAGCTCAGAATTGCTCCTATACATCAAGTTTTCGAGATATCCTAACCTAAAAGTGCAAAAACACGGTTTTTAGCAATATTTGAGGTTAACATTGCGAATAAATGTTTTTTTCCAAAACTAGTTGCGGCATCTGAAAGTACTGCTTTTTTTCTTCAAAACTCATTTTAAATTATGTCAATATCTTTTTTTCTCCGAAATATCGTAATTTTAAATTTATTACAAAAGCATACATAATCCAGTATGGCAGGATGATTAGAAAACTTTAATTTATGATATCTCGGTGTGTAAGATAGATATCTATTTGGATTCAGCGCATCAAAGACCATTGGGTATGCTAGGTCTGGTCTCTGGTTCTGGACTTTCGTTTAATTTTGTCGGAGGTGTGTTTTATTTATTGAATATATTAGATATATGCAAAATGTTATTAAATATAATGTTTTAGCTAATAAATAATACAAATTATTTGTTGTTAATGATATTTCAATGATTTACTTACTTTATACAAGGTATTATTCACTGAGATTCACGGTTGACCTTGCATTACAGTGAGTATGGCTGAGCGCTGCGGGCTCTCTGCCCTCTATCTCAAAAACGGTTGGGCGTATGAAAAATTTTACAAGACAATATTTGTTTAAAATTTTATGCTCTACAATATTTGATATATATATATTAACATAATTGGAGCTATAGAAACCGAGAAAATCGCGAAAACCTATGACCTTTGGACTTGGATAACTTACGACGCAGACACGAGATTTTATGAGACTTTACAGATAACTTTTAGAACACAAAAATGAAGATATAAACGAGTTAACAGCTTCTTATCTCTCATTCCTAGATTTACCCATTTTTTGCGCTTAAATGACTGGACTATCAATGCAGTGTAATGCTTCGGCCTGACCAAAGATAATACCTTTACTAGTTTTTTTTTTTTCGCGGTCCCATTTACCTATATTATAGAAATGACTTCAAAACCGTATCTATATCAAACCTGTGAACCACGCCAATAGTTTGTTTCCTATTGCAATTAACCTGGAAAAAACGAAAAAGCAGAAAAACGAATGCAAATTATTACTACACTACTGAATGAATTGTAATAGAAAACAAACTGTTTGCGTAGTTTAAAGGTTTGGTGTAGGAAGCTGAAGTTTTGGTAGAATTTTTTTAAGCCCAATTCTATAATATATGTATATAGGTCTGTGGAACCTTAAAAAATAACACCTTCTTTCGTATATTGTTATTATTTTCAGTCACACGAAAAATATGGGTGTGCTATGACAACAGTGGGTGATACCCACTCAGTGCCGGATTAAGAGTACTTGAGGCCCTAAGCAATTCATGCATGAAGGCCCCCGCTATCCTCTAGTAAACTAGTATCGGTCTTTAAGAAAATTTTTACGTATTAATTATTACGAAATAGATCATTACGTACGAAAGTGATACGTGGAGTACATATTACAATAAAAAACAAAGCATAATTTGTTTTAATTATTGAAATTTTATTTGCGACTTTTACGGGCATTAAATTAGTGAACAATAGTTTTTAAGTTCAACTTAGTATATAATATTGATACAGCATCGAGCCTTTCCTGCAGCATCGTCGATCTTTTCTCATTTCGTATTATTTTCAATTTCGAAGAAGAACGTTCCGCTGTGCAGTTCGATATCATCAGGCATAAAAATATACGTAAGGCTCTTTCACATTAGGGAACGCTGATTCAATTTTTTCATCGTGTATTATTTTGTACAATTGTGTGAGTTTGATTTGAACTTGTGCGAGACAAATCACTGGAACTTATTTTATTTACACAGAAAAAACAAGATTGGTAAAATCAAAGAATTGCAATTCTATGATTAAAATTTGTGGAATTCAACTATGTATTCATTTCTTTGAATCAAAGAAAAAATTTGCAAAATCAAAACCCTTTGTTCGATGGATTTGCAAATTCAAATTATCTGATTTTACAACAAAATATTTTAGCGTAATCAGCAAAATGTTTCACTGATATTGCAAATAAAAAACTTCGATTCTCTAATCAGGGAAGCTCCTAGTTCAAACCCCGGCGACGACATAACTTTTTTTTTTATTTTTTTAATTTAAAGGTATTTAAAAAACAAAAAGAAGTAGAGAACTGTATTTGTATAAATTGAAAATATCTTGAAAACTGGCTTTTATGTTATTAATAAAAAACGAGGCCGTTATTTTTTAATATAAAAGGCAGTTTTCAAGATATTTTCATTATATTTATAGTTCTCTACTTGTTTTTTAAACACTTTTAAATTAAAAAATAAAAAATTAAAAAAAATTATGTCGTCGCCGGGATTTGAACCAGGAGCTTCCGTGAGTAGATGGTTGTTACATGCGTAGTTTAACAACATCATTTTAGTATGTCTTAAAAATTATGTCGGTAGCTGAGTTGGGTAAGATGAGCATCTTTGAACAGTGGCATGGCGCAGAACACAGGTTCAATTCTCTGATCGGGTGACAGGTAAAAAAAATTGTAATTCTCCTTTGAAGTTTTAAAAACATAGTACATTAATAAATTAACAATAAGTACCCAACAACAGCATTAGAGAAATAAATGGAAAGTAAAAAATCAAAAAAGAAAAATGCTTTTTTGAAACCAACGAATTTATTCTAAGTTTCAACAAAAACTTTATGAAAATTAACAAATGTTTTTTTGAAACCAATGAATCTATTTTAAGTTTCAACAAAAATTGTAAGAAAATTAACAAATGCTTTTTTAAGTTTCAAGAAATCATCTTTTGTTACATCAGAGAAACTGTTTCTTTGACTGAAAATCATACAAAACATTCGTTGAAATCGGACCCGAAATTGTTTGATATCATCGAATCTTTTTCTTCTGTGTATGACACATGAATTTCAGTTTCTACAATCGGATATGCATCTACTAAATTTCTACAATCCTGACTGTATTCTAATGTTTGTTTGATCGGGGCACATAATTTTATCGGCATCTGGTTTTTACCAAGCAATGAGAATTTGTCTGCTATTTCTTTATGGCATATGTATATATCTCCGCATCTTCGCATCTCTACATTCAGTTTATCAATGACGCTATAAGAACTCATGACCTTAAATTGTTCTCTCGGGCTGAGGCTTTCTTCAGGAACTGTACCGTCATTGGTAATTTTTTTCGCCTTTGACGCGTGTTTTTAAAATCCAGATCTGGTAGCTTTTCTTTTGATCGAGATTCTGAATTTTCGAAGTCGGCTCTTAATTTTTCTAAAAAATCGACGAGCGACCTGTAAAGATTGTCGAACGTCTCTAGAATGACTTTTGGGTCTAATACCTTGTAATACCTTGCAAACTTTTTGGATGGTTTGCAAAATATCGTCCCACACGACCAACATAAGTACAAACTAAAAAAGGCAAAATTTATTCATTTACGTACCATAAAAATCAAAACTAATTTTTTTACACCTTATAGGTCCATATTTACTTCTAGTAACGGGGATCTTATAGGGTATTGTTGGCCATTTACCCTCCCGCGGTCACATTGCCCGTTTCGGGCCATCATTCGGCCCGCCGTGCAGTTGCTGATTTCTATGCGCTGATTCGCATGAAAATTGAACATGCGAGAAACCCAGTCGGAACCAAACGTGCAAAAACAAAATAAATGCAAACAAAAACATTATTTATGCGAAAGGCAATTTTTTAAACATGTATTATTGAAATATTATTTAATTGTTGTAAAAAAATTCAATTTCATGGAAAAATTGTCACCGATATTGCGTCTGGCGTCATCACAAAATATTGAACCAGATATTGAAAGTCATATTTTAAGTAAACTCTGTTACTATGTTTGTATAACATACATATGTATACATAATATGTATAAGATTTATGGAATTTTCTTTGTTAAATAAAAATACAATTATTTTATATGCCAACATTTACCTTTATTTATTAACATCAGTGATGCACGAATTTCTACTGGGTCATTTTTTTCTATACGTGGAAAAGACAAAACACATTTATTTTAATTTTTTTTTTCGCTGGTCAATTTAAACGCGCTGGTTTTCAAACAGCCTTTCATATGCGAGCAAATATTTTTTCAGTGCTGTTTATGGTACCCCCCAAAACGTGATGCCCTAAGCTAGGGATGGCCAGCTGCGGTGCCCAAAAGTCGACAGCGCGCTAACGTTTACAACAAACATTTCGCGCTAGTATGTGTACAAATGTGTGAAGAATTTACAGCGAAAAAAAAAATTAAAATAAATGTGTTTTGTCTTTTCCACGTATAGAAAAAAATGACCCAGTAGAAATTCGTGCATCACTGATGTTAATAAATAAAGATAAATGTTGGCATATATAATAATTGTATTTTTATTCAACAACCAAAAGAAAACATTTCATAAATCTTATACATATTATGTAAACATATGTATGTTATACAAACATATTAACAGAGTTTACTTAAAATAAGACTTTCAATATCTGGTTCAATATTTTGTGATGACGCCAGACGCAATATCGGTGACTGTTTTTCCATGAAATTGAATTTTTTACAACAATTAAATAATATTTCAATAATACATGCTTAAAAAATTGCCTTTCGCATAAATTATGTTTTTGTTTGCATTTGTTTTGCTTTTGCACGTTTGATTCCGACTGGGTTTCTCGCATATTCAATTTTCATGCGAATCAGCGCATAGAAATCATCAATGTGACCGCGGGAGGGTAAATGGCCAACAGTACCCTAAGCAATTGCTTAATTTGCTTATGGGCTAATCCGGAACTGTACCCGCCATACAACTAAATTACCTAAAACACTTTATCTTGGCACTTACAGCTGTGTTCTTTGAAATAGCAGTGTTCAGTCGACAAATTTAAATGCCTTAATATAATTTTGTCTAACTAAGTGATACAAAATAACTTTTTATGAAATCATTTAATGCAACCTTGGTTTAAAAAAAATGCTATGGCACCCCTGATAATGTCATCCGAAAAAAGGGAATTCCCCGAATTTCGCAAGTGTCAATAAATTGCGTGTTCTTTGAAATAGCAGTGCAGCAAGTTTGTGAGGTTTTTTTTTAAACAAAATATATTATTAAAAATGAAAACAATTATGTAAATCTGAAAGGTAAGGTTACATAGTGTGCTAAACATATACTTTTGTTAAATTAAAATTAGCTTTAGGACTTAAAAATGGGACGTGGAAAACATTGCACACATGAAACACGAATGCTTATCAAAACCTTAATTAAAGAGAAAAAAACCTATAAATATATTCAATCCGAACTAGGTTGCTCAGCAAAATTGATTAGCAACGCCATTAAATGGAAAGATACGACTGAAAAACGTGGAAAACTTAGAGCAACAACGGCCCGGGACGATTTGGCGATCATAAAGGCAGCAAAGCATGACCCTTTTATAGCCTCCAAAAGAATCGAAGAAGATTTGAAACTTGCTATAAGTACGGTAACTGTTAGGAAAAGGTTGTGTGAGGCTCGACTGAAAGCTAGAAGCCCGAGAAAAGTCCCTTTGGTAACAAAAACACAAAGAAGTCGCCGTTTACGATTCGCACGTGAACATGTCAATTGGCCCCAATCGAAATGGAGAAATATACTTTGGTCGGATGAGTCAAAGATTGAAATATTTGGCTCAAGTGGTGTAAGGAAATATGTACGACGACCCATCGGCAAAGAATACTGTCCACAATACACACTTAAGACTGTTAAGCACGGAGGAGGCAAAATGATGATTTGGGCTTGTTTCTCTTGGAATGGCGTAGGTCCAATTTTTTGGATCAAAGATATCATGACTCAATTCGTGTACATAAATATTTTGCAAGACACTATGCTGCCGATCCGATGGGTTTTCCAACAGAATAATGACCCAAAACATACGGCAAAGAACACGAAGGCATGGTTCCAAGACAAACAAGTCAACGTTATGAGTTGGCCAGCCCAATCCCCGGATTTAAATCCGATCGAAAGTCTTTGGACAGATGTTAAAAGAGCTGTTAAGGAAGCTAATCCAAAAAATATGTCTGAGCTATGGGAAACGGTACAAAAATCTTGGAAGGCCATACCAAATGAACGTTGTCGCAGCTTAGTTGAATCAATTCCTCGCAGATGCAAGGCTGTGATTGCTAATAAGGGGTTTCCTACTAAATAACAAAAAAAATTAAAAAATCACAACTGAATTTTTTGATCCCAATTAGTAATTCCATTTTATAATATGTATTTTAAGTTCCTGTATAAATTTAAATAAATTTTATACTAAACTTTTCTTTATTTTTGAATTGTTTTGAATACAAACCAAGCACTGCTATTTCAAAGAACACAGCTGTACATAAGGTAGATTTTTGAAGTGAAACTTCTTCAGTGGCAGTCATTTGAAAAAATTTGTAACGCAAAATTTGAAATGCTGTTTTTTGTAATTGGGATCTAGAATAGCTACAGCAATAAACTATATGTATATCAAATTAAAGTACTCATCGAGCAGAGTGTGACGAAACTATCAGCTTTGAGATCGGGTAACCAAAAGCTGAGATATAAGCTTGGAAATATTTTCTATTTTTTTCAATTTTGTCAAGCAATGCACTTATCAATTACCAAAGCCTTGCTATAGCGAGGAAAATTACGTTGATTGCATTCTATTTTTATGTTTATGCGACTGCTTAGTTCGTTTTACCGAGTACCGATCGGTATTCGTGCAAGAGTCGACACACTTCGTGCGTTCAAAGAGCCTTGAATTTTGGTTTTATGCAGGTGTTCTGAATAATGGCATGGCCTAATCAATCAAATGATGTAGCATAAACTTATGTTATGTTTATTGCGTGGACGTAAATGCAATAAGAAAGCAAAAAAAATAAGCGAAATTAAATAGAACAAAAAAAACCTTTAGAAAACTAAACTTCGATAGAATGCGACCAAAATGTTTATTAAAATGATAAACATTGATGGCATCTAGAATATCTACAGCTGTAAATGATTTATGTATCAAATTAAAGTACTCATCGAGCTGAGTGCACTAAAACTATCAGCTTCGAGATTGATTAATCAAAAGCAGAGACGTAAGCGTGGAAAGATTTGCTAATTCTTAAATTTGTTCAAGTAGGTAATTCACTGATTAACTTTGGTAGTACCTATTCAAGATCCCGTCCACTTTCATCATTTTAATAAAAGATTTTCGTCTCATTCTTTCGCAGTTTCACTTCTACCGCGTGTGAACTGCACACATGTTTTTTTCTAAGTTTTAGTAAGTCGATTTTTTCGTAAAGTTTCAACGTAATCGGACAGAAACTCAGTCCGCGCCGTGTACAGATTTGAGCTAGGAAGCTCAAATTATTTCACATTTATTTTTATTGCTCATGGGTAAACATAGGGAGAAAAAATTTTAAGAAAATCTACGAAACTTTTCAAAATAAACACCCTAATATGTATACATAAGTATACATACTTATACCATAATGTTAACCTCTTTTCTGCCCCATACTCTGCTTCTTTTTCTGCTAGCGTCGATTTCACTTAAAATTTCTCTAGTTTGTCGAAAGACTACTCGTAAATTAAATAAAATTTCTTCTGAAAAAGAACTTACGTTTTTCTTTTGTGATATGCGCAGCGGCTGTACACGGAAAAAACGAAACTCGAAATTATTGTAAATATTAATCAAAATTTATGACAAATTAGTAGGTAATTTAGTAATTTAGAAACGGTTCGAGTATCTATTAAAAATTACTAAGCGTAATCCAAAAATTGCATCAAGCAGGCATTAATTTTTCGAATGCAAGTTTTTAATTTTTACAAAGTAGATTTTAAAATTTCTGCAATAATTTATTATATTTTAAAAGGACTGTACTATTTTTTAAAAATTTTTATGATGAAATAATAATAACTGAAATTTATTTTTAAAATTTCTTGTGTGTTGAACAAAATTGGGACGGCCAGCGAGTTTCCGTTGCTGCTTTCCCAACCCCGTCCCAATTCTGTTCAACACATTACTTCAAAGCCAATTAGTAAGAGTTTGGCAAGCCTTATATATTTATTTTTTTGCATGAACATGTTGAGAACTCAAACAGAGTACAAATTAAACACAAAAGAGAAATAAAATTCAATATAATATAAATTTATAATATTGAAATAATTTTTCTATAACTACTTTTTAAAAATTATAAAGCGGGAATCATATATTACAATATGAAATATATAAAAATTCTAATGTGGCAATTTATTAAAATTTAATAAATTCTTTGTAAAATTTCAAAGTTTTTAGGTGATAATTAAAATGAAGAAAATAATTTTTAATATGCACTTATTAAAAAATGTAAAATGAAAATATTTACAAACTAGAATAGAATTTTGAATAAGGATTTTCTATTTATTACTATAAAAAAGTAATATTTGTTTTCAGATTTTAATTTTTATAATCTCCTATTAATTTTTAATAAAATTTGAGTTGGTATTTTTTCCGTGTATTTGTATGTGGGGTAGTTGAAGATGTTAAATTATTTTTTGACGAAAAAGGTGGTTGCTGTTTCTCGTTACGTGTGATGCAATGCTATCAGTCCCAACGTGTATGAATGTGGCAATGTGAGTTGGTGTGAGTTTGCGGTAAATTGGTTGGCTGAATACCGTAGAGTACTTGAACTATTTTTTTGCTTTCGCGTGAAAAAATTTTGCACACTCATAGTTAGGTTACTTTTACGATGATTCTATCTCCTATTTCAGAGGTTCTTTATCTTTTTATAGCACCATCCAAACGATTATAATCCTTCAGACATTGTTGAATTTGAAAAAAGTTTTATAAATAATTTCTTAATGATTTAAATTAGGTATTATGTACATATATATGGAACGTTTTTAGTTTTTAAAATAAAACACAAGAAATTCTCTAAATGGCTCGATTTTTGGCTCTATTAGCTAGATAATTTTATGCATTTAGCATATAAATATGGCTTTGGGCATATAAGCATTACAGCTAGCAAATTTTTAGCATACACTGAAGGAAAAGAAAAATATTTTTTTTTAAAAAACCGACTGGTTAACTTATTTTTAGTTGACTTTTTTGTGTTTCAATATTTTTATCAAGGACATTTATAAATTTAACAGGAAATAACTACAAGCTGGTAAACATTGAATTTTTTTTTTACAGAAATTTATCTTAATTTGATGTCGTACACAGAAAAAACAAGAATGGTAACATCAAAGAATTGCAATTCTATGATTAAAATTTGTGGAATTCAAGAATTCATTTCTTTGAATCAAAGAAAAAATTTGCAAAATCGAAACCCTTTGTTCATTGGATTTGCAAATTCAAATTATCTGATTTTACAACAAAATATTTTAGCTTAATCAGCAAAATGTTTCACTGATATTGCAAATAAAAAACTTCCATTGTCTAATCAGGGAAGCTCTTGGTTCAAACCACGGAGACGACATATTTTTTTTTTTATTTTTTTTAATTTAAAGGCATTTAAAAAACAAAAAGAAGTAGAGAACTTTATTTGTACAACTTCAAAATATCTTGAAAACTGCATTTTATATTAATAATAAGAAACGAGTCCGTTATTTTTTAATATAAAAGGCAGTTTTCAAGATATTTTCAATATATTTATAGTTCTCTACTTGTTTTTTAAATTAAAAAATAAAAAAATTAAAAAAAAAAATTATTTCGTCGCCGGGGTTTGAACCAGGCGCTTCCCCGATTAGACAATGGTTGTTACATGCGCAGTTTAACAACATGATTTTAGTATATCTTAAAAATGATGTCGGTGGCTGAGGTGGGTAAGTTGAGCATCTTTGAACAGTGGCATGGCGCAGAACATAGATTCAATTTTCTGATCGGGTGACAGGTAAAAAAAAAATTTTATTTCTTCTTTGATGTTTTAAAAAAACGTATTACAATAAAAATAAGAATGACTAACAATAAGTACCAACAAATAAGAAAATAGAGGAAATAGAGGAAAAAAAAAGAAATAGAGGAAAGTAAAAAATCAAAAAAGAAAAATTTTTTTTGCGAATTTATTCTAAGTTTCAACAAAAACTTTAGGAAAGTTAACAAATGTTTTTTTGAAATCAACTAATTTATTTTAAGTTTCAACAAATCATCTTTTGTTATATCAGAGAAACTGTTTCTCTGACTGAAAATCATACACAACATTCCTTGAAATCGGACCCGAAATTGTTTGATATCAGCAAATCTTTTTTTTCTGTGTATACATACAGTCTACTCGAGTGTTGGCTGCAAGCTCGGTAGGCGGTAAAGCTATTGCCGTCATTAGTATAGGAGAAGATAAGAAGAGTAGGGACAAAGACAGGACGCTACAAAGACAACTGAGCATGGACATTGAAGACGATTTGGACACTCTCTCCTCGTCGAATCTTCTGGAGGGTTTAAGGTTGTGTGACACAGACGAGGAGGAAAATGTGCCATTCTGCTTGGGTCCTCCAGCGGAGAAGACGGGAGTGAGTGTCCAAAAGACACTGACGGAAAAAGAGGCCAAGGACCAAAGGAGTAAGAGGAGGAAGGGATACAAAAGCTCCCTTAAGTTTCTTAAGAAACTGGGATTGCGTAGCTCATCCTCTCTTACTCCGAAGGAAAAGGCTCTCTATAAAAAGCACACCTTCAATGTGCGGCTGCTTGAGAGGCGCTATCCCGAAGATGGTGTTTCTGGTGCAGCCGTCATTGAAGCTGCTAAAAGAGCACAGGGAGCACCGGTGGCGGCCGGTGGCACCGCTTCTAGCTGCTCTGGAAAGGTCGTGGCGAAGAAGGCTGAACTCTCGGGTCCAGCAGCCATCGCCGCGAACAACTCCGGAGTGAAGGAAGTGTTATCATCGGCCGTCTCTGGCTGCTTGAAGGCAGGTCCTTCAGGGTCAGCAACCACCGCTCGCATTCAAGGAGTACAGGCTTCGAAAGGCAAGGCAAAGTAAGTCGCCAAGCCTCTGTCCACACTACTCTCCAGATCGGGGAGTGCCGTGGGCGGCGGCGAAGTGACCTCTGCTAAGCCAAGCAACAAAAGGCAACGCTCTAGCGAGGGTCAGGTTACTGAGGGTAAGAGGCTGAAGCCTTCAGCTAGCTTGCCTTCAGCTCCTGAACTTCAGGTGGCAATTGTCGATCGGGGTCATCCAGATGGAAAGATCTCGGACGCCAATTGGCTTATTCTGGAGGAGAAAATCATGAGGGCACTTCTTAGCGAAATGGAGCATACCAGTGGTGATTCTATTGGTATGTTTGATTGAGCTAAGTGGCTAAGGGGAGTGAAGGTGGTGGAATGCGGTACAAGTGAGGCATTAAGCTTCCTCACTAGCTGCATCCGCAACCAGAGTGAACCTTGGCCGGGGGCTAAGCTTGACGTGGTTCCGGTTGACCAGGTTCCCCGACGCGTGGTCGTGAGAGTGTGGATTCCTCCTCCCGTAATGGAGGATGAATCCAGTATATAGCAAAACCGTACATAGTACACTGGATGTACACGGCGGTTATCAGACCTATTTTAACTCACGGAGCGCTGGTGTGGTGGAAGGCTGCCAGCACCAAGTCACTACTTGACAAGCTTCGTAAGGTACAGAGACTGGCCTGCCTTGGTATAACAGGAGCGGTGAGATCGACACCACAGGCGGGCCTGGAGATTATAATGCATCTTCTGCCTATTGACCTATACATCAGGAATATAGCGGCAAAAGGGATTCTTAGGTTAAAAGAATGCAACAAGCTTCAAAACTCTGATGGTCACGGGTCTATTTTGCAAGATATGCAGCGGGAACTCTGCCTCACGGGAAGCGACTACCGAGTACCAATACTTGACTTTGACACAGCCTACAACATCAACTTTCCAACAAGAGAAGATTGGAACGCAGGCACCGTTCTGGAAGGAAAGGGGCTAACCATCTTCACAGATGGATCCAAGATGGAGTTCGGTACAGGGGCGGGTGTGTACTCGGATAATATGAGTATGGAGATGTCTTTTAGACTACCCAACTATTGCAGCGTTTTTCAACATGAAATCTATGCCATAGACCAAGCCGCACAGGTGATACGGAAAAGGGAGCTTACTCCCTCCATCATTACCATATGTGTGGACAGTCAGGCAGCGATCAAAGCACTGAATGCCAAAATAGTAAAGTCTAGGTGTGTAGAACACTGCAGGGAATCACTACGTTCAATCCGACAGCATGCTATAGAACTCTGCTGGGTGCCCGGTCATACGGGTATTTCCGGAAATGAGAAAGCTGACGAATGTGCCAGAATAGGATCAGAACAACCAGAGAATCTACAAGTGGTAGACCTTAAGATACCATTGGCGGAATTACACTATCGGATAGAGGACACAATCAAGAAACAAACGAACAGAAGGTGGAACCTTACCACCGGATGCAGAACGTCTCGAATCATGTGGCCTAAATTGAATCTGGGAAGGACGCAATCTCACTTAAGATTCAGAAGAGGAGAGCTTAGGACTGTTGTAGGAGTACTGACGGGGCACTGTATCATTGGCCCTATGGCCGCCAGATATGGTGCTCCTTTCAGAGATTTCTGCAGGAGCTGCGGAGATGCAGAAGAGGATGAGACGGTTAAACACCTGCTCTGCGAATGCCCCGGGCTAATGAGGAGACGAATCAAATATTTTGGTTCTGCGTTCTCACCAGCATCCTCGAAAACTTCACCAAGGCTTCTGGGTGGTTCACCCCCATTCAGTAGGACTTTTTTAAAGGAGAAGGAGGGGAACATTTTTTATTTAGGGTATCACAATGGGCAAACTGCCTCCGAGTGAATCTTGCTTTGCAAGCAACCCTTTTAACCTAACCTAACCTACAGTGTTGGAAAAAATAATAGGGACAAACGCATCAAAATATTTATTATTGCAAAATTTTTATCTGCTGCAATCTGTTTTGAATGGAATCGACGCTACCTCGTTTTCACATTCAAAATTCAGATTTCTTAAAATCAATTTTTTTTCGATACTTTGTCTAAAAACATTTGATACGTTGAGTTTTTGAGGACTTATTTTCGAAAATACGATTTTTTGAAAATCAGAAAAAGAAAAGAATCAATGCAACGCAGTAACACAAATGAATAACGGTAAATGCACCATGCACAGTTGAATTGACTCTTTGTTATGATTTTGTTAGTTAATTTTTGCGCGTGGCGATATAGAAACATTCATATCTAGAGAACCACGGCTCGGCCCACTCTAAAATCAATTGCAAAATGACTGCTAAGATTTTAGTTTCTCTCTGAAAAAAAAAAGTCAATAAAATTAAACATACCGTTTTACGAAAATTTTCGATTTTAATTTTTAAATTGCAAAATTTTTGCTTATAACTTAAGAGAAGAAAATTTTCAATACAACAATTAGAAAACAGACGTAAAATGCTAACTTTTATTGCCAAACGGTTTTTCTCTCTGACGTGTACATTTTGAAATACAAGCGTCCGAAAATTCATGAATTTTTAAATTTTGTAATTTTCAAAAAATCGTATTTTCGAAAATAAGTCCGCAAAAACTTTTTCCAAAAATACGTATTGAATGTTTTGAGACAAAGTATCGAAAAATAATTGATATTAAGAAATCTAAATTTTGAATGTAAAAACGAGGTAGAATGACCTATATGAGACGTTCTTTTACAATCCGAACACTTTCTGACCGACACATCTTGGAATCGCTCCAAATTTTTTTTTACATATTCTAGGCATTATATTAGTGGACACGAAAATCAGGAATAGATTTGTTATCGAATGTATCGAAAAATATCGAGTTGCGAAGGTCAAAGGTTTTACGTTTTTTGGTGTTTTACGCTCATATTCAAATAGTTATATCTCCTGTAAATTTTAACGGAAAAATTATTTTTTTATATCGATTTTTATATCAAATCAATTGTTTAAATTTAGCTTATAGAGCGAATACCATTCGATATGAAGCTAAAAAAAATACCACTGAATTCCTCGTCAAATTTCCTTTAAAAACAAATTTTTTCAGAGTGGTAGCCAAATACGGACTATCCTAAATAAATTAGTTCTTCCGCGCACCTCTGAAAATACTTACTGCGCGCCGCTGAACTGTTGTCCCGAATCGAGTTTTGGTTCAAATATTGCTGGAGACCGCAAATCTTGTCGGAAATGAACAATTGTTTTTTAACAATTTTTTCTTTTACTTAAAGCCTATCAAAATTCCAACAAATCTCCAGAGCCCGAATTTTGAAATATAAATATGTTTTTTTGGAAAAAGCCAAACAAACATTATTTTTAAATATTTTTTGTTTCAAAAATTGCTTGAGACCAGTGTTGCCGAATGGATACGTTCGGACCCATTTGGATACTTTTTTCTCTTAAATTTTGATGGATACTTTTTTTTTGCCCTAGTGCAAATTTGGATACTTTTTTACCAAAAATATTTTGAAAAGATTTATTCAATCACTGTTGCTTTGTTGAACATATTTTTCTTATCCAACCGATATGCTGGATGAACGCCAATGCAGCCTAAGGGCTTATGCTAATATTTTTTCTCATACGCCAGCCCTGGTGCACTCGTGTTGTTTGGCAGATCATACAATTCTTATTTGACTAGCAGCATCGCAGCAAGTACATAAATTTGTAGTTTAGCCAAAATAAAAAAAAGAAAACTGTAAAACTAAATCAACTAAAATATGGACAAGTAAGTTTATAAACACATATTTACTTTATTATAAGCACACGGCTACTATGTATATTGTACACGTTTAATAAAATTAGATTCGTAACAAGAGGAAAGCGGCCATGTTCCAGCAACGATGCTGAAATTCTAAATTCTTCGGATTCTGAAGGAGAGTAAGTACCATATTTCCTAAATCTATAATCCAAAATAGGAATCCGTTTTCTAAGGCCACAGGATCCGTGCACCATCAAAAAACGCAATCGTCGTTTGCGGGATCAGTGGTCGAACCTATTCCCTTGGGTAGAGAAACGCAAAGAAAAGGCATACTGTCTACTTTGTGATAAGTTTTTGTTCAATATAGCGACACATTTACGACGTCATGAAGAAACACCTTTACATAAGAAGTACCAACAGCTTCAAAAGAATCAGGCACGAGTAGCCGACATGCTCATCACTCACCAAGAAACAAAGATTCAGGACCAGGTGCGCAATGCAGAATTTTGCTTAATATTATTTGTGTTAATGCATCACTTACCAATATCGATATTTGATTATTTTCCTGAACTATTTCGAAAGAGTTTTCCTGATTCCAAAATTGCTAGAAACATAGAATGTAAGCGAAGTAAAGCTTCCTACATTATTAAGGAAATATTGTCAACAAGAGCAAAAAATAAAATCTCTGATATTTTGCGGGAACAAAAATTTTCACTAATTGTAGATGAAACTACAGATGTCAGTACAAGCAAAGCTTTGGCTTTGGTAGCCAGATATTTTGACAAATTACAGCAAAGAACTGTAGATACTTTTTTGGTTTAGTTCACTTAAAAAGTGGTACTGCTGAATCAATTTTCAATGCCATTAAAGATCACGTGACTGGCCTATTTCGTTTCAATGAACTGTAAATTATTCAATGCTTGGCTAGTACGTAAGTGATACATTTTGCTCTACTGTATCGCTAGTACTGCGTATATTAATGTGATATTTTGGTGGGAGGTAGAGGAGGGTCTCTCGTATATATAGAAGTAATTTGCGGATAAAGGGCACTCCCGCAAAAGTGCCCTTATTCCACCCAACTATTCAATTAAAATTTATAAATAGTTGAGCCTTAAGAAAAATGCTCTCAATTAAGAATAAGCCATTTTCGACAGTTGGTAGTTTTACCAAATGTAGTTTAAGCCTTTCTGTGTTGATTAAAAAAATTTCAAGGAAAAAAAAACTGATGCACTTAAAAATTTTTTGATTTGAATAAAATACCTCTGGTTTACGATATTTGCAATATTTTCCACAAAACAGTTTACTTTGCACTAAAAGTCGTCTTTTCATAAGATCCATTAAGTTATGAAACGTTTGAAAAAAAAAATTATGAAATTCCGTTATTAATTAAGGAAATATCGAAAATTTGAAAAAAAGTCCTATCAGAATTTTTTTTTTATAATTTTGAAGGACATAGTTCCAATGACCATAACTTTGAAAGTTGGATCCATTCAACGAAATATAAAAATATGGGTCCCCTAGAATTGAACGCAGATTAATATCTGTAAATTTCAAGCAAATCGATGACACTAAATTGACTTATTGTTCAATTTGAAAAATAATGGGCCGTATATAATATGTAGGTATAAGACTGAATACATCGCTAATATATAATTTCTGTGACTGAATTAAATTTATGTACATTTATCTATAATCTATGTTCCTTTTTAATTAATGTATATACAATACTTATAAACATATATGTATGTATATATGTTATATCTAATGTGCTCATATACATAAGTAAATATTTAATTAAAAATACCAAAAATTAAGGGAGATTTTTTTTCCAACAGGATTTTCATCGAAACTAGTATAAATTTTCTTGTTTGCTAAAAAATGTAAAAAGTGGATGAGTTGTTTTGAAATTAAATTCGTCACACTGGTGCACCATACTAAAAAGGTCTCAGTTAAATTGAGACTTATAAAGTTAAATGTGTTTGATGTTTTTATCCTATGTATTTAATTTGATACTTTGATACTTTTTTTTTCTGAAGTGGATACCTTTGGATACATTTTTGGCTTTTGAACGGATACTTTTATTTTTAATGCTGCGGCAACACTGCTTGAGACCGGAAATTTAATCGGAAACGAACAATTTTTATTTAAACTGAAAGCTAATTTAATCGCCATACCCTAATTTTAAAAAAAAAAGTTTCGTATTTTGTAATTTTAAGTTATATGAAAAAAAAAAAAAATTTTAATATTTTTTGGTTCAAAAATTCCTAGCGTCCGGAAATTTTATCGGAAATGAATAATTGGCTTTTTAAATAAAAGCCAACCAACTTGAATTTCGAAAAAAAGTTTTCGTTTTATATAATTTTAAGTTAAGTGCCAAAAATTTTTTTTTCAAAATTGGGGTCCGGCGATTTGTTGGCATTTAAATTAGCCTTCAGTTAAAAACGATAATTGTTCGTTTACGATAAAATTTCCGGACTCAAGCAATTTTTGAAACAAAAAATATTTAAAAATAATGTTTGTTTGGCTTTTTCCGAGAAACCATATTTTTATTTCAAAATTTCGGCTCTGGAAATTTGTTGGAATTTTGATAAGCTTTAATTTAAAGAAAAAATTGTTTATTTCTGACAAAATTTGCGCTGTCTAGCCATTTTTGAACAAAAAACTAGTAAAGGTGTTATCTTCGGCCTGGTCGAAACTCACATACCCTACACTGCACTAAAAGTACTTTCCAAATAAATGTTAAAAAGACGTTGAAAAGGTTGAAGAAGTCGAAAATAATGTAACAAGGTTCAAAGAGGTTGAAAAGTGTTGAAACAGTTGAAAAAAACTTAAAAAGTCTAAAATATATGAAAACCATTGTAGAAAGTTAAAAGAAATTAAAAAAGTCGAAGAAATGTAAAAATTTTTAAAGTGGTTAAAAAACTCATAAATATCAGAAAATCGCCGCAAAATTGGTACGAATGTGAAAAATGCTAAAAAATCTGACATACTTCCACTTTGACCGTTCGAAACCACACCTATTTTAAATTTTTCGGCCACGGCACTATGCGCAATCGATTGGACATCTTTTTTTACACAGAAAACGATGTATCAAAGATTTTTTGTACCAACGATGCGATCTGGAGAGATACTTGATTAATAAAAGCATGAATTTTTGTCATAAGAAAATAAAGATTTTTAGTTTATTTTTATTAAAGAAACGCTAATACTTCACATTTGTCCATTTTGTAGATTTTTTTTTCGGTTTTCGGCGGCCACTTTAAGTAATTTGTGAAACTGATCTTCGTCCTTCGTTATCTGTTTGTTGAAATTTTGCTCTTTCCGCGGCTTAGAAAATCATGTCATATGACTTTGCATTCTCATCTATTTATTTATTTATTTTTAAACTTGAAATTATAAATTGAAAGCTTAAAATATATTACAGCTATGGCTACTGAGGCCTTAAGCTAAACTTAGAGCTTACGAAGATACAAATGTTGAATTATATTATTCTATAGTTTTGTACCATTGCGATGTGTTTTCTTAAGATTGTTGATACTTAGTTAAGTAGTGATGTTTTATAAATCTATTGACATCGCTGGAGTTAAAGTTGAGTGTTGAGATTAAGGGAGCTTTGGTGGCATACTTTGCGGCTTTGTCCGCGAACTCGTTACCTTCGATGTGAGAATGACTTGGGATCCAAACCAGTCTAATTTTTTGTTTTGTTCTAAAAAGTGTCTAATAAGTTTTGGATAGTATTCGTGATTATTTACGTTAGATATAGCATAACGATGAAAGTGAATCAGTACAAATGACAAAATTGCCTTTACTTTTATTTGCAAAAACTATTGCTTCGTTTATAGCGATGATTTCTGCTGAAAACACAGTGCTGTAATTAGGTAACGATGATATTTTAATGCCTTGATTAGAGCTCGTTATGCTGTAGCTGGAAATACCTCCTAGTTTAGAACCATCTGTATAGATAAACGTACTCTTCTGCTTTTGAAAACTTTCTAGGGCTTGTGTCGACCGATGAGATGTTGAAATTCTATGGTGGTTGCGTTGATGAAGGATATTTTAGAGGTGAGTAAAGGATTTCTAAATTTTTGCAATTTACTAATGCTTTCGAGATAGCTGAAGGGATTGATTGTGTGCATTTTGCTGTGTTACATTTTAAAATAATTTTGT
This sequence comes from Meiosimyza platycephala, assembly GCA_963662105.1. Taxonomy (NCBI): domain Eukaryota; kingdom Metazoa; phylum Arthropoda; class Insecta; order Diptera; family Lauxaniidae; genus Meiosimyza; species Meiosimyza platycephala. The sequence goes on from OY759212.1 coordinate 1,563,583, forward strand.
GTAATGGTGTGTCTATGCTACGTAGAAGTGATTTGAAAAGTCTGGTTGTTACAAGGTCTCTTTGATTTTCTATGGATAAAATATTAGCTTCAAAAAGCATGTTATTGATGGGTGTAGAGCGAAATGCTCCCAGAGCAATTCTAATAGCTGCATTAAAAACTGTTTTGATTTTGTTGAGAGATGAGTTAGCGGAGTATCCATACAGGAATAAGCCATAGCTTTTTTTAGAAACTATTAGAGCATTTATAACAGATATAATAGAAAGTGTATTGCAGTTAAATTTTGAACTTGCTAGGCACTTAATTATATTTAATTTTTTGGAAAGAGAAGTAGCTAAATATTCGATGTGAGAGTGCCATCTGTAGTTTTTTGTGAATACAACTCCTAAAATGTGAATTGAGTTAACTTCATCTAGTTGAAACTTACTAGTTTGAATTTTACATGAACAATTGTGTTTGCGACAAAAGTGGATGTGTTTGCATTTAGTGGTTGAAAGGACTGCTCCAGAAAAATTGCACCAGTTTTCAATGTCTTGGAAAAGGTTGTTAAGGTTAAAAGTTAGGTTTTTGTTTCTATTAAAGTTAATGATCAGGTTGAAATCATCAGCGAATCATTCTCATCTATTACTTTGCGAAGACATGAGCAGTGAAAAAATTTTTAAATTTTTTTTAAATAACCTGCAATATACCTTCAAAAGGATTGCAAGGGATGCTAAAGTTAGCCTAAATTCGGTAACTTGAATAATTAAAAATTTTGAAGCAGACGTTAACATGAATCTAAAGCAGAGAATGCGATGGAAAAAGGTTTTGCTGACCGTAATAACGCAAAGAAGGTCGTAGCCATGTTGAAGAAAAGTCCCAACCTTTCAGGAAATAAAACCGCTCAGCTAACAGATTTCATTTGTGCAAAGAGTGAAAAGGGAGGATAGGCTGAAGACCTACAAAGTTCAGAAAGTGCCAGATCGGAATGCTGAAAAGAATTTCGAAGCAAAAATACGCGCTCATAAACTGAGTAAAGATTTTGTGTCCAAAGTCGAATGCTGCATTATGGATGACAAAACGTATGTCCTTTCCTACATTTTTCAGTTTCCTGTTCAACCATGTTATTTTGCCAACGCTAGTGGACATGTCCCAAAAAATTTAAAACACAAAATAAATAAAAAATTTCCCAGAAAATTTTTTGTTTGTTGGGCAATTTGCAGTTGTGGTAAAAGAACTAAAATTTCGTGACCAGATGCACAATCAACATCGAAATCTTCATCATGGAATGCTTCAAAAGAGATTCCGATAATTTGTAAGAGATCATTAGGTATATTTCTTTTATTGGCCTAATCTTGCTTCATGTCACTACAGTACTCTTAAGTGGTACACGGTTAGAAATTTTGGATTAAATTTTAATACTTTTGGGCTTACATATATGACTACACCAGAATTTTATTAAAATTCAATACTGCCTAAATATTAAAATTCATTTTTAATACTTTTTTGTATTAAAATTTAATACTCGTTTTTATTAAGATTAAAAAAAAAATTTTTTCATTTCGAATGGGATTCGAACCGGGTTCGCTGTGAATTCAATTGATGCACGCGCAGCTTAACGACATCAGCCACCGTAGTGTTATTTATTGGTTGGCTAAAAGTTTATTTATATTGACAACAACATAAAATGAAAGTTCAATATTGAAGTATTAAAATATAATACAGCATGGTTTAAAATTCGAATATAATACTTAAACATAAAAATTTAATACAAAATTTGTTACAAAATTTTGTAATCTATTGAAAAGTATTGAATTTAATCAAAATTGTATTAAAAATCCTTGTAATATTAAAATTTAATCCAAGATTTCTAACCGTGAACCTGTAAAATAACATTACTTTCGTTCCTAGAGAATCGAACCCACAAATTGCCCTGAACTCCTGTCAATCGAGAGACATTGGGTTCTGGTGAAGAGGCAATTAAAGGCAACAAAAGGGACATGCAAGGACATAACTCATTTTAGACGCAAGTGGTGCGCGTCAAGCCAAAAAATCCAAAAAAATACCATCAAAGCACTAATAAGAGGTGTCCCAGAGAAAGTACAAAATTTTACGCTGCAAAATTAATATTTTTTTTACTATTATTTTTTGCATTTGAATTAAATTTGCGTTAAAAAAATATAATATTTTTGAAAATTGAATCTGTGGTTATTGAGATCTATTTATTTTTCAACGCACTAATTTCTTATCACGCAATCTTTATATGCTTTTTACTTGGTTTTAAAGCTTCAAGCTGAAATTGCTAAAAAGGCTAATAGCTGTAGTGGCTAAACTCTATTATTATTAAAACCTTGTCAAATGTACTGACGACGATTTTCACAACGCAAATGTACTGGGAAGAAATCAAATGTACCGAAAATACCATCACTGGTCTTAATCTCAAAAATAAATTTTCATATCTTTAGCGATACCACCTAAAAAAGTTAAGCAGACATTTTATGATTTTATTTTAAGTTTTCGATTTTTTTCTTCTAGTGATATATACATAATAAAATAGAATTTATCATACGTAAAAAGTACCTTCGTTTGTTGACATTGTTGACAACAACAACATTCGTAGCATTAAGAACATAAATATTTAACATGGGGGAGAAAATGCATTCTCTACGCTCGCGTTTAATCAAATTTTCTTATTATTGTTTGCCGTAATGCCTTTAGGTATCAAAACGGCAACAACAACAACTAGCATAGCTACCTTATATAAATTATATGGTTTTTGTCTTTATCAACCCCAAACAATTTAAATAAAAAATTACAAGGACATGTTAGAAAATCTTTCTCTCTTTTTTCGGAGAAAACTGATAATTTGAATTGATATGACTACACCACTGCAGGAGGAAGAAGTGAATGAGTTTTATGATTGTACTCTAAAAAAGTCCTCAACTAAAATAGAAGAACGCTCAGAATTAATGCTTATTAAGTTATCTTCATTCATAAATATTTCTATTTCCAAACATCTTCGTAGCAACCACTTTATGTTCGACTCGTGGAGTAAGATTCAAGAAAGGATCATCGTCAAGCGAATGCAAGGGACCTGATGGCTTAACAGCCGTCCAGCTAAGTCCTCACTGGGCGCCTTATCAGTCGCTCTATTTAATTCTGCGCTGACTACATACACGATACAAACTGTTATGGAGTTTACGTATGGAGCAACGAGGGGAATAGATAGAGATTTTTTTTTTCCTGGTGGAGGTCGTGGGAACTGCATTGCATTGACCATGCAATTCACTAACCTAAAGTTATCGTCATAATCTTCAGAGTGTGTGAATTTACTAAAACCCACAACCTGTTTCAGGCCTCCATCTACCCTGGGACTGCGTAAGCATTGCTTTGGGGTAGGGCCCATGATTTGTCCTTAAATCATGCACCTGCGTCCATGTCCCACTCCTTTTTTCTAAGAACGTCCTAAGTAAAACCTGCAACTGCATTTCAGTTTTCTTCACTCTGCACTACCTGACTGATTCCTGTAAGGATGTGCGTTCGATAAAAACTGAGTGAGGTAATAATTTACCTCGCCAAAGTCTCGTTCGTTCGTTCACTCGTTGCACTGACAATAGCGTCTTTAGACGACATTTCGCCTCCAGTGTTCCTGCCCATATCTCGCTGCCGTAGAGCAGTATCGAATTTGTTGTCGCCATTAAAAATTTTTGTTTACTTTGCCTTGGTCCAACGATGTTCGCCATGAGCTTACTAAGCATGCCAGTTCTCTTGGCTGTTTTTGTTGCTGCGTGTTGTAATTGAGCCCAAAATGTCAATGTCTTTCTTTATTCGCAGGTTTCATAGATGAGCTCCCGATCCCTCGGATAGCTCTGCAAGATCCTCAGCATGTATTGCGGAGTAGTAAACTTTAACTTAAGAGCTTCAATGATATCTTCCCACCTGAGGCTGTTAAAAGCGTCTTATGTTGCCAATAAGACAATCCTCCTGGAGTGATTTTTCCCTCGCTGTGCGTGTTCTACTTTAGACACTACATATTCTATAGCACCAAGAGTTGACCTTCCTGCTCAGAATTCATTCCACCAGTGTCTTCAATAACTGTGGATAAGTGAGTTTTTATCATCTTGGGGCCCAGTTATCATGATGGGTCCTAGTAATGGTCATAGAAACGTGGCCAATAAATAAACGGGCTTGGATTTCCGAGGGCTGTCCAAGAAAAAGTGAATATTCCATATGAAAAAGCGCTTATAGGTGGAAACTTAAGTTGGGTCCATTTCTAGTCATAGAAATGGCCAGTAAAATAAAAGTGGCTTTGTTTTATTTTATGAAATTTTTTGCAATTTCCTAGTCAGGTCAATTCAAATAGATTCCTGATTAATATTATTAACAGGCCTCAATTGTGTTTAACCATATATAGCTTTGAATTAACTAGATTCATTTTTGTTATTTTTAATCAGATTTCTGGTTAAATTAACTAGATTTTACCATGGCACCAGAACATTATGTCTCTTAATGGAATTACTAGGTCCTAGTTGCTTTTTTTTTCTCAGTGTGCGGACACCAAAACGACTTCTTGACTAAATTGTTTACGTTTGTTCCAAGAAGAGCAATTTTTTTAGTGCGCCAAAGTACCTTATGCAATGAACATTATGCTACGAACATTCCTCCCCGATACTGGTGCAAATACTACTCTCATCTTACACCACTAGCTCGACAAGCTCTTAAGATCCCAGTAAAGACAAATTTCATGGCCTCATATCCTTTTTATAAAAAATAAGAAGTATAGAATTGAAATGAATAGCTTAGCTTTTTACGCCCAAGAATAAGCTATTTTTGCTCAGAATCTTTAAGTTCATTCTAAGGAAAATTGTTTCAATAGTCATATTCAAGAACGTTGCTGCTTTAAAGAACCCCTTAAACCTTACAAGTTTTTATGGAATATTTGATAAAGAAACAAAGCAATCGTCAGAAATGTTTTTTTTTTGAATTTCGCTAACAAGAAAAAAATCTAAATAACCAAAATGAGAAAATAAAATAAAAAAGTATTAAAAGAAGACAGACAAGAGTTAATGCATCTTTTCAGGCGCCGCTCTTGTCTTGAATTCTGTGCCATCTGCCATCTCATTCGTGTGCGTACAATTTCCATACGGCCGCCACTATGCGGGCGTTGAAAATTGTTAAAAATTGCACACATACATACATACATACATACATATACACTAAAGCACACAAATGCAAAAAAAAACAGCAGCAGCTGAAAATAAATTTAAAAATTGTCTTAGCACACTTTTATGCGCTGCTACGGTTGAGGCTGAGGCTCTCTGACTGGTTGCTGGCTGCTTGACTTGGATGTGCGCGCTGGTTGGATGAAAGCAACGAGTTTTTCTTCTTCATCTTTTTTTTTTTTGTTAATTTTCTGGATTTTTGTATTTTTTAACGGTACTTCATTTATAGCTTTCCTTTTTTGGCGCCACAACCACGCAAAAAGAAGCGTTATTTGATTTTATTTGTGTACGTTTTCTTGTGTGTGTGTGTGTATGTGTATGTTCAGCCGCAAAAGTAAGAAATGCGGTCGATGCTGGCGGTATTTGCTTCACATTCACCATCAACTTACACTTTCCACAGTTACTTCTTGCATATTCAAAAATATCGCGTGCGTGTGCGCGAGTAAACCTTAACTCACATGCTTACACACACATAAACACATGTATATATGTAGAAAGCGTCTTACGCTGTGACTTAAGTTATGCAAGCAAGGGGCTGTACATTATTTACGAAAACTTTTTTTGGATGATTTCGAAACCCCCCTGCCCTTTGCTTTAAAAAGCATAAAAATATGCCATAAGAAACTGACTGACCCCCACCTCCCCCCTAAGCGTCTTACGTAATTAATGTACAGCTCCTAACACTACAATACCCTAACTCTTGAATGTTGCCTTTTCTTTGTGTGTAATGTGTAAAAAATAGGAGTGGTAATATCAAAAAATTCCGTGCTAGCACGTAAGATGTGGAGAGTTGAGCGCGCACATACACATATACATTTAAGCACACACTCCCACACTACTTTATACACATAAGAATCCAACAGTAAACTGATATGGGGTTTCGTTTTTTTACAAACACTATCGCATAACCCAAAAGCTCTTCCCCTAGACTTTCCAAAATTTTGGTCATAAGTATTTACACTCCAAACCAAACGCCTGCCACATTTACCCTCCCCTCCTCGCTGCGCCCAACACTACAGGTTTTTTCTTTGTTGCCGTTGCAGTTGCCGCTGTCGTTGCTACCGACATCGGTGCTGTCGTCGTCATTTGTATCCAAGGGAAGGAAACCACTTGAAATTTATGCAAAGATAAGGAAGCGGATAAGAAAAAGGATCATATTGTGCCACAACGGCTAATGGCTAGAGAGCAGCAGCAGAAAATGGGGAGAAGAAAGGAAACGGTGGAATTGAGCGCCTTAGTGCATTACTTATGTATGTATGTATGTGTAAGCATCAACCGAAACCCAAGCGTCGAAATTTAACAACTCTTTTCATCTTTCTATCCAACCTCTTGACTGACTGAGTATCCTTTCATGTGCAATTTCGTGCTGCTGTGGAGCATTTCAACGACATTTTTTTTACGCAGGGTTGCCAATCATCTTAATATGATGAAGTAAATAAAATAAACTTCTGCTGAGGTAAGGACATACCAAGTGCATTAAGAATTCAATGCCAAAAATCTAACATTACTTTCACAGCAGAATCTCTCTTGCAACTTATCTAAGGAATATTTTTCTAAATGTTCCATATGAGCCAAATTTTGCTCTTAGTTTCTGCGCGATCTTTGCATTTCAGATCTTTCAATAAAAAATTTGCCACAACAATTCTATTCGACATTCTAAGATGCATTTGACATGCTGAATCCGAAAGTTGCATTCATTACCGAAAATAATAATAAAAAACTTTTTTCATACTGTAACTCTACACTGAAGGAAAAGAAAATTGATTTTTTTAAGCAGACGTCCGGTTAATTTATTTTTAGTTGATTTTTTTGTGTTTCAATATTTTTAACAAGGAATTTATAAATCTAACAGGAAATAACTACGACGCTGGTAAACATTGAGTTTTTTTTTTATAGAAATGTATCTACATTTGAAGTGGTATATATACAATTCTAAAAGCAAAAGAGCAGTAACGAATCATACAACCTTATTTAGATTTCATTGTAATGAAAATGTTGCATATTTTTTTTGGCGTATGTATTGAATGAAATCTAAATGATGTTTTATAATTCGTTATTACTTTTTTGCTTTCAGAATTGTATATAAGTCACCGGTCAAACTAGTTCTAAGGATAAACTGGTTCTTCCTAGGCCAAACTAGTTTAAATGAAGGCCTAAAAGTAAGCAATTTAATTTTAATGTAAAAGCACTGTGAATAGCGAAGCCAGTGTTGCACATATTATAGACTGGACGTATCAGAGGATGTAAATCTTGAAACGCGGCCGTGGGCCGCCCAATTACCCTCACTTATCACATGCCAAGTATACAATTATATTGCCAAATTTTGTTTTCTGACTTTGCTGCAATCGTAGACTTCACTAACCACAGTGCTCTTGCATTAAAATTTCAATTCACATCTTAAGGCTTAACAGAACTAGTTTGGCCTAAAAACTGGTTTGGCCGGTAACATATATACGACTTCAAATGTAGATACATAGTAAAGGTCTGTGAAAGTTGCCAGGGTGGCTCTATAGTGCCCTGTGTGTGGCGCACTAGCACAGGCGTATCAAGGAATTTAGGGCAAAAATGGGAATATGGGAAATTAAAATTGGTCCCAAGTGGTGACAATCGATGATGGGTCCTGTCATAGAAACGAGGCCAATAAATAAAATTAGTAGTCTCGGGCGGGCTTGGATTACCGAGCTGTCCAAGAAAAGTGAATATTCCATATGAGAAAGCGCTTATAGGTGGAAACTAAAGTTGGTCCGATCTGGAGAAGAGAGGTGGCAATCGATGGGTTCTAGGAATGGTCATAGAAACTGCCTATAAAATAAAAGTGGCTTTGTTTTGTTGTTTTGAAATTTTTTGCAATTTCCTAGTCAATTTAAGTAGATTCCTAGACAATTTAAATAGATTCCTGGTCAATTTAAATAGATTCCTAGATTTTTTTTTTTTTTTTTAAGATTCATTTTTGTTATTTTCAATCAGATTTCTAGTTAAATTAACTAGATTTTAACTTGGTGCCAAAACATTACGTCTCCTAGTTGAATTAACCAGGTCTAAGTTTATTTTCTTCTCATATATTGATGTGATATAGGTGGAGGAGAGCCTCTTATACTATATAAAGTGTCAGATTTTTGGAAAAAGATACTTCCGCAAATGTATACTTATTTCACCCAACTACTCAATTGAAATTGTAAATAGTTTATTTTTAAGATAAATGCTTTTAAATAGAGCAAACAGTTTTTGGTAGTTGGTAACTTTATCAAATGTAGTTTAGTAGTTTAAGAATTTTTCTGTTAATAAAAAAAATATTGAGGAAAAACCAAAGATTCACTTACAAATTTTTTGATTTAAACAAAAAATGTCCCTAGTTTACGATATTAGCAATATATTCTAGAAAACAATTTGTTTTGCACTAAACATAATTTTTTCATAAAATTATGAAAAGTTTAAGAAAAAAATTATGAAAATTCATTATTTATTAAGGAGATATCGACAATTTGAAAAAACGTGCTTTCATTATTTTTTTTTATATAAATGATCAAATGACGATAAATTTGAAAAGTTGGGCTTTTCAGTCTCTTACATTTAAGCGTAGTATAATACCTGCAAATTTCGAGCAAATCGATGAACTAGATGGGGTCTGCCTTAACCCTAGAAGTTTCAACCAGATCTGTACTGACCTTTTGCATATAAATAGGTATGTGTATAACTTTTTTGGGTTTGCGTGTTAGAGACGTCCATGACTTCCTAGAAGCGACTACGGAAAACCTAATGAGCACAAAATCAGACCCCTTATGTGACAGGATTTTTCTTCTATTATGAAGACTTTTAAGATTTAAAAGCAAACACCTCGCATGATGAGAAGGGATGGGATCAGTAAAGTTTAATGAACGCAGAGCAAAGCGAATAAAAACTTTTTGTATGCGTTGTAATCTATATATATGAGTTGCATAGTACGGCACCCCAAATGATAGCAGCATACTCCAACCTAGAGCGTACAAATGAGGTACAGTGGCGAGCATAACCGAGTAAATGATTGCCTTTGCCGCATGTCTGATTCTGTAATAATTTTAATACTGAACCAAATGAATCGAAACTTTCAGGAATTATTTATTATTATTTATCAAAGAAAATGCAAAATGTAACATTTCAAAACAAAATTTGTTTTTTTAATTAAACAAGTTATTGTAATTATACCCATATTTTCTCAGTTTTGCACGTTTCGCGAATTGCATTAAAAGCTGCAATTGTTCAGTATTTGGTTCATATTCCTATATTTTTTATGACGGTTATAATGCGATTAGACATATTTTCTACAAGCTTTTCAATAATTTCGGAAGGTATTTTTGTTCCATTTAGTTTGGACGCGACACCATAGCTTGTTTAGGTTTTCAGGTGCTATCTCGTATTTCTCCATTTCTCCGTATTTCTATTTTTCCGTCTTTTGATTATTGCACGCAAATTCTTAATTAGATTGAGATCAGGACTTTGCCCCGGCTAGTTTACTACCCTAAATTTTTGCATTATTTTTTGGTTGGCTTGTTAGTTTCGGCGAAATAAATTGATTTATAAAAAAATTTTTTTTTTTTTCGAAAAAATGAGAAAAAAGTAAAAATCACCTGCAAATTTTTAAAAGAAAAAAAAAATTGGAAAAATAATTTTGTTTTTTATATCATAGTTTATATATCTGTGAAGAAAATAAGATACTTTTTAAGAAAATCGATTAAGAAATGGAAAAGTTATATAATATTGAATAAAAAATGGCCGAATCGCATTTTTGCCTATTTTTCCGATTTTTTACGTGGGTAAGAATTTCTCTAAGCCTAAATCAAAATTTTTAATGAAGTTTTGTTATTTAGATAGTGGTACGTGCCAATGATGGCATTATTGGTACATTTGTACCTTTTTCGGTACATCTGCAACCTGAAAAATCGATGTCAGTACATTCGACAAGTTTTCATATGTTTACATATAGATAGTTTTTCTTGAGATATTTGTAATTAAGTTAAACCTACTTTTTTTTTTGGTCCAAAAACCGAAAGTGACAGATATCTCGAAAACGACGTGAAAGAAAAAAAATAATTTGATTTTCAGAATCAGCAGCCGATTTTACATTAGGAATGAATAGTGGCACCTAAAGTTCAGAAATTTTTTAATTATTTGTAAACTAGTGATATATGGTTTAGAAAAAGTTAGCCTTTCTATCTTTTGGAGAATTTTATTTTATGTATGTCAATAAAAAAGTCATAATTTACGAAACTAGAGCATTTTATTAACATCAATGCAAAAACAAGTTTTTCTTATAAAGGCAAATTATTTTTCAAATCGATTAAGGCACCCCAATCAATGTCATCGATATGTTTAAAATTTACAGGTATCATTTTATGCTCAATTTTAAGAGACCCGTATTTTTTTATTTCGCCCAAAATCCACATTTTCCAAAGTTTTCGTGATTTGAATTTTGTATGCTAAAAATAAAAATAATGAAAAAATTTCTGAAAGGACTTTTTTTTCAAATTGTCGGTATTTTCTTAATAAGTAATTCATTTTCGTATTTTTTTTTTAAATTCTTCATTTTTTTATGGGTGTCATGAAAAGATAACGATCAGTGCAAAATAATTAGTTTTGTAGAAGATATTGTTCATATCGTAAACCAGAGGCATTTTCTTCAAATCGAAAAATTGCACTCCCGAAGAGATAAAATAAGCTTGAGATTTATTGTTATCAACAATCACGTAGCAAAGCCTATTGGATAAATAGGACTTAATCCAATTCAAAAAAAAAAAACTGAGTGAAATCCTAATAGATTTAATTTACTAATTAAGATTTCATGTGACACCTTATCGAAGGTTTTCGAGAAGACAGTGTAAATAGTATCTACTTGATAACCATTTTAAAATTCAGTAATACAGTCTTCCGTGAAAATAGTTAGATTAGACACAGTAGAGCGGCCAGAAACAAAACCATGTTGATTCAAACATATGATGTTTTTAACCGCAAAGTAAATTTTTTCTTTTACTACCAGGTTAGGCAATTGGAGTGATAGGTTATGTTCACACAGCTGTGCTTTCCAAACCTTTCATCGCACAATGCTCAATTTCAAAATGGTAATTCCTTGATATATTGTCTGTCAAGTGACAGAAGCATTTTGGTATAATTGAAAACGTTTTCAAGATTTACGGTTTAGAAATGGAAAGAAATTTGGTGATTGGCCTTCATTCGGAAGGCAAAAAACGTCGAGATACGTCGTCTCACGCCGAAAGCAAAATTGAACGATATTTTTATCAGCCGTACCATCAAACGTTTCAAGGAGACTGTCAGCATTAAAAAACGCTACGTTGGTGGCCGGTGATGCACTGCAACTGGGCGAGAAAACGTCGAATTTGTGCGAAAACGATTGAAAGCAAAATCTGAGCACAATGCAGCTCAAATGGCAATCAAGATAGAAGTAAGCAATCGAAGCAGACGCCATTTTCTGAAAAACAAGTTCGATACCAAGCCTATCAAAAGATTCAAGTCGCAGGACCATACTGACCAACGAGACAAGCGTCTCAAAAGAACGAGAAAACATTCTGCATCGAGCCGTTTTTCAACAAAGAAAATGATTTGGTATGGCTAAAAGGACGTTACAGCGACCATTCAGACGAGATACAAGTCATTCAACAGCAAGGAGATGAACAAATTGTGGTATGGGCGTCAATGAGCAAAAATGGCAAGTCTCCATACGTTTTTCTACAGATGGGGCGCTTTGAGGTCAAAATAAATCAACAAATTTATCCGAAAAATATGTTCGATCCTGACCTGCTACAATCTGCACCCCAAAATTTCAGTTTCGAGCGCCAGAGATTCCAGCAGGACTCAGCGCCGTCGCATAAAGCCAGTGGAATTCAGAAATTGCTTGAAAAAAACGTTTCATTGTTCATAAAGCACAAACTTTAGCCGTCGCAGTCTCCCGACATAAAACCGCTGGACGACTGTGTTTGGGGCATTTCGTAGACCAGTGTATGTGCCAAAAAACACGCAAGTATGGAGTCGTTGAAGAAAGATTTGACTCAGGCATTTAACAATTTTGACCAAAACATCATATTGGCATCGAGTCAGTCGTTCGATAAGTGTCTAAAAGCTGTAGCCAAGGCCAAGGGCGGGTATATTCCAGATGAGTAATCAGTAAACAAACTTTGGATATTCTTCTTTTGCGCAGAAAAATCAAAAATAAAAAAAGGTGAAAAATAACCAATATTTTTCATTTCTAAAATATATCACTTCAAGTGCCTAACCTGGTATATTACTTTTAAAAAGCTTAGAAATATTAGATAATTTCAAAATAGATCTATAATTAGAAACACCATTCATATTACCATTTTACTTTCCAGTCTTCAATGAAAGTACCTTCCGAAAGCGATAAGGAGATATATAATTGAAAAACTGTTTTTCAAAAAATACACAGATACACATCAATATCAGTATGAGTGGAAGATTTATTCCATGGTATACATCACTAGAAGAAATTTGAAGGGTTCTAAAGTCATGCGAAATTAATTTATAATAGGATGACAAGAAATATCAACATCGGCATCATTTTCAAAATTAGATTTGAAAAAATCAGTGAAAAAGTTCACAGCGACGATACCAGAATTGGCAACCCTATCCTCGTAAAAAATAGCAGAAGTTATACTAGAACAATTTTTTTTAGATTTAATATACATATCGCCAAAAAACTTTTGGATTTTGTGAAGATAATTATATTCCCTCATATACTTCATATAATTCATTTAAAACTGCGGATTATTAGTGGCTCTATATAAATCGTAGTGTTTGTTTCTTAAATTTTTCAAATTTTTTAAGCCCTCTGTTTGCAATGAACTTTATAAGTTTTCTCAGAATACAGAGGAATGTTACTTAAGTAAATGTAGTTAATTTTTCCAATTAAAGACTTTAAATTTTGAGAACAATTTAAATGGTGTAAAATTGAGTCCCAATCAACATCAGAGATAATACTATTTAAATTATCAAAATAACAGAAGTTGTAACTATAATTAAAATGATTAATTTCAGGACTAATACTCTGAAATTTGCATGTTAGAGACGAATCCGTCCATGACTTGCTAGAAGCGACTACGATTACAAATCCCATATAGGTCTGCGTTTGTTCGATGCCACTCACTTTTCATGAGGCTTGTTGCATTGGCTTATTCCGTCATTGGAACCAATGTAACCGTAGCAGTGTATCGACTTAAAGTCCTAAGCTGCTAACGTAAATATCAACTAACCTCACTAGAATTTTGGAATTGCGCTCAAAATACACCAGTTTTAGTGCTAAACTCTGCTGTAAAATTTAGGTCATATATCATGGCTCAGATTTTAGTTTTTACTTTTATAGAACATCCCTTAATAAATAGGTGTGGCATAACTTTACACTTCGTCATTTTTTACATTACTATAGGCCGGATTGTCTCACTGGGTATGTAGTGGATGCATACATACATATGTATGTGCGTATTTTTATATGCTTGTTTGTATTTAGTTGTGAGCGTTTCGATGTATGGATTTTCTTTAAGTTGTCTTTCTATGCTTTCTTTCCTTACTCGCTTAACAAAAATTTCAACAGAAAAAAAAATTCTACACCAAATAATAAAAGAGCGACTTTGTGTCTCTTTTTTTTAACGTAGGAGGGTCTTTGAACAACTTGCAGTCGAAACGGGGTTCGGGGATGATTTTTTTTTCTTTACTATTTTTTGGTTTTGCTTGGTGGCAGAGCTGATTCAAGTTGTGGCATCTTTTTTGCTGTGGCAGATATTTTACTATAGTCGCGCGAGAAGCTTCTAAGTGAATTAAAAAAAAAAAATAAACCAAAGCCAAGGAGTAAAGGAGCGAAGCAACGCATTCTGGCCAGCAATATCACCCTCAAATATCCTGTTTGCCAGCATGTGCTATGTAGCTACGTAGCATTTGTGCTGAATTTTCATTTTGTTTTTGTTATTTTTGTCATAAAAATTTTAATGAGCCTCTCAAGCTTATTGCAACTTTTTGAAAATGTTTTGTTGAAACGATTAATTTTTTTTTCTTCTTCTTGTTTTGCTGTTAATATTCCCCTTTATAATTTTCCATACGTGAAGTTTTTCTTAAACCTTCAGCTGCATGTCTTTACAGTTTTGGTACCGTCATTTCCTTTACTTCTTGCGTAATTACTTTTGATATACACTGAAGGAAAAGAAATATGATTTTTTTCAAACAAACGGCTGGTTAATTTAATTTTAGTTGATTTTTTGTGTTTCAATATTTTTAACAAGGAAATTTATAAATTTAACAGGAAATAACTACAACGCTGGTAAACATTAAGTTTTTTTTATAGAATTGTATCTAAACTTGATATATATACATTCACAGATCTTTACTATGTATCTACATGATGTACATTGATGTCGTATCTATATACAATTTTGAAAGAAAAAAAGTAATAACGAATCATAAACTTTATTTAGTATGTAGTGAATGGAATCTAGATGATGTTTTATGATTCGTTATTACTTTTTTGCTTTCAGAATTGTATATAGATACGACATCAATGTACATCATGTAGATACATAGTAAAGATCTGTGAATGTTGTCAGGCTGGCTCTCTGGCATCCTGTATGTGGCGCACTAGCGCGGGGGCTGATAAAGGAATTTAGGGCAAATATGGGATTAAGGGAAATTAAAGTTGGTGTCAGTCAATGATGCGTCCTATTAATAGTCATAGAAATGGCGGGGCCAATAAATAAAATGAGTAACCTCGGGCTTGTATTTCCGAGCTGTCCAAGAAAAAGTCAATATTCCATATATAATATTCCGCTTATAGGTGGAAACTAAAGTTGGTCCAATCTGAACAAGAGAGGTTGTCAATTGATGTGTCCTAAAATTGTTCATAGAAACGGCCAGTAAATAAAAGTGGCTTTGTTTTATTATTTGAATGTTTAAGCAATTTCCTAGTCAATTTATATAGATTCCTGATTAATATTATTAACGAGCCTCAATTGAGTTTAACCATATATTGCTTTGAATTAACTAGATTCAGTTTTGTTATTTTCAATCAGATTTCTTGTTAAATTAACTAGATTTTACCTTGGCATCAAAACATTACGTCTCCTAGCTGAATTTACCAGGTCCTAGTTGATTTTTTTCTCAGTGAGGTTTCTGTCATCAGAAGCGATTCAAGCTCCTTATAATGATTTCCTATTTATGTATCCACTGTTAAATTTTCAGGATACTGATCCAGAAATCAGTTAAAATGTTGCTAAAAAAAAGTTTCCAAATGTCTCCGGTACTTAAGTAGTTCCCGAAGTTGTGGCTCTATTAAAAAGTCAGAGAATAGGATTATGCAAAGGTTTGGTGAATTGACAGCTGAACTTTCCAACCTGAAGACAAACCTAAATAAAGTAATGGATAGGGTTACTGCAGTTGAATCAATTTGCAGTGAATTTGGCTCCCTTAAAGAAGAAGTAAGTGCATCAAAAGCCCAAAAAGAGAATAGTAGCTGTGATGCTGTCCCATCTGGAATCTCCTTCTCTCATGCTTTCAATGAACAAATTGGTGAGCTGAAGAAACAAGTTCTTAAATATGAGAATGACGCCGTTGCAACTGATATAATTCTAAACGGAATTCCCTTCCAGCGTAATGAGAGTCTCCCGAGCATATTCCAAAAAATTTGCTCATCGATAGATCATACAGCACCAAACTTAAGAGACATTTTTAGAATTCAAGGGAAAAACAGCAACAACAAGCCTGCTATTATTATTAAATTATTTTCGGCGTTTGATCGCAACAACCTCTTCAAAGCCGTTGCTATCTCTTGCAAGAATAGAAAACGTCAACTCAGGCTCAGCGATGTTGAATGCAGTGGTAGAGAACCGAAAGTTTATCGGAAGCAAACCGTGCAATTATGCTTTATGCAGGTAGGAGAAAACGTGAGAAACGACTGTCTGCTGTATATTCTATACGAGGAAGAGTGTTTGTGAGAGCAAATAATAATAGTGAGGCTAAGCTTGTATGTGATACTGAGAGTGTGGATCGTGTGACTGGAATTACTAATTAGGGTGACATAAAAAACAAACAAAATTTTTGAGTATTGTATTTATTTTGTTTTGCTTTTATTTAATTATTATATTACTTTAGTTTTTATATTATTTTATTTATTTATTTATTTATGATATTTGGTTTAATTTTACTTATTTATTGGTTTTCTCTACTAAATCTACATTTTTCCTCTCATTTTATTTCAGCTATTTCATATTCTCACGTTCACTCCTCTTTCAGTTTTATCTCTCTTTTTCCATTGTTTGATGCTTCTTCTTATCTGACTAATTTTGTCATATCTTAATAATAATTATAATGGTGCTGTAGATAATTATAAAGCTTTAATTAATGTCCTATGCATTCAAAATGAAGGTTTAAATGTTGTACATTTTAATGCCAGGAGTATGCATGGACTAAAACTGGATTATATTCGATATATTTTTGAAAATTCATCTGTTGATGTTGTATGTGTTAGTGAGACATGGTTCAAAAGTGAAGTCTCTGACTCTGTATACAATCTCAATGGTTTTAAGCTTTTTCGCAATGATAGGCTAGGTAGAAGAGGTGGTGGCTTTGCTATTTATTGCAGGTCTAGCATTAATGTTAAACTTGTTAGTAAACGTAGTGCGGCTTGTGAGTTTTTAAATATTGAAATTCTTAATAATAATGTAAAAATATTAATCTCTTGTGTGTATAATCCTCATAGATGTAACAATTTTGAAACTTTTTTTACTGAAATCTCAAGATTGCTAATTGATTATGACTTTTTTGTTGTTTGTGGAGACTTCAACGTGAATTTGTTGCAAAATAACTCCACTACTGATAACTTTTATTTTAATTCTACAACTTGTGGCTTAACAGTAGTGAACCCGAATGTTCCCACTCGCTATGCGCCTGATTGTGAGCCAAGTCTGCTGGATGTTTTTTTAGTCTCAAACATATCTTTTTTAATAAAATTTATTCAAATGACTTTTTTGTCTGACCATGACTTGATCTTTTGCAGTATTAATATCAATCTAGGTAGAAACTCTCCAGCTACTTTTTCTTTTCGTGACTATAAGTCTATTGATTTTAATGCTCTTTTTGAAGACTTATCTGGTATGTGCTGGAATGACTGTTGGTACTCAGATTCTGCTAATGGTAAGCTAATGCTGCTTATGAATAAATTAGATGCTAGTTTTAATCGGCATGTTCCGATACGTACAAGATATGTAACTAATAACAGCTGTCCTTGGTTTACTATTCGTGTCTTGCATTTAATCAAAAAAAGAAACAAACTTCACTCTAAATGGAAACGTAATAGAACAGATGGAAACTGGGAAAATTTTCGAAGGGCCAGAAATGCAGCAACTGCCTTATTGAAACAAGAAAAAAATAATTTTTTCAGTTCTAAGCTGAATGCATGTATGAATTCGAAACAATTATGGCTTAATATAAAAAAATATAGTGTTTTCTGTAAAGAATCAATAGAATGTAATCAGGATCCTGATATTCTGAATGATTTTTTCTTGAGTAACGCTATGAATATTAATGTAGACTTTCCTGAGCTACCTAGACTTTTAGGAGACTCTCCTTTTCCCTCATTTCAATTCTCAAATATAAGTGAGAATGAGATTATAAAGTGTATCTTATCGTTAAGCTCAAATGCAATTGGTTTTGATGGGAAGTTTATAAAACTTATCATACCATATTTAATAGCCCCTTTTACTCATATTATAAACTATTGCTTGACTTGCTCTCAGTTTCCTGAATTGTGGAAAATTGCAACGGTGTTCCCTATTGCAAAAACAGCGTCTGCTTCAGAACCTAATGACTTTCGTCCTATTAGTATTTTGCCAGCATTAGGGAAAGTTCTCGAAAGGGTAATGTCTGATCAGATTACTAAGTTTGTCAACTCATTTAAATTGCTATCTCCACTACAGTCTGGCTTTCGGGCAGGACACAGCTGCTCGACGGCTATTGTGAAAATTATTGATGACATAAGAATTGCGAATGATCAAGATTTTTTAACTGTTCTCTGCCTTATTGACTTTACGAAAGCTTTTGACTTTGTCAATCACATTCTTTTGTGTAAAAAATTTAAATATTATTTTAATTTTAGCTCTAGTGCTATTAGTTTAATATCCAGCTACTTAGGGGGTCAAATACAGCGTGTTAAAGTAGGAAATAGATTCTCTACACTTAAATTCATTAATACAGGAGTTCCTCAAGGTTCAATTTTGGGTCCCCTTTTGTTTTCTATTTTTATTAATGATATTTTTTCTGTTTGCAATTACTCTACTGTACATGCTTATGCGGACGACATTCAACTCTACCTTTCTCGACCTATTGGATTGGTAGAAGACTTAAATCATAGACTGAATTCTGACCTGGACTCACTTAACAGATGGGCATCTAATGCACTCCTCATAAATCCGTTGAAATCTAAAGCTCTCCCAATTTCTAGACTTGATATAAGTCCTTTAGACATTCCCCCATTGTTTATTGGAACAACCCAGCTTCCTTTTGTTGATAGAGCGAAGAATCTTGGCTTTATAGTAAACAGCAAACTTACCTGTATCGATCACGTTAACAACACGATAGGTAAAATTTATGGGATCTTGCGATATCTTCGGACTTCTTCTGAATTCACCCCCATTGATACTAGACGCAGACTTGTGCTGCAACTGATTATGCCCCTTATTAATTTCTTTGATGTTGTTTACAGCAGGCTTGACTCGCGGTCTCAACATAAACTGTTGGTGGCATTTAACAATGCGGCAAGATATGTTTATGGTGTTCGTCGTTTTGACCACATCTCTGTAATAAGTAGAGGAATTCTTGGTTGTGGTTTGATGGAATATTTAAATATACGTAATATGCTATTTTTGCAAAAGCTTATTAATACTCCAGCCCCCAGATATCTATACGATAAGCTACAATTTGCCCAATCAATTAGATCACTTCAATTAATAGTTCCTCGATTCAACTATCATAACAGCAGTAGATTCTCTTTATTAGCGCCATTAGAATTTGGAATTCCTTGCCCATTGATTTAAAACAAGAAACTTTAAGAAGCAGCTTCAAACGTGCTATTTATAATTATTTCTCAGTTCATAACTAACTACTTAATGGTATTTTATTCCTTTTTAATCATTTTTGTCTTTCTTCTCTATCACTTATTCAATCTTTATCTTTTTCCTTTTTTTATTTAATATTATTAAGTATATTATTCACTTTTATTAAGTTAAGATTTGAGAATTGTGTTTATATGAGAATCTTATATTTATAATGAACTATTAAAGACTAAGTCTTATTGTTCAATGGAAATAGGAACAAATAAATAAATAAAAAATGATGATGACTATCAAAGGCAAAAATGGCTCAAGTTATACTGAAAGCAGACAAAATTGAAGAAGTTCAAGAAGACAAAAATCAACGGAAGAACCACATTTTGCACCAAAATAGTTTTTCACATCGAGTTTTCGTCGTTTTTAGCTTTTCGTAGAAAAATTTTGTTCCCGAGATTTTCTATCAATGACAATTTTCTCGACAAAGACACTTCAAGGACTGTCCCGATTACAAAAGTGAAATTGAAAATTTTAGGAAGATAGTCGTTGTGAATGATGTGGCAGAGAGAGATGCAGCGCAGTCTTTAGGCATAGGCTGCAGCCTAGGAGCCTGCGCCATAAAAAAATCTGTTCTAAAATTTTAAATTTTGAGTTGAATAAAAAAAGCTGCATCGATTTGTCGAAAACTGCTTCAATATCACAAACATGCACAAGCATATTAATTGGATCTCGTTTCATCTTTATCTACTAATACTACAAATCGTGAATATTTTTGTGTGGTTTGTGACTTCAATTTGAGCAAGCTAAACTGGTCTCCTGCAGCTGATGCTAATGTTTTCGTCCCAACGAATGTCAATCAGACACATGAAATGCACCTAGTGGATAGCTTTTTCAGCATGGATTTAGTGCAAATCAACACAGTATTTAATAAACTATCTAAAATCTTAGATTTAATTTTTGTCACTAAATCTCTCAACTTTGAATTACAAGTTTGCTTCCTTTTTCGGAGTCGAAGACTCATCATTCCGTGCTAGTTTTTAATATTAAATTTTACGATTTCTTGAACACTAGCTGTCGTGAACAGAAACTTTATTATTTTAAAAACTGTAACTTTGTAGATATTAATCGGCTCATTGATACCATAGATTGACATTTGCTTTTTGTTGGCCTTGATACTTCGGATTGTTTTGAAGCTCTACTACTTTGATAGTAGGAAATTAGTTCGTGTTGACGAAATGCGTGTCATATTCGATTCAGGGCTTAAGTTTAATATACATTTGAATCGCATTGTTCCCAAAGCATACTCACTGTTAGCATTCGTTAAGCGAAACAGTGCTGGGTTTTCTAATCTATATACTTTAAAACAGCTATACACGTCATTTGTTAGATTCAATATGCATCTTTTATTTGGAACCCATTTTATTCGGTGCATATAAAGCGTTTAAAATGTGTTCAAAAAAGATTTTTAAAATTAGCCTTGCACTCATTAAATTTTTTGGAGCCTGTTTCGTCTTACAAAGTCCGTTGTATGCTCATAAATTTATCCACTCTTGAAATTAGCGGATTACTACACAGTATTATGATCATTTACGATATGATAAATGGTAACATTATCTTTGAGAAGCTACTTAAATTACTATCGTTTTATGTTCCATCAAGATCGCTTCGACTTTTTGATTATTTTTGCATAAATACTCATAGAACCAACTATGCCATTAATGAGCCACTAAACAGAGTTCGTTTAGTTTCAAATAATTACATATAGTAATACTGAAATAGATTTTTGTGTGCCTAAGGATGCTTTTAAAAGTACAATTTTATCTTTGTTGAATATTGATTAATTAGTATACTAAGTTCTTACTATTACATAATAACTAAAGTTAAGTGCTAAGTCTGTAAGGATAATTGTCCGTAGACGTAAATAAATAAAAAAATAAATATTTGCATACGCTGTTAACCCTGGCACCTTTCTCTGTTTTGACTTGGAGTGGCTCACAAAAGAAGTCGGACACACATGCAATTAAACTTCAAATGAAACTAGTAAAGGTGTTATCTTCGGCCTGGACGAAACTCACACACCCTACACTGCACTGAAAGTACTTTCCAAATAAATGTTAAAAAGACGTTGAAAAGGTTGAAGAAGTCGCGAATAATGTAATTAGATTCAAAGAGCTTGAAAAGTGTGGAAAAAACTGAAAAAAACTCAAAAAGCCTAAAATATATGGAAACCATTGCAGAAAGTTAAAATAAATTGAAAAAGTCGAAAAAATGTGGAAATTGTTGAAAATGGTTAAAAAAACTCACTTTCACTTTCACGTTGCAAGAAATTGTAACATGTTAAAACAATTCAAAATTCATGAAAAAGTCGAAAAAATAAAGAAAATGTCGAATCAAGTTGAAAGAGGTTGAAAAAGTGGAAAATATACACATGGAATATATTGGGAAAAGTTAAAAAGTTGGAAAAGTCAAAAGAATGTGGAAAAGAAATTACTTCTCGGTGAGCAAACCGATATTTACATATAGCACTAGCAACTTCGTTCGTATCGCCAGAAAAGCTTTCAACGGAGCGCTCGTCAAGAAATGTGTAATATCAAAAGAGCTACAAAAGCAGTTACATGTGGAGAAGGAAGGAATGTGTGTGTGCACTATGCTTAATGTTTTGCTATGATTCTCAACTAGTCAATGCAGAAAATAAAATATAGTGTGCTTGCAGACTATTAAACGTCGGCTAACAAAGCTTACTGATAAAGTGACGTAGCGTCATGGAAACAAGTATAAGAAGCTCGTTGCCCAGTTTTTGTTCCTTTTTATGCATTTTGTGTTTGTAAATTTTTTGTTGTTTTTTGCACTAAAACTACTGAACAAACAGCTCTGTAAAATACATATTAAATTTTACATTATTCCAAAAAACACAAATAAAGAAATGTGGAAAATGTTGAAAAAAAAGGAATAGAAATGCAGAAAACCAAATATGCCACGCCCACTTCTCCAATTCCCCCTACTTTTGGTTCAATAAATTATATTCGTCATTGACATCACCATACTAAATTTTAGCAAAATAGCTTGTATAGTTTGCGATATATGCCTTAATTAACCTTAAAATTTAGGGCGGTAACACACCCACTGATACAATCGAAACTGATTTTGATCCAGAAATAGCTTTCCATAAACAAAACTCTTATACCAAATTTCAGTATAATTGCTCATTATTCAATTAATTCAATAAAATCGTCTTATTGTGATGAAATTATAATTCCGCCCCCCTCCCCCTAAGGTTTTGGTGAAGTGACGCCACTGATATCCAGCATATGCTGCAATTTGTGCCATAATGAATAATATTTCTATGGAGACATTATATCTGCAGGTGTAACTTCATTGCCAATAAAGACGAAAGTTGAGTCTGAAGATGAGATTGAATACATTGAATATTAATAATTAATATTAGTTATTCAAAATATATTTACCAAGGATATCAAAATACAAGGTTAATAATTATTAAGTATTCATACATTTCACAATGGTGACTTCTTCAATATTTGAAGTAAAGTCCCTAAGTCAAAATTTAATAGTAAAAAGTACCTTAGTCAATAGATTTTGATTTAAGTCAATAGGTTTAAAATGTTTATTACTCAAAGGTTATTTCACAAGCAAACATGACTGATTGCTTCAAATAAAGCTTGACTGATTTATCTATATTGCAGTGTTTTGTTATTCCTTTAATCATAACAGACAAGATCAGTTTGTAACGTAAATCATCAAACATGTATCTCCAAACACATTTTGAATAATGGACTTCTTTCACTGGGTACTTCAATTATTTCCCTCTAAAATTATATATTTTTTTGTTTTAAAATTTTGCATAATAACCATTTTTTTTTTACCGGAAACGAAGTTCTTATGAAACCTATGTATATATGAACAAAAAACAATATAGCATACGCAACAAAATACTACATATTGAAAGATTTATATTAAAAATCGACCCCGCGATCGAAGAAGGCGTTTTCGCTCCCAATATATGTATACATATGTATATTCTTGATTAACAAACCAAGCTGTATAAAATACTAAAATTTCAAGCAAATCGGGAGTGAGGTAGTTAAAACAAATATTTACCATTTATTTTAACACCAAAATTCACAATATCGAGTTTACTTTTTTCGATGAAAATCAGGTAAAATGACAAAAAAAACTATACAAATGGTACATCATTTTAAAGCAAAAGAATTAGGCTTTCTAAGCATCCTAAAAACTGTACAGGTTATTAACACATTTAAAAAAAATCGTTTTTAAAAAGACTTGATAGAAATTTCAGAAAAATCGTCATATCTCCAAAATTATAGCTTAAGTTTTAAAGATTTATGCACCATTTTGATAGGACAATAAGTTTTATTTCTTATTTCATCCATATTTTTCACATCCATTTAGGGAATCCCAACTTATAATCATTTTAACAAAAGCTACATGTATCCGCAACTTTCCATGGCTATACCTTTGAAAGCATATCCGACACTTTATTTCGCTTTTTTCTTTCTTGTAACCCCTATTACCACGAAAACAAAAATTGGGCAATAGATGCTAAAGTAAACCTGTTCCACAGAATTATTTATCTTTTAAAAATAGATAGAATGTAACCAAAATTTTTCAAACTCCTTTTTTTGAATTTCAAAAAATTTCCCCGGTGGGGGCCCGCACATATTTAGACACGGCGCTGATCATAAGAACACTAAAACCACTCAAAATAGGAGAGAGATTCATATATAGGACAATAAGGTGGATATGAAAATATCCCAGACTTCCATGCAGCTTCTTATCAGAAATGACCTATACGTCAAGGCCTATAATAAGCAATACGTTCATGGGCTTACAGATAAGTAAAAGCAATTAAGTGTTACAAAATGTAAGGAGCTACTTGCTTGGCACTCTGGAGATGAAAAACTGTTCCTCCTGCAAGACAGACACAAACAGCAGAATAACCGTGTTTAAGCAAGATGGCTTGCGAATGCTCTAAAATATAAAATGGCTGCTGAGCGATATCAAAAGGTGACCAAAATCATGGTGTGAGGAGCAGTATCACGAAAATTGAAATTACCGCTGCTATTCATCGATCAACAAAATTGATACCAACTACTATCTCGATAACGTTTTACAAGACCATCTACTTCCCCACGTCAGGATATATTATACGAAGACTTGTTTTCAACAAGACTCTGCTCCCTCCCATAAAGCAAATTTTGCCTGATTTCATATCTGCCGAAGAATGGCCGGCATCTTCACCGAATCTCAATCCCTTGGATTTCTGCGTATGGGGCTATATGTTAAGTAAAATTGGGCCAACGAAAGGTTTAACAATGGACGGGTTCCGAAATGGACCAGTATATGGTGCGTGAAAGATATCAGAGGGGAAAATGTCTTTATATTTAATTCATACGCCAAATGGCTCTTATAAGCCCCCTATAAAGAACTTATATATATATAATATGTTGTCTCTTTCTACTTGTCTCTTTCTACTTGTCTCTTTCTACTTGCTTGTAAAATAAGCCATAAAACTTTTTTTTTGTGCTACTAGGGATCTTTCGTCTTTTTTCTACATTTTTGTTAGTGTTTCTTTTATTTTATCAGCTCTTTCACACTGTCCAACAATTTTCAACTTTTTATCGATTTTTTCAACCTCCATCAACTTTTTATATATATTTTCCATATTTTTACGTCTTGAGATTGAATCTCAAGCAACTTTTTTCAAGATTTTAATTAAATTTTTTCGACCTTTTCAAGTTCAAAACTTAACTATAGTCGGTCTCCTGCCAGACGCCATCCTTTAGGTTTTTTTTTTTCAATTAGCTGTACAATTTTTATTCTAATGCTTACAATTTTCTTTTTTTTCTTCTTTCATTTTCATACCACGTTTTGTTGGTTTTGTTGTTGCGCTTACTGTGCCGAGAAATCTCAAAGACAATAAAAATTATGCTGCTGCAACAACGTTTTCTTCTGAGACCGACGAGGGTGGAATTCATGAAACAACGACGTCAACATTTTATTATGAAAATGTGGAAAAAGGTTTTGTGCGCTAAGTTGTATGTGTTTTTATACTCCGATTGTTGTTGTTGTTATTGTTGTTGCGTGCTTCCTTTTTATTTCCTTGCGTTTTTGAGACTTCAGTGATATTGCTCTATTGCCGCCGCACAGTGTAACACTTTCATATAAGCTGCGGCCAAAACTATAAGGAGTTGTTGTAGAGTAATGAAATTTGGCATGGACCGTTTTTTTGTAAAGATTAAGAAATTTTGTGAAAATTAATAAAATCGGTTCATAATCAAGCATAGCTCCCATACAAAAAAAAAAATTTTTTTTTTAAAATTTTTTTTTTAGAAAATTTCACAAGTATTTTTCTTTCTTCTTTAAAAATAAGGCTGAAAAAAGTGTCATCAAGTTTTTGCCTTCTTTAAAAGGAAATAAAAAACCATTTAAAACCAGTTAACAGCTTTCACGTATTTTTGTTATTTTTTTGAAAAATATACATTTATACGGGGGTTTCTGGGGTCGTTGAATACGAATCCAAAGTCAGAAATTTAAAATTCAAGATAGCGGACCGAACATGGCGGAAACTCAATACCCTAATCCACCAAATTGGGTCCGACATCTTGAATTTTAAATTTCTGACCTTGGATTCGTAATTAGCTTCCCCAGAAACACCCGTATACCAAATTTGGTACTAATCGGTTGATTTTTAAACAATACGTCCGCCATATTGAATCCGCCATTTTGAATTTGAAAATTTTTGAAATATAGCCTCAGGTTCGTAATCAGCGACCATAAAAACCCCTGTATAACAAATTTTGTACAATTCGCTTGATGTTTAAAAAATACGTCCGCCATCTTGATTTTGTAAATACCGAATTTGGTGCAAGTCGGTTGACTTTCAAAAATTCGGCCACCATGTTGGATTTTTGACCGCCATATTGGATCCGCCATGATGAATTCTGTCAACCAATTTGAGCCAAAAAACGATCCGATCACGATCACGATTCGAATTTTCCCTGGCTGATGTACAAAATTTGAAGTTCTTAAACTTTACATATAATTTGTATGGATTTTAAATAGAATTTACCATATTTATGTGGTCACTTTGTATGGGCGGTAGGCGTGGTTTTCGTTCGAATTTGATACAACTAAAAGTGAGAGTGCACAACTAAAATCAAATTATATGTGGAAAATTTTAAGTCATTTAATTCATTTTTGTAGAATTTAATGCAATTTAACCGTTTTTATGTGTTCATTTAATGCAATTTTCTTGAAAAAAATGCTATAAGTAATTATTGAATTTTGTACATATAACGCAAAAGTGCAAGTCTATTCTTTTGTCACCTATTTGCATTGAACGTATAATCACTATACGGAAGTTTAAGCAAAATCGAAGACTATGTGTTTTTGCTATTCACACTTAAAGTTAGGAAACATTTCCAGTTTTACTCACTTTACTATATATAAAGAACATCGAAACATGTTTTTAAATGCACAACTGCTTTCAAACTATTGAACGGAATTAAGCAAACTTTACAGATTTGGAAAAAGCTTTTTTCATATTTTTAAAAAATATATAACATGACCTGCATCAGTGAAAAAAAATATCCGAAAATACTCACCAAACATTCGCATAATTCACTCCATTTGCATATTTCGGTTTTAGACATTTTTTTGCGAAAAAGTGTTGTGAGATATTATTGAATTTCATACATATAACGCAAAAGTGCAAATCTATATTTTTGTCATATATTTGTATTGAATGTATTATTAGTATACAGAAGTTTAAGCAAAATCGAAGATTATGTTTTTTTGCTTCCCTCTGCTAAACTTTGTCAATTTTTGCACATTTCTTTTTCTTAAGGAAGTTTTCTTGTAACTGACCTTCAAGCCAAATTAATTCTTCGATATTCTCAAAAATACTATTTATGAAAAACAAAAACTCCAAATTTTTCAAAAATGTGTATATGTTTGTAAATTGACTGAGTAGTTTTGGAGATAATAACAGCTAAACTTGAGATATTGAATTGCATAAAACTAAAATTGTAAATTTTTAGAATAAAACTTCAAGTTTCCGTGCATGCTGTTCATTCAAATTTCCACATATTTCCAATATGCTTATAGATTGCTCTTAGTTGAAGATTTTTTTGTCGATCTATGTATTAGTTTTTAAGAAATTTTGAACTTTTTATTTTTTTCCTTATGGCCGCTAATGTTACACTGTGCGCCGCCGCCACGATGAGCGCCATATTGTTGGTTTTTTTTGCTGCTATTGCTTTGCTGCTGCTTCCTCCATTTCATTCCTATTTTTTGGTTTGCTTGGGATTGCTGGGATTGAGTGTGTTCATGCTTCTTCTTAAAAAAAAAATGACGGATATGAGATGTTGCTGTAGGATGAGTGTGAGATTTTCTATCCCGGTAAAGTTATAGTTTTTTTCTGTGGTATGTGTTGCTGTATTCGAATGTGCACTCATTTCACTATGTATGCTCGCTGTAGCGGTAGGGCAGCGGCGGGCGGGCTATGCAAAATAATTGAAAACAAACTTTGTTATTTAAAAAAAAAGATTCGATCAAGGTATTTGAGTAGGAAAACAGTTGGTACTAAAAGTGCACACTCCAGCAGGCCCGTGGTAGTTATTTTCGCTTAAGAAGTAAGTCATTTTTCGAGAAAATGTACAACAATCAGTGATGTACCGGTGAGCAAAAAACGCAAATTGCTCAGCATTAATTTTGGGTTTTTATAGGGATTTTGTTCAAATTGTTTTTGCTGTGTGGAAAAATGGATTTTTTCATTTCTTTTTTATATATTTTTAGCGAAATATTATTGAATTAATTGATCGCTCTATTAAACTTAAGAATACTCAGATTTCTAACTACACTGAAGGAAAAGAAAAATGATTTTTTTAAACAGACGGCTGGTTAATTTAGTTTTAGTTGATGTTTTTGTGTTTCTATATTTTTAACATGGAAGGAAGTTTATAAATTTGACAGGAAATAACTACAACGCTGGTAAACATTGAGTTTTTTTTATAGAAACTTAACTAAATTTGCTGTCGTATCTATACAATTCTGAAAGCAAAAAGTAATAACGAATCATAAAACTTTATATAGGGTCAGTTCGCCTGTTCGCGTCCATCGCCCAATTCGCGTCCATTTTACGGATCTCCCTTTTAAAATCCTCGAAAATAAGTAAACTAACACACCAATCAAACGAAAAGTCATTACCGCTAGTACCTCAATGTATAAAAGGCACGTACATATGGACAAAAGGTCCTTGCGCCAAACCAATCCCGTTTAAAAAAAATATTTAGTCTCGGCTGTTCATCAAGGGGTGCGTACGCGCGGGATATTTAAATAAAAAATAGTGTGCAGTGGCGTGTTCGATGGTAAGTTTTTAATTGTTTTATGTGAATTTTAGGATAGATAGCTGTTTCTAGACTTTTTTATTGAAAAAAGGAATGATATTAATTATGAATTCGCTTATATTTTCTATATTTAACCAATAAAATAAGGTGGTCGCGAATTACTACATCGAATTTACAAAACTTCCAGAAAGCGTCCGCAATGGACGCAAACTATACCTACAGGGGATAATAATAAACCAAATTGCTTCCAATATTTTTGTTAACCCTTCTGTGTGTGACGGGGTACCCATTTCATTTTCAACTCAAAATATTTTATGGTTCCACATACTCTACAACTCTGAAACCTTACGAGAACTCCTAATATTATGTTAATAATATATTTTCATATGAATGGTTTCACTTGATCAGTTTGAGAGGGCCTGGCACACCCATTTTCTTTTTACACCTTTAACGGGGTATCCAGGTACCCTCTATACGCTTTGTATGGAGTAGCATGAAATTTAGGGTTTTGTTTGATTAAAAAGATAAATATTGCTTTAAATGTATGCAGAAAGTCCTTCACAGTTTTATATAGAAAAAATAAATAATTACATTTGAAAAAAAAAGACAAATAAAGTTATGAAAATTCGTTGAAAACTTTGCATAAAGATAGAGCATATGGGAAGATGGGTTTGATTGTTCATTACAAACTGGATTGAAGCAACTTGTACAGGATTTCCTAGTTTTTCTGCATTTCTTTCGTAGTTGCTTGCATACGTAACAACTTCCCATAATTGCAATGCGGCCACTTTCATCTCGATTATGGTCGTGGGAACTCTCATTGTTCAATTGGATTACTCGTCCAAGTACGTCCTGTAGTCCTGATCGAGTGGAAGGCTTCGAATATATGATTGGATTTTCAGCACGTCGTTTTATGTTTGCCTTACAAAGCTCAAAACCTAGATCTTTCAAAAATTATGAATCTTCGTCAATACATTCATATCCATCTTCGTCATCAGACGGAATAAATCCTTCGTTATTGCTTTCAATTTCACACAATATTTCTTCAATTTCAGCTGCATTGAATCTATTAAACTGTACTCTGTTCAAATTTGGAGCCATATTTTCCCAGAAACTTTTGGAATGATAGAAAACACTTTACTTTAATGCGATCACACAAAAATAAGAATAAAAATCACAAGTTCAAAGTCAACATCAAAGTGCAAAGCGTTACTGTGGGAAGTTATTCTCGAGTGACTTTGTGTTATGCATCATAAAATGATGTAAAATGTTATGAAAAGGGGAATCCCCGAATGTATATTAATGTTTACGAGACATGTGAAAATAAAAGTTTAGCTCAATGTCGTTATTTTGTACAGTACGAACGAAAAAGTTTGAAATTTTCATACAATTTGTATGGGGGTACACAGGTAACTTATTTTTAATCAAGGCTGATCTTTAGCAATAATAATATACCTTGTGATTTTAGAGTAAAATTAACAGAACTGATTACTGTTTATTCTTAAAGGTGTAATCATTATTTCTTACCTAATTTTAAGTTCAGTCAATGTTTAAGAATTATTATTATTTTTTTAAAGTGATGTTTTTAATGATAATAATGTTGATATTTAATATTTATATTCTTAAATAAAGATATTGTTAAAATACAATCTTTCTTTACAAATTCTTAAAAATATCACCCCTACATTCCTTTTCTAAGTTGGTGGACGCAATTTGGATTTTGCGGACGCGAAGTGGGTAAAACGCCTAATTCTGAAGTTTTTCTATTTAAAAAAAAACACAAGATGTTTCGAACCAAACTGAAAGTTAATCTTAAAATAGACTATATAATGAACACATTACATAAATTTTTCATAGAAATTAGTGCTGGGATATTTTTATTAACGCCGTCAAACTTGTTAACTGCACTAAATGGACGCGAACAGGCGAAATGACCCTAGTAGATTTCATTGTAATGAAAATGTTGCATACTTTTTCGGCGTATATATGAATGAAATCTTATCTGTTATAATAGCCCAGTCAAAATAGACATTTAGGTATGCAATAATTCGCATAGAGCTGAAAATTGGTACACGTCTTAAATACACTATTACAAATAAAATGTCAAAAGTCCCCTCCGATCCTACTTCTGAAAAAATTTTTATTCAAGGTCAAACTGAGAAATATCGGTTTTTCGCATATTTCTCTTAAACGATAAGCGCCATTGTAAAAGTTGGTTTGAAAAAGTTCTAGATCATGCAATTTTCCACAAAAATAGTTCATTTTATTTTTCTCTACGAACTACCATTCTAGAGATATATTGATTTCAAAAGTTGGAAAAGTCGTATTCTGCATTTTTTTGAGATAACTACACTAGTTTACACTCAAAATGGCCCATTGATAAAAAGTTACTATTCTTTTGTACTTTTTCTTGCTGAATTCGAAAATGAAAATAAAAATTTTTTGAATGGCATAGTTTTCGAGATATTTTACATTTGATTCTGTGACCACGGAAAAATAGAAATAAAATAAACAAAAATAAATAAGGACTTGGAATTATTCATTCATTCGGTTCCAACTTTGTCATTTTGCAATCAATTTTCTTTTTTTATTGATTTTATTTCTATTTCTGGAAAATTGCATGATCTACAACGTTTTCAAACCAACTTTTACAATACTGCTTACCGTTTAAGAGAAATATGCGAGAAACCGAAAACTCTCAGTTTGACCTTGAATAAAAATTTTTGCAGAAGTTGGGTCGCGGGGACTTTTGACATTTTATTTGTAATAGTGTATTTAAGACCGGTACCAATTTTCAGCTCTATGCGAATTATTGCAAACCTACGCCTTTTTTTACGTCTAATTTGACTGGGCTATAATCTTATGATTCGTTATTACTTTTTTGCTTTCAGAGCTGTATATAAAAAAAACGGAAATTTGACGTAGAATACGATGGTGACAACGATGGTGGGGGCAATTGTTAAAAATTGATTTATACATTTAAAGCGTTTTTAACATTTTTAATTTGTTAATAATTTTTTAAGAAATAATTTTTTTAATTAAAGCTCAATTTCACTTTTTCAAATGAAAATAATTTTAATTTTCTAGCTAACAGAATCGGAGTTATGAATTTTTGAAAGTAAGTCTTCAAGCCAAAACTCACGAAATTCTCAAAATTTAAATTCGCTCTATTTTGCAAAAAAAAATGTTCAATCCTCGAACACGTATCTTTTCTTTTTCGATACAGAACTCATAAAAAACTTTCAGCCAAATCAAAAATGTGTCGGTCAGTTTTTGTCAAAATTCGTTTGGTTTGTAAAAGAACGTCCCATATACGACATCGAATGTAGACACATATTAAAGATCTGTGAATGTTACCAGGCTGGCTCCTGTGTGGCACACTAGCACAGGCTGATAAAGAAATTTGGTGCCAAATATTAGTGCTTCACTGAGAACCGATAAATATCGTTCTCGTTATCGGGACCGAGAACGATAACGAGACGATGTTAAAAAAAATATTTCTCGTATGGCCGAGAACGAAAGAGGTCTGGCCTCTCGGCGATAATGTAAAGTTTATCGTACGATAACCATTTACAACGTTCAACCCGCATATACCATACACGTTTGCGTAAAAAAATGTTGCAGTCAAATTCTACCGTGGCACAGTGGATGGGTTTGTATGAAACGGCATATTTTTGTAAGGCAAAAACAACAAAAATTTGTGAATATGTAAAAAATCGGTTCACGGACACGCCTACCTCCCATACAAAGTGGTTGAGACCTTTTTTCAAGTTATTAGAGAAAAACCAAAAAAGGTGTTCATTAACAGTTGTAATAGCGCTAGAAAGTTGAAATTTGGCACATACGTTTTTTGTATTAAAGCAACAAAAACTTATGAATATGAAAAAAATCGGTTCACGGACACGCCTACTTTCGATACAAAGTTGGGATGTGGTTGAGATCTTTTTTCAAAATGAGTATCAATTCCCTTTAACTTAGCAATGCTGATTTCAAAAAAATTACTAGCTTTGCGATATCGCTTATAGTTTTCAAGTTATTAGAGAAAAACCAAAAAAGGTGTCCATTAACAGTTATAATATCGCTAGAGTCTTGAAACTTGGCACATAAGTTTTTTGGGTTAAAACAACAAAAACTTTTGAATATGAAAAAAATCGGTCAACGGACACGCCTACCTCCCATACAAAGGTGGGATGTGGTTGAGACTTTATTTCACAACTGGTATCAATTTCCATAAATTTGGCAATGCTGATTCCAAAAATGTTACAAATTTTGCGATATCTTTTATAGTTTACAAGTAATTGGAGACAAACAGTTTCAATAGTTTATCTGTTAGGTTTTTGAAAAGTATTGGAGTTAACATATTTTACTCCAAGGGGGATAAAAAGAAAAAAATGCTCTTACCAGTTCCCCTCTACTTAAGGGAACTTCTTTCCAAATTCAAGCAACTTCCTTCACACTGTGAACTTTTACAATTGATAAAATTATTGTTAAACGATGCGACAACAGGAGACGTACTGTTTTGGTGCTACTAGGGAAATGTTGAAAAATATTGAAAGCGGTTGAAAAACTCAAAAAAAGTTGAAAGAGATTGAGCAATGTTGAAACAATTAAAAATCGCTGAAAAATTCTTAAACATAAAGAAATTATAAAGACAGAGGTTGAAAAAGTCGAACAAATCCATATGGAATATATTGGAAAAAGTTAAAAGGTTGAAAAAGTTAAAAGAATATGGAAAATGTTAAAAAAAATCGAATGGAAATGAAAAAGTTCAAATATTCCACGCCCTCATCTCCAATTACGCCTACTTTTGGTTCATTAAATTATATTCGTGATTGACATGCGCACACCAAATTTTAACATAATAGCTTGTATAGTTTGTGATAAATAACGTAATAAGTCTTCAATCTTAAGGCGGTGACACACCCACTTGTACAATCCAGTCCGATTTTGATCCAGAAATAGTTTTCCATAAACAAACCTCTTGCACCAAATTTCGATAGATATGCCACTTAACGTATTTGAATGGCAGGTGCCACGCCCACTGGTACATTTTCGGCCGCTTTTGATTCAGATATACCTTATAACAAGTAAACCACTAACATGAAATTTCATACCAATTGCTGAAATAGTTCACTTAAAATGGCGCTTACAATTTTATGTTATGTGGGAGGTTCACGCCCATTGATGCAATCCCGTCGAAATCCATTTGATATTTAAGCTTTTAGTAACTGACACATATCGGTCAATCTTTTACAAACCGCACACCATTTTGGACTTGGTATTTTAGAATCTCCCGAAATTTTTTTTGCAGCTTATATACATAAAATTACTAGACCCTTGTTTTTTGTTTTTGCTGAAAAAATTTTTTTTTCGAAAATATCCACTTATAAATTTTTGATAATTGGCTGGATTTTGTCAAATGTACTCATACTTGAAGTCTAGTATCTCCAATTCTACTGATCCGATCAATGTCGGATTTTTTATTTAATTGTCTATAACGTTAGCTTCTGCAATAAATTAAAAAAAAAACCAAAAACATTGGTCAACTGAATTTGTAAGAAGATGCAAGAAAAACAATTTTCATCGCATTTGGAGAAGTCGAGGTTTTTTTTCCTGAATTTTGTGCGGTTTGTAAAAGAACGACCGATATGTATACACCAAATCTTATGAAGATATCTCTCATTGCACTCTATCTATAACGTTTTTTGCTTATATAGGACGTACCACGCCCACCGGTACTATTGCTCCAAATTTTAGTAATAAGATACCTTTTAGCAAATATACATAACTGCCATATTAAATTTCATAACGATTACGTTGTTAGTTCTCTTATTATATGTATGTGCCAATGTGAGCCTAATTTCCTTTCAAAATAGTTGCTTCGATGACATTGTTCATTAGCTTTTTATATTGCATAATAATGGGTGCCTTATGAGCTTTCAATAGTAGTTTGTGTGGTGACAGTCCTGGCAAAGCAAGTGAATTAAAAAATTATGTAGGATAATTCATCACGTCATCTTGATTTATGCATAGAAATTTAACACCTTCAACGTAAGGAAAAATATCAAAATATTACTTTAGCCCGAGATGTACCAAGTCCCATTCATCTGCGTCCAATAATTGAAGTGATATGATCAATGTGATTTTTCCTAAGCTATGCCTCTTAATTAGGGTTGTCATACGTACTGATTCTATCAGTACATGTACTGATTTTTACTAATTTTCTTTAAAAATACTGATTTTTCGAGATTCTGAAATCAGTACGCAAATGTACTGAATTTTAGCAATTTGTACTGATTTGTACTGATTTTAAGATTCTATTTGAATTACTAAATAATTTTTACATTTAATATTAAATTATTACCAATGGCGTACCTAAGAGTCTGTAAAATGGTTCTTGTTTTGTAGCATATTTAATTAATTTTGTTATTTTGCTAGGGCATTGTGCAATCCGAAAAATTCTGATTTTTTTTAGTTAGGTAAAAAATTTTGTACTGATTACACTGTGCGACAAATGGCAGGGGTCAGTGATCGGCGGGGGTTCTGACTACCGGGAAAAGTTATATCGGTCAAAAAAAAAGTTATACGTGTCCCGGCGTTTCGCTGGGTCACGTCTAGGAATCGAGATATATCGAATTGAAGTTTGTAAGTATCATATAGGGGAACTTTGTTTGACATAACTCGAGAACGACTAGTCAGATTTTGCTGCAACAAACTTAGAAAGATTAAGAATTACAATTGCTTTAATCTATTGATAAACTATTTCTATCCATTATCAACAGTTTTGCAGTTATAAATAAATTTATGAAAAAAAAAAAATAATTTTTTGCCTAAAAAATTAAAATTTTTTATTTTTAAAAATCATAAAAAATCTAAAAACGGGAAAAAGTGTTATTTTTTTTTTCTTCATAAATTTATTTATAACTGCAAAACTGTTGATTATGCAATTTTTAATTTTTTAAGTTTGTTGCAGCAAAATCGGACTAGTCGTTCTCGAGCTATGTCAAACAAAATTCCCCTATATGACACTTACAAACTTCAAATCGATATATCTCGATTCCTAGACGTGACCCAGCGAAACGCCGGGACACGTATAACTTTTCTTTGACCGATATAACTTTTCCCGCTAGTCCGAACTCCTGCCGATTTTGGCTGTCGCACAGTGTTATTTTCGTTGAATATACTTGAATGTACTGTTTTTGCGTTTCGAAAATCTGACAACCCTACTCTTAATATAAAAGGCACGTGGTGTAAATTCCATTTGAAACAAGGAAGTGGTCTTCGCGAAAATGATATTTTTAAAATATTTAAAATCGGAAGGATAGTATTCGCTTCCATAAAAGACAGACCGACAAAAACTGAATTTTATATTGTAGATAACGTGTTTCTGAGCAAACAACAGCAGATGAATTTTGTATAAATTGGTGCCACCTCAGTAGGCTATACCATATTATATTTTGGAATAAAAAATACCATGGTAAATGCAAATAGTTATCTTAAATAAGTTTTTATTTCTATATAGCAGTGGAAAAAACTTTAAATTTTTAACTGGTGCATCAACATCCTTAAAGGATGTTTAAGTATGGTAAGATAATAACAAACGAAACGTAGAAGTTCCATTTTTTTGAAAGCTAAGGTTACCAACCATGGTGATTTGAACTGGAGATAATAGACCTTTTTTTCAAACGCGCAGAAAAGTTTCCCGGGTATCAGATGCCTAAAGATATGTGAATAATAATATATACTAACAAACATTAGACAGCGTTCTAATTCCGTTGCCAAAGCCACTTTCTTGTAAAAAGTCTTATTCGAAATTTTTTTTTGATATCCACACAAGTTTTTCATACGACTGACATACATTTACGATATAATTAAAATATAACTGCAAAAACAAAATTGCGAAATTGAGCTTCGGAAAACTTGGTAACCCTAATTTTGGGCACGCACACGCACGCATTAACAAACAATGGGGGTTGCTTGCTTGGTGTTGTTTTGCCCATCGTCCTTTCTATTTTTTTTTTTTTTTTTTGTGAGAAAATCCTTACGCTTGACCAGTGGTCAAGTCGACGGATTACCTGTTTGCTTACGACAGTTGTGTGAGAAATTCTTACTTTTGGCGCGCAATTACTCTTAGGTTGCCGTGCCGTTGACTCAAGGATCACGTCGCTGAAGAACATTAAAAAGAAAAAGAACGGGTTTTTGATGTCCGGCAAAAGAAAACAGTAAGATAATTTAAGATTTCATTGTTCGCATTGTTTGGTTTTTCTTGTCCATACTTTATCTGGTCGGCTGTCGCTTCGTTTTACACAGTTCGACAGTACCAATAATTTTATTTTGGATTGACTGGTTTTATGTAGTTGGCTGGTTGTTTGCCGCCCTTTTTTTTTGTGCTGGGAAAGCAAACCTGTTTGCTTTGTACTGACCAGTTCACAAATGTCCTGTCGTTTGATATGCAACATTTGCAAAACACTACAAGACAAAAGAAAAAAAAACAGCATATCTTTACAAAAAAATCCATTAAAAAAGGGACAAAAAGCTAGATTTTAATTTAAATGCAGTTTTATGTTGCTCTTGTGTCCTTTTTGTAGTTTGAAAAAGGATTTAATTTTGAGCTGACATTTTTTGCATTTGCACACATTCAGCGGTATGTCATTCTGTTTCCCACCCGAAAGCATAAATATTTTTTTTCCTTTTTTAAGGATAATTCAATGCAATTTACAGGGATATTTGTGCGGCCGTAACTTGAACCCGTTTATGACAACAAACCCTGCATACAAGCTTACGTCAAACTAATTGAAAATATTTCAGGACATGCATACTTTGTGTTGCCAAATGTCCACGGCAGCCGTCTGGTCAAACGATTTTGTTTTTGTTTTTTGTATATTTAACGTGAACAGCAGAACATCTGCTGATTTGAGTGAACATTAGCTGTTTCGTAAACGTTTATGATTTTTTCGCTGCGCCTGAAAAAGAATTAAAAATTTTATTTTAAAAATAAAAAAAGAAATATTTGTTTCAATAATACCTATTTTTCTTTAATGTTTTCAGCGAAAAGTGAATTAAATGTGAATTGTTGTCTCAAGCTCTCTAAATTTTGATCCAGATCGCATACGGTTTATCGTATTAGAGATCCGGTACGGACTTGGATAATCAGATCACGTTCGAATAGATCTTGTAGCGCATGGAGCCAGGCTAACTGGACCAGGCAAACCTGTTGCCTGTTGCGGCACCCTCAGGAAAAAAATTTTGTTAACGTTAACTAAATTTTTTTTTTTTGCAGGTTATTCCATATCTTCTCTATTGCTGTTGATTATTTGGAACCTATTGTTAATTTATTTATGTTGTGTATTTAAACCTTCAAAGGAGAACTTAACCCTTAAATGCATGGGGTCAGCGCCCAATATTGAGATCAAGCTCCTTTTATGTAAAATCACAGGCTGACCACGATATGGGCATTAATTTTCCTGGGAAATCACTGTTTTCCAGTAAAAGCTCAAAAAGTGTGATTTGTGATGTGTACAAAGCCTATATACATATGTAGCTGGGCACCGTTAACCATATATGTAGTTAACTTCGTTAATCGGTAATCCGTTACTAAAAAAGTTAACTTCGATAATCGTTAAAGCGTTACATTTTGGAAGATCTTACGCAAGTTAAAGTTAATCGTTAATCCGTTAACACGTGATAAAAATTGCATTTTTTATATCGTTGGGTTCTGAAAGTTAAGAGGTTAGGAACAAAAAAAGTCGTGTATATTGGAGTGTGTATTTTATTCATCTGGCATAACGTGAATATTTCCCTTCATGAACATTAATATGTTAAAGTTCTCGTCTGAAAGCGAGGCTCGTTTCGGTGTTAAAATATCTTTTCCCGTTGAAAAAAGACGTTCAACTGTAGCACTTGAGGGTAGGCAGTATTATATTGAATAAACAGATCTGTTCTCCGAGGAATATCGCATCGTTGAACAAGTCTTTTTATTTCGTGTCTAGCCACATTTTGACGAGATTTTGAGCTTTACTCTTTTAAGTTTTTTGACTCTTAGGTTTTTCTTTAGACTCAGTTACAGAATTGAAAAAGTCTTTCTCATCATCGTCGTTGTAACTCGTATTGCTGCCTCCGCCAAAAGTGGGCCAAATCTTTTTTCTATGCCATTTAATAAGGTTTGGCTAAGGGTGTGCAATTTAGTAGGCCCTTAGATTTTATTATTTTCAATTTAAAGACAGTTGCTGCAATTGTCGGTAGCAGTGAACCTTTGAATACGGTCGAGGGCACTAGCGACAGGTGCCATAACCTGTAAATAAGTATTAACAATATAAATGATATGATATGAAAAAAAACTAGTAAAGGTGTTATCTTCGGCCAGGCCGAAACTCACGTACCCTTCACTGCATTGAAAGTATTTTTTAAATAAATGTTGAAAGGGTTGAATAAGTCGAAAATAATGTAGAAAGGTTCCAAAAAGATTGAAAAGTGTTGAAAAAAACTGAAAATGTCTAAAAAATATGGAAACCATGAAAGAAAGTTGAAAGAAATTGAGAAAGTCGAAAAAATAAAGAAAATGTCGAATAAAGTTGAATAAGGTTTAAAAAAGTGGTAAAAATACATATGGGATATATTTAGGATTGTCAGATTTTGGACACACAAAATCAGTATATTCAACGCAAAAAATCAGTACAAATTTTTTTGCCTCATTCATTGTCAATATAAAAATCACAGCTTAAATCACATTACAAAATTTTGTATTTACAAAAACAAAAGTTCACAACTTTTCGGATTCCACTTAACCTTTGAAAAATAACATTTTTTCACATACGAAAACCTCATGGATCCCCTAGTGCAATTTGGTGTTTTCATTTATTTAAAAAAAAGGTACGAGTACACAAAATTTAATTTGATTAAATATGCTACAAAACAAGGATTATTTTACAGCATCCTAGGTACGCTACTGGTAATAATTAAGAATTAAATGTAAAAATTATTTAGTGATTCAAATAAAATCTAAAAATCAGTACAAATCAGAACTAATTGCTAAAAATCAGTAGATTTGCGTACTCATTTAAAAATCTCGAAAAATCAGTATTTTTAAAGAAAATTAGTAAAACTCAGTACATGTACTGATAGAATCAGTACGTATGACAGATCAGGTCCGTGCGCAGACATCATCCAAGGGGGGGGGGGGGGGGGTTTATCTCGGATATTTCATGCAGGGTCTGACCTCTGCTAACTACGAATATGCGCCCCCTTAATCAACGTTAATTTTCAGCGCCCCCTCGGACCTTGCGCTCTAAATAGACTGTGGGTAAATCAGGCCCTAATTTCATGTCAGGTTATGAAGTTCGTAAAAAAAGTATTTTTGACTACAAAGCATACAAAAAAAGACAAAAATACAAAAATTGTTTTATTATTATACATACATATATTATATATGTATATATGTAAGTATGTACATTAGGGTTGTTCAGAAAAAAAATTTTTTTCGAATTTCTTGATGATACTTTGGAATCACGTTCTACATCATGGAAGAACATCACATCAATTTTTTCAGATTTTTAAATGCATTTTTTAAGATGTCTCAAAGCAAAAATATATTTTTATTATTATTATTCTTAGCATTAATTATAAAATGTTGTCAAACCATTTGAAAAAGTTGTTCTAGAGTAACTTAAAAACATTAATTTTGTTTGTTTTTTAATGAACTTTAAAACCTACGTTGTAAGATTGACAAAAAAAAATGTTAATCCTCTTAAATAACGAAAAACTGCTTTAAAAAGCCGAAATTTAACGGTTTTTTAAAGAAAAAAGTCATCGTGCTTTAAATAAAATTAACTTTTTTTAATATACAAGATCTCATTCGAAAGAGCTCTCAAAAACCTTTAAAACAAGACATGGTAGGACTTTTTTGGTCCAACAGGCTCGATGATATAACGTTTGAAACATAGTGATGAAGTTTTTTTTTAAAACGAGCGGGTCGGTTATAGATTTAATCGCCCCTGATGTGTGTTGTGTTTCTTATTCATCTTTAAATGAATACTTACCTTTAGCTGACATTAAAATAATAATAATAGAGTTTAGCTACTACAGCTATTAGCTTTCTTAGCAATTTAGCTTGAAGCTTTAAAACCAAGTAAAAAGCTTATATATTAAGGAAAATGAAAAAATTATACATGCAATTAAATTTGTTATATTTTTATAATTTTTTCTTAGCATTATCACACTTTCTCAACATACCCACCCAGATCATATGTATATACCCAGCCAACATTTCCTATCTTGAAAGTCACTTATTAGTGTCTTGGAGAAGTTGAAATTCATCGTATACGATATCGTATAAGGATCTTAAAAGTGACTTCTGTCGGGAGAAAACGTACCCCGCGTGCGTCACGTCATGAAGGATCGGAAACGATACTTCAAGAAGTAACTTTTTAGTGCCTTACTGAAGTGTTTCAAATGATTGTTTTGCAAGTCTCGTATAAGTGTCTTATCAAAGTCTCTAAAGCGACACTTCATAAAATGTCGTATAAGTTTCTTAATAAAGTGTTTCATGCGATACTTTAATAAGAATGCGTTGATTGACTGATCAGCACTGGGAAAAGACAAAAAATTTTATTACATTTTAGTTAAAATTCATTATATTATTTTTCAGAAAACTTGAAAAAAGTCATATTTAAATTATTTGCTGTGCTATCTCTATGATAGTTGTGCTTCAACTGATTAATCACATCAATATGTCCAATATTTATCCTATAATTATTATAAACATCTTGCGAATCATAGATACTGCGACCAAATTATGTGAAAATATAATTCTTACTAAAGTATCGCATGAAACACTTTATTAAGAAACTTATACGACATTTTGTGAAGTGTCGCTAAAGAGACTTTGATAAGACACTTATACTATAAATTTTGTTTTTGTTAACGGTAAAGTATCATACAACCATCTTGCACAAGTCATTTAAGCGATGAACCATGGCAACTGTCGTATAACTATCTTCTATGAGTGACTTAAAAGTCACTTGATAAAGATAAGCGATGAAATGATCTTATAAATGCTGGCAGGGTAAACATACAATTTCATGAATGCAATTGCATGAATTTATCAACATGGTCCAAGGCATAAATGTTAGAAAAAACTTACCAATCATGCTGTGGGGCTCGGACAACACAAACATAAAGACCAACAACCATTAAGCTACAAAATTAACTATAGTTATTTTTCAATCTAAGCTTGAGTTGACCTTTTGACAAGCTAATATCATATACATCGCGATTAAAAGGAGCAGTAGCCATATAATTAGTTCTACTAAAAGGTTGGTAAAATAATTGATTAGAGTTACGATTACTCCTGCGATTAGTGTTTAAGTGAATATAATTAAGAAGTTCTGGTGCAGCAAGAGACCCAGTCACAAGTTGATGCAGGTAAAGTATATCCGCAATATTTCTACGCGTGCTCAAAGAT
This sequence comes from Meiosimyza platycephala, assembly GCA_963662105.1. Taxonomy (NCBI): domain Eukaryota; kingdom Metazoa; phylum Arthropoda; class Insecta; order Diptera; family Lauxaniidae; genus Meiosimyza; species Meiosimyza platycephala. The sequence continues at coordinate 1,605,715 of OY759212.1, forward strand.
TGCATATGTAGTAACTTCAAACGATCCTCATAAGGAGGAAGGTTTAAAGAGTCAATCCAATTTAAGCCATTGAGAGCAAAACGAATAAAATTTTTTTGAATTCTCTCAATTCTATTAATATGAATATTATAAAATGGTGACCACACTTGGCTGGCATACTCTAAGTGAGGACGCACTATTGTTTCATATAAAGTCTCCGTTACTAAAGAGCTATTAAATTCTTTTGCCCACCTCTTAATAAAGCCAAGCAGAGCAATCTACAATTTAAGATTTTGTAGAACCTTTTAGGCCATTTCGCAACAAATTTACAGCAGTTTTAAGTTTGAGAAAAATATCAAGTATGAAAATTAGACCATGGAAAATAAAACATAATAAGTCACAATTTGGTGGTTTTGAGCCACTTTTAAAAATCTGAAAAAATTCATGTGATGTTCTTTCAAGATGTAGAACGTGATGCCAAAGTATCAGCAAGAAATTCAAAAAAAATTTTTTTGGAATAACCCTAGTCTAATTTTCACACTTGATATTTTTCTCAAACTTAAAACTGCTGTAAATTTGTTGCGAAATAGCCTAAAAGGTTCTACAAAATCTTAAATTATAGCTTTTAATGTCAGCTATAAGGTAAGTACTAATTTAAAGATGAATATGAAACACAAAACACATCAGGGGTCGATTAAATCTATAACCGACCCGCTCGTTTTGAAAAAAAAGCTTCATCACTATGTTTCAAACGTTACATCATCGAGCCTGTTGAACCAAAAAAGTCCATGTCTTGTTTTAAAGGTTTTTGAGACCTCTTTCGAATGAGATCTTGTATATTAAAAAAAGTTAATTTTATTTAAAGCACGATGACTTTTTTCTTTAAAAAAACCGTTAAATTTCGCCTTTTTAAAGCAGTTTTTCGTTATTTAAGAGGGTTAACATTTTTTTTTTGTCAATACACCTGTCCCCCGTTTTACACGCTACTCGTTTAACACGTTTTCGATCTTACACGGTTTTTAAAATCAAAAATTCGACTACAAAAATTTTTTTTTTTATTAATTCATATTCACATATAATATAATATTGCTCAAAATGAACAAATTGGCTTCGCACGCATTTATTTCAAGTCAATTTAAATCAATTCTTTTGTGAATAATTATGATATATGTACATTTAAAAATAAAATACTTGTACCAGATCTAAAATAAAGAAGATTTTCTGTATGCACAAATACATACATTATTAGGAACATACATACATCATTATATTTTGTTGTAAATTAATTTTTATGGTATTTGATATAGCAAATTGAAAGACATTTCGAATAATTTTTTGGTCAAATCGCTTTTGAAAAACATGCTATCAAATTAGTAGACTGTGATTGTGATTCTTATTTTTAGTTAAATTTCTGAACTACAGAAAACATATTTTAAATTTAGTTTCACTGTCTTAAATATTAAAGTTTATCCTCAAAACATTGCTTAGACTATTCTCTTTTATTGGAAAAATATTGTAGATAAATAATTTTAAGACCGATTTAAAATTCAAAGTAAACTAAATTTTTGAAATCTGTAATAGTGTAGCTCAGTGATGGCATTTGGGTTTTGTGAAAATGTACTGAATCGAGACTTCAAATGTACTTTTTAGATCCCGAATGTACTTTTTTGTCTTGAGCAACATTGCGCGATTATTTTCATTTACTAAGAAAAAAAAAAGTAATTAATATAATAGGGTAATGATATTATATACAGGTAATTACTATAAATCTACTCATTGCGGTTATTTTCATTTACTAAAAAACAAAAAAATGGTAAATATTATAAATTGTCCAAATGTACCGAAAATGTACTGAAAATGTGCTAAAAATTTGGCGAATGTACTGAAAATGCCCCAAATGTACCGAATGTACTGAAAACTTGTCGAATGTACTGACAACGATTTTTCAGGACGTAAATGTACCGAAAAAAGTACAAATGTACCGAAAATGCCATCACTGGTGTAGCTAAGCAATTATCTTTAAATCGGCAAAAAATGTTAGTAGACATAGTTTTGAACATAACTTTCGAGGTTAAATGTATGCTTTTCTATGAATTAAATAGTTACTTTATGTTTTTCTAAGTGTGTTGCTTTTAGTTTATGCTGAATAAATGACTGCATAAGAACATTTGAGGCTTTTTTTGTTTTACACGGTTTTTCATACAAATATTTTCAATTTCGAGTTACACGGTTTTCTGAGGAACCTATCTCCCGTGTAAAACGGGGGACAGGTGTATTAGAACGTAGGTTTTAAAGTTCATTAAAAAACAAACAAAATAAATGTTTTTAAGTTGCTCTAGAACAACTTTTTCAAATGGTTTGGCAACATTTTATAATTAATGCTAACAATAATAATAAGTACCTGGAGACCGACCACTGTTCGGTTTTTCGTTTTGAGGTTGAAAAAATCGAAAAAATATGGAATTTGTTGAAAAAAGTTGACTAATATTGAATAAGTTGAAATATTTAAAAAACATTGAAAAGAGTTAAAAAGCCAAAAATAAAAATTAGGAAAGATGTAAGAGGTTGAAAAACGTCAATAAAGGTTAAAAAAGTAGTATGTGTTGAAAAGGCGAAAAATGTTGGAAAAGTCGGAAAAAAATGGAACAGAAAAAAGTTGAGAGAAGTTGAAGCGTGAAAGTGAGAAATGTAGAAAAAGTTGAAAGAGGTTGAAAATCTCCAAAAAGTTGAAAATCTTGAAAAAAGTTGAACGATGTTGAAAAAGTCAAGAAAAGTTAAATGAAGTTGACAAAGTTGGAAAAATATGGAAAATGTTGACAAAAATTAAAAGAGGTTGTAAAATGTTGAAACAGTTGAAAGAAGCTGAATAACTCAAAAAAAGTTGAAAGAAGCTGAATGACGTTCAAAAGGTCGGAAAAATATGGAAAATGTTGAAAAAAGTTGAAAGAAGTTGAAAAATGTTGAAACAGTTAAAAGAAGTTGAATAATTCGAAAAAAGTTGAATGGGGTTAAAAAAGTCGAAAAAAGGTGAATAAGGTTGACAAAGGCGGAAAATGTTGAAAAAAGTTGAAAGAGGTTAAAAAATGTTGAAACAAATGAAAGAAGTTGAATCATTCTAAAAAAGTTGAATGACGTTCAAAAAGTCGAAGAAAGTTGAATATGGTTGAAAAAGCCGATGTAAACTACTAAATTGAATGAGGTTGAATAAAGTTGAAAGAAGTTGAAAATCTCGAAAAAAGTTGAATATCTCTAAAAAAATTAAATGAGGTCGAAAATGTTGAATGAGATTGACAAAGTCGGAAAAATATGGAAAATGTTGAGAGGTTAAAAAAAATTGAAAGTACCACGCCCACTGATGCAATCCCGTCGAAGTCCATTTAATTTCAGAGTTTTTACTAACCGACAAATTTTAAAAAGATAACTCTCATAGCACACTAAATAGAACACAAAACGTGTTTTGCTTGTATGGGAGGTGCCACGCCCACTGATTCAATCCCGTCGAAATACAATTAATTTCAAAGCTCATAGTAACCGACATCTCCATACCAAATTTCATTAGGATTACTCTTATAGTTCACCAAATATTTCACAAAACGTTTTTTGCTTGCATGGGAGGTGCCACGCCCACTAACAAAATCGTGTCAAACTCCATATAATAAATAGAACACAAAACGTGTTTTTCTTGTATGGGAGGTGCCACGCCCACATGTACTATTGCGCCCATTTTTGGTTAAAAAATACCTTATAGCAAGTATACCTACCATGCTAAATTTCATATCGACTGCATTGTTAGTTCTCCTATTATAACGTTTATAAATATTGTGGGCTGTGCCACGCCCTTCAACGAGTTTTTCCAGTATAGTGACATAGCATGTTATGATGACTGCCTTTAGTGGTATTATCTATAAAATTTTTATGAAAATCGTCAGTGCCGTTTTTGAGTAATATTGAATCAAAATTTTCAATTATTAAAAAGTGTCACGACAACTTTTCCGATTCCGCCCACTTTTATCAAAATTTAAGACATTTATGATCTGCATCTGAGTACCAAATTTTATTACAATATCTTGAATAGTTATCGAGATATGACGTTATGAAAATAAAAGTTAAGGGCTGTGCCACGCCCCTGCAGGAGTCTTTGATAAGTTAAAACCCAGCCCAATCCTAATTTTGTTTACATATGTACCTAAACCCCAAGTTTCATCAATTTCAAAAATATGAAATCTAGTTTACTTGAACCAAACCTAGTGTATAGAATTAGTTAAATATATTTCATATTTTTCGAAACAAATTTCCACATTAAAATATATATTCCCTGTTAAAACATAGCTTCAATATGAAAAAAATCCTTTGTGCAATTATACTTATGTTTATATTTTTAAGTACAAAAATAATAAAAATTTGCGGCTAACACCAAAAAAAATGAATTATTCAAAATAATAAAAGCAAAAAAATCCAAAAATTTAGACCTGATTTTTCATTTTAAATAAAAAAATTTAAATTTTTGACAAAATTTCATGATTATTTTTAGTTTTTACCACTGAAGACAACAACATAATTAAAAAATAATGAGAAATTCGAATTCCCCATTCAAAACAACTCCGAATGTGAGACTGAATTAAAAGAAAAAAGTTCACCTCAGCGATAACCACCATCGTTTTTAGGTTGTTGGTGAACTTTTTTTTTTAAGCGAAAGTTTCAAGAGTAATATGAAAATCGCTAATCAGGCGCGCAATATTTAGAAAAAATTGGTAACACATCCCACTCGGAACACTTATGGGAATAGGAAACTGCCGGTGCCTCTAAGTTTCAGAGACTTTTTTTTTTTGAACCGGTCTAATGTTAAGTTCTTGCATGATGTAGAACGTGATTCCAAAGTATGATCAAGAAATTCGAAAAAAAATTTATTTCTGAACAACCCTAATGTACATATCGGTCATTCTTTTATTACTAATTGAACACATTTTTTTTGGCACCTTCTTGAGCATTTTTTGAAACGAAATATCGCAAAAACTATATGAGATAGGATAAAAATCATAAAATCTTTTTTGTTAAGAAATACTATAACTTTATAAAGAAATTAAAAATATTTAACTAAATTTGTTGAAACATTATTTTTTTTATTTAAAAAAATTTTTCTCGAAACAACTTTAATATAACGTCTTTTTTATGATATTTTTATATGTTATTCCTCAATTAAATCTAAGAACGCATGTACTTTCAAATCGAAATTCCCAACATAATTTCGGAAAAAATCATACAATTGGAACTCACATTTTCCAAAATTATGGCGGGAATTTCGATATGAAAGTACATGCATTCTTAGGTTTGATTGAGGAATAACCTATAACAAAACAAAAAAAATCAGAAGATGTTATAACAAAGATATTTGAGAAACATTTTTGTGAATTAAAAAATTAATGGCAAAAAAGGTTTCAGGAAGGATTAGTTGGGAAAAATTTTGAAGCAAGATAACCTTACCAACACTTTGAATTACTTATTCTTATATCGTAAGTTGTGGATAAATTTTCTAAAAATTACTACGAGTATAGCTGCAAACCTTTTAACTGATCTCAACAAAATGGATATCATTTGAAAAGTATATACAGAAGTAAATTTTTAAGTGTATCATTTATTAAATCTTTTATACCTTTTTCTATACATACATATGTATGTACACCGAAAATAAAACTTACTCCGTTTAAGGAAAAATGCCTAAATGTAAGGAAAAAATGTCCTTCAATACGAGCTAAAGCCATGGGTTCCTCAAAATAAGTAAGTTGGATTCCTTAGTACAAGTAAATGTTGCTGCTTTGAAATAAGGAAAAGTTTACTCAATGCGAGGACAAGGTAATAAAACTGAGGAAAATTTTACTTTTTCTAAGGATGAAGGTATCCTTAAATGAAGGAAATTTACTTAAAATAAATTCGTTGATTTCAAAAAAAATTTGTTAATCTTGTTTTAATTGTAATACGTTTTTAAAACTTCAAAGAAGAACTTAAATTTTTTTTTACCTGTCACCCGATCAGAGAATTGAACCTGTGTTCTGCGCCATGCCAAAGATGATCATCTTACCAAACTCAGCCACCGACAGCATTTTTTAAGACGTACTAAAATGATGTTGTTAAACTGCACATGTAACAACCATTGTCTGATCAGGAAAGCTTCTTCGGTTCAAACCCCGGCGACGACATAATTTTTTTTTTTTTAATTTTTTTATTTTTTTATTTAAAAAACAAAAAAACAAGTAAAGAACTATAAATATATAGACAAAAACAGAATACTTACGAGAAGAATAGATATTAATTTCAGCGAGTAAAGCAGCGAGTGTTGCCACTCATTTATTAAGGAAAATTTCCCTACGTTATAGTAAATTTTTTGAAGAAACTAACTAAAACTGAGTACGATTTTCCTTAAACAAAACATTCCATTAGATTGAGGAAGTTTTTACTCAAATGAGGAACAAGTTGTCCTCAAAAATTCTTCCCAAAGAAAAATTTACTATTTCAAAGGAAAGTTTTACTAAAACCACAAACTCTATATTTGAGGAAGAGCTTTGACTTGCTCTAATGAAACATGAACTCATTTCAAAGGACTCAATTACTAAATGAGACGATATTTTCATCAATATGAGGAAAAATAACTTAGATTAAGGAACATTTTTACACTAAATCGGAGGAAGGCAGTTCTTCAAATTTAGTACGGTCTTTTTTTTCGGTGTATGTGAGTTTTTTTTTATTTTCATAAAATTTTTAATTTTTGGGAAGAGGCAAGTCTTTTTGCTTTTTCATTTAAGTAAGAACATATTGTCAATAAAAGTCTACGTAAAAAAATTTCCAATGGGGAGGTTTGAACCCCGAAACCCCCTCCCCCGTGCGCACGGGCCTGCCCTAGATATATTGTGAAAAGTTAAAAGGTTGAAAGTCAAAAGAATATGAAAAATGTTGAAAAAATAGAATAGAAATGAAAAATACGAAATATGCTACGCCCCTTTCTATGCGTTACAAACGGAATGACATAGTGAATATACCTTCTGTGTAGTTATACCCAACACAGATGTTAATTTAAAATATATATATAAACTTACCATTGCATACTCCTTCATTACAGTTACTAAGTCGGAATTTTTAGTTGAGTCATAACCCTGTGAAGAGAAGGCCTTTTTGTTTCCAATACAGTAAAACCCGGTTAATTACCTCACGGATAATTGCTTTTCACGGTTAATTGCCTTGATATCGGAATTTTCCTTACTTGTTCATACTAAATTTCACGTTTAATTAGCTAACGCTTAATTAACTATTTCGGTTTAGTACCTCAAATTTTTTAGCCCCAAATGTCGATATGCGTCTAATTTCATTCGTTTATTTACCCAATGCACAAAATTTAAGAACATCAAAATTATTAAATGATAATATATAATCTAGTAGTAGGGGAGCCCAACAGGGGATTTCGGGATTTACTCGAGCGCGGCAGATTAAAATATGGGGGATACCTTGTACCTTGTTGAGTACCTCTACCAAATCTTAGCCCTCTATATGAGCCGCTGAAAGCAACAGTGGTATAAGTCACATTTAAGTAGTTCTGAGAAAATTGAAGGTTTGCGTTTTGGTATAGCAAAAAATCAGTGCATTGGTTTTTGTCAAGGTTTCAACACTTTTGGAAAGTCAATTGTTCAAAATTTAATTATTTGTAAAAATTATTATAATTTTTGAAAAGGTAAGTAGCTTAAATTAAGCTTCAAATTAGAATACCATTCATCAAATTATTATTTCAAAGAAATTAGCGACAAAGTCAGTGTGTTATACCACTTTTCTTTAAAAATTTTGGCCTTTAAAGCTCAGCGCAACCTAATAACCACCTGACTATTCATTCCTATATTCCTTTGAATATGTTAATTAAATTAAAATATCTATTTCATAAATCATTTTTAATCAAAAAAACAAAATTTTTTTCCATTCAAAAAATACTAAAACAAAAAGCCAAAACTTAACGAAGCGGCCATATCGCCAACTAAACTTTTAAAATTTTGTCTGATGGTAAATACTGACATAAAAAGTTAGAAAACGGATATAACTCATTTTTCGAAAATATTGAGTTGTACCACTTTTGCTTTCAGCGGCTCATATAGTGCCGCGAGTGTAGGGGAGCCGGTCAGAATAGTAAGAAAAAGTCGATAGCTGGGCTTACTCGAGCTCGTCAGAAAGGGATGGTGGCTCAATTACATGCTGAAGAGTCTACAGTAGAGGTACTCAAAATTCCGAAAACAGTTTTTTTGGGCTCCAAAATGGCTAAATTTATGTCAATTGACCCAGAACTTATAAATATTGTATATGAAGCTGATCCGATATCAGAAACCCGGCCTTCAAGCCACTCAAAATGTAAAAAGGCTAATATTCTAGTCGAAAATATGATTTTTTTTATTAAAATTAAAATTAATTCTCTTAAGCTTAACTAAATGAATTCAATTATTTATTTGTGTTATTTGCTATACAAGCTATAATACATCGAAATTTACGATATTTTTTCTCTTAATTTCTTCTAATATATTTTGAAATTCAAGAGAAAAGACTCGAATTAATCTAAAAGTTATTAGTTTAATTTATTTAATTTACTGAATAATAATATTGCTTGACTCGATAAAATATCACTATCGACAAATGTCCCCTCTCGGATCGGGATTAGAATTGTAATTTGTTTTTATTTTTACGGGAAGATGATTTCGGAACTCATCCTTTTATCAAAATTAAGTAAAATAGAACGTATTCTAGTCATTGCAGTATAATCTGGTCCCGGGATGCAAACTCTTCTTGGCGTTCCAAGTATTCCGAATAGAAAAGGAGAATCGGTGACAAACGCTGTTTTCGAAACACTTAAAGAATGGGACTTTTCCGATAAAGTCCAGGCCATCGGTCACAAAAACAAAAACAAAATACATGCGAAATACCCTTTCGCGGTGTATTTCTCATAGCAAACTGTTGAACCACTCTTTGGAAAATAACTTTTTTAATGTAAAAAAACCTCAGCTTTCAATTAAAATAATTAAAACAATATTAAAAATACCGTTTTTGAGATATAACACGTTTTGTGATTTTTCACCAAGAAAATGGAAATCATCGAAATGATGTGTTGGGAAATTTTTCAGGTACATTTATGTACCCCCAGCACGAGTTGAAAACCATAGAATTTAGCGCTCGCGCGCCGCGCTGGGACATTTGACGTATTTCTCCCCATATGTACTGGTGCTTGAAAAATTCTTGAGGACATGTTCGGACACGATTTATCATCTCTGGCGTGCCGTCAACCCGTTTATGAGATATTGAAACGTTGCGTTTTCGAATCTGAATTTGGAAAATCAAAATCTCCAGAGGTAGACATTTTCAACAGATTTCGCAGCGATCGACGTTAAGTAAAATTGATGTCACAAGATACGAGTTAGCGCTCAAAGATAAACTTGTTCGAAGAGCAATCAGTGATGATGTTGCCAATCGAATAATCGAATTTTGCCATAAGAACCTGATGAATCAATAACGTCGAGCGAGAAGCACTTAGTAATGACCATTATTTTTCTCGGCGGTGAAGTGCAGAATTTCAATTTCTTCGACTCAGGTGCCACCAACCAAGCTCAATGAATGGTGAAAGGGACTTACTTATTGGAAATTCCGGAAACAATTCGATTTTTTCTCTGAAGAATTTGAGGTAACGCGAAATGTGTCATGGTTCAACTGCACGAAAGGATTATCAGCACCGAATCAAGACCTCAAGTTTATCAAAGATGAGATGCGTACTCCAGCGTGAACGAAAAGATTTCTAAGGTCGTAGCAAAAGATTTAATAAAAAACCTGTGGTATCTGATGGAGGCAATTGTTGCTTATGCCTTTTTCGATCCAGCCGTCCAAAATGAAGAAAAGAAGAAAATGATCGAAAATTTAATTCGACCATCGGTCGGGAGCACTCGGATGGAAATCAGTGAAGACGGTTTGCAATGTTTTCTAGAACATTGTGATTTTTTGATCGTTTTTGCCTTTCCCTGAACATATCCATCTCAATGGCCTTCGATTGAAACTTATTAACAGGGCTCGAATATCTGTGGAAGTTTACAGGTAATAAACGATAATGCTGAACGTGGAGTCAAATTCAATGAACAATTTAATTTGCAATGCACCGAACATAAAGATTATCCTTCTTAGCAAAAATCTGATCTTCTGAATGTTTTGGAATAAGAAATATCTGCCGAATCCACTTACTTTTCATTTTATTTAGTTTAAATTACTTAATTTAGTATTGTTCTTTTTACTTCTAACTTTATTGAATTTTTTATCTACATACACGGAAAAAACGAAACTCGAAATTATTGTAAATATTAATCAAAATTTAAGAAAAATTAGTAAGGAATTTAGTAATTTAGAAACGGTTCGAGTGTCTATTAAAAATTACTAAGCGTAATATAAAAATTGCATCAAGCAGGCATTCATTTTTCGAATGCAAGTTTTTAATTTTTACAAAGTAGATTTTAAAATTTCTGCAATAATTTATTATATTTTAAAAGGACTGTACTATTTTTTAAAAAGTACATTATAAAGTTTTTATGATGAAATAATAATAACTGAAATTGATTTTTAAAATTTTTTGTGTGTTGAACAAAATTGGGACGGCCAGCGAGTTTCCGTTGCCGCTTTCCCAACCCCGTCCCAATTCTGTTCAACACATTACTTCAAAGCCAATTAGTTTGGCAAGCCTTATATATTTATTTTTTTGCATGAACATGTTGAGAACTGAAACAGAGTACAAATTAAACACAAAAGAGAAATAAAATGCAATATAATAAAAATTAATAATCTTGAAATAATTTTTGGGAATCATATATTACAATATGAAATATAAAAAAATTCTATTGTGGCAATTTATTAAAATTTAATAAATTCTTTGTAAGTTCTTTCAAAGTTTTTAGGTGATAATTAAAATGAAGAAAATAATTTTTAATATGCACTTATTAACAAATGTAAAATGAAAATATTTACAAAGTAGAATAGAATTTTTAATAAGGATTTTCTATTTATTACTATAGGGTGTTTTTTTTAGAGGTATAGAACTTTAAGATGGAATAAAACAAAGATGAATTTTTTAAATAGACATGAAAATTACTTTATTCGAAAGATAATCTTCTGGCATTATAATTTAAATATGACTTCTGGCATATGAACGCCACGGCTAGCTCGGACGTAGTCTAAAATGGAGGTCCAATTTTCAAGGTATATCGCGAATTACGCGAGTAATGTTGGCTTCGAAGTATTGAATCGTAGCTGGCTTATCGACGCATACTTTTGGCTTCACATAACCCCAAAAAAAAAAATTAAGGTGTGATATCACAAGATCTAGGCGGCCTTCTTGACTTCATAATTGCAAAAATCATGTGAATTTTGAGTGAAAATAAAGTTGAAATTTTAGTGACTATAATAAATTTGCACAATTTGGATGCGTTGTTCTTTTCATGATGAAATGGCAAACCAAACTGAATATAAATGACATTAGAGTTGCCAGATTTGACCACAAAATCCCAGTTTTATCTCTATTCGAAAAACAAACCTCTAAAAAAACACCCTTTATAAAAAAGTAATATTTGTTTTCAGATTTTAATTTTTATAATCTCCTATTAATTTTTAATAAAATTTGAGTTGGTGTTTTTTCCGTGTATACTAATGCCTTTCTAAATTATATTTCATTATTACCCATTTAATTTCATTATTATTATTATTATTATTTCTATTAACAAAAGAAAGAATATTACTGTCTTGTTATCTATGAACCGATTTGGGTGAATTATAGCTTGTCGGAAAGGTACTTCAATGAAAAATAACATAAAGATATAATTCAATTAATTAAGTAAAGCTTTGAAGGTTAAATTTTTGATTTTAATAAAAAAAATTATTTTTTAACCAAAAACCAACTTTGGGTGGCTTGAGGGTCGGGTTGCTGATTTCGGATCGGATTCATATTCTATATTTTTAGCTTCTATATCAATTGGCATAAATTAAACCATTTTAGAGACCAATCGAACAGTTTTCAATTTTTCTCGAACAACGGTGAGTACCTCTAGTCTACATTTAACTAATCTGACGATTTGACCGTGACGCAAGGTAGTGGCAGGGTCACAAACTTGCAAAAAAAAAAGTCACCTGGACTTACTCGAGCGCGATAAAATTTTTTTTTTTTAATTTGAAGGAAATTATTTAATGATAACGGAAAACATATAATCTGCCGATTTCCACAAGCCGAAGTAACAAAAATCGTGATTAAAGTTTAGCAGCTAAATTTTTTGGTTTTTGGGAACTTAATATACAAATAATTTAGTTGTTTATTATTGAAAAAACTATATTTTTTTTACGTCCCGTATTTCTTAAAAAAAAGATCCGAAATAGCACACTGAAATACATGACTGTGCCGGGAAATATGGAACGGATGGTCACCTTATGTATTCCCCACTCCGTGCTTATCTCTCTCACATTTCATTTCATTTCATTTATTTAAATTTCATTTCATTTATTTAAATAAATTAGTACAAAATGCTACAAGATTTTATATCTTATAAAAAGCATAAAAAATATTTCACAAATTTTCATATATGGCTATCAACAAACGAAAATGTAAATCAATAAGTCTTATCTTCTATATAATACTTAAAAAATTAACCTATCGAATTAAAAGATTAAGAAAAGAGAATACTTTCCGCCTAAACTGTGCAGGTGACCTTATCACTTGCAAATCGTGCGGAAGATTATTCCACAAACGAATTGCTGTGATGAAAAATGAGCGTTCCTGAACTAAACCGTCCCCACCAGTGTTGACACAGACGGTACTTTAGTACCAAAATTGTTACTATTTTCATAGCTAAAACACCAGGGGCGACAGAATGTTCTAAAAGCGGGTGTGGAATACATTGTGTCGCGGAAGGGGGGTTCGAAAATGCAGAACTTTTTAAATTGACGATTGATTATATTACAGAATCATGATTACGAAAAAGTAATGATGGATATCTACAATAAAGTTCTGTTTCAGTAAATTATGTTTTTTGAAATCATCTTTATAAAAATTTATAATTTTATCAACATCGGAATTTTCGCCAAGTACAAAAGCTTCAAGAGATCTGAAAAAGTTTGCTGAATCTGTCCCAAATCGAATTCTCAGCAACGAAAGAACATGATCGTACACTTCATAATAAATTTTTTTATACAAATCTTCTGGAGTCTGAAATATATGATTTTCTACTTCTGAATAGGAATCAATACACTTGAGAATTCTTTTACATCGTGGCAGTTTTTGTTTTTCGTCATCAAGTTTTTCGGCACTATTAGTGTCTTTCCAAATTTGTACTAATTTTTCATTGCGAGATATTTTCAAAGAGTTGTAAATGGCATCAACTTTGTTAAAAGAATCAATTACGTTCAGTTGGGAGTTTTGCAAATCTCGATTTAAGTTTTCAAATTTGTGAAGAATTTTAATAAACATTGTCAACATGAACAAAAATTCAAAAGAATCCATTTGTTTACAAAAACCTGTAACTTTGACCAATGCAGTAGAGTCTAGGGATGGATCCGAAACTTGTTGATCGAAAAATGTCATCAGGGATTCATAAGTCGCCAGAACAGTCCTGAGAGAACGGATTCTCACAGTCCATCTGCAAGAACATATAAATTGCATTCATCGACTCGAGACATTGTCAAATAGAATCATATTAGTTTTATAAAAAAAATTTAACTAGTTGGACAATAGGCTGCGAGGGCGACGCTTTTTTCGTTTCTATCTTCTGATTCCTCATCTTGGATATGTCTGAATTGAGACAATCGTTTCGACGTATTTCGGACATAATTTATCATTTCCTTGACCAACCCGATGAAATTTTTCGCTTTAGTGACTTTACTCAATGCATCTTGAACAACAGGATTCAAATTATGCGCATTACAATGCACAAAATGTGCTCGAGCTTCGATTTCTCTCACTCGAGTCTGTAATCCAGTTACATCGCCAGAAACGTTCGCTGCGCCATCAAAGGATTAACCTCTACACTTGCTGATTGGCATTCCGAAACGAGTGAAAACATCCATGACAATATTCATTAAACTTGCTGCTGTTGTACTAGTGGTTGAATAGAAGCCAAGAAAATATTCTGTTGAAACCAAAATGCAAAATGAATGAAATATATGAAAATCTGCAATAAACCAACTTCCCACTCAAAAAAAAATTATGAAGGAAAAATCGCAAAATTTATAGTGATAGCTTATATTAAAGGTCTATATATTTCTTTTAACTGCAATAAACTGCATTAAAAAATTTTTATTTGTTTGGAAGATACAGATTTTTGACCACCAAATGCTAAAAAACCCGCTTTTTCCTCCACTGTGCGACAAAATGTCATACAATACTGAATACAAATACCATAAAAGTTTGACATGTCTCACAAGTGTTCTGTCATAAAATCTTTACTGAAAAAGGTGCCTCTAATCATTTATATGTATTTTCTCATAAATCAGTGTGTCGCGAAATGTGCGCTCAGTCAGTACCCATAGGACTCGTTGCTATGTTAAGTTGAATCGTTTAATTTTCATTTCATTTGCACTCTTTATAAATAAAATAAAAAAATAAATAAAAATGCTCTTTCTCCCCATTTTTGTTTTCCAAGCTCTGTTAAGCTCCTTTTTTTTGCCGCTCCCTGGGTATCCACTGTTTACAGCTTCGCTGAAAATTATCTACTAAAGAGTGTAAAAGAGGGAAGTGAGCGTTCATAAATTTATTTCAATGTCCACGCGTAGGTTGGTAATAAGAGTTTCACGCATTTTTATGCTTAACCAACCAATAAAATTCAGATTTACACCAAAGTTTTTAAAAATGTGAGTCAGCTTCAATTCTTCAATATAAAAGAGATTTCCATTCACATTCACATGAATTTGAAAACTTTTTTTGGCAACTAATTTCATTCAATTTTTTATTTTGTTAATCTTCAAATAAGGCTGCAGTAGATTTAAGTTGAAAAAGTCAATAAATATTGATAAAATCGGAAATTTTTAAGTGATCGAACAATAATAAATGAGTACATATAATTAATTAAAAAACGTCGTAAAATGCTGAGGAAGTCGAAAAACTTTCATAAAAGTTTCGGTCAGGCCGAAGCTCACATACCCTATACTGCATTGAAAGTACATTTTAACCCTGCTGTTAGGTTAAAAAAACTAACGAATCTAATGTTGACGGACCATTTTGGTCCATACTACTTTTTTCATAAAAAAAATTAAATTCACCTTATTTTTTATAACTATTATGCTTTAATATTTCGTTAATACAATATTGAAGCAAAAAAACATTTCTGTATGCTCAACAATTATTCATTAAACAAATTTTACTAAGACGTTGACGAGATTGAATAAGTCGAATTATAAAATGTTAAAAAAGACTGAAAAACTCAAAAAATATGGAAAACATGGAAGAAAGTTGAAAGAAATTGAAAAAATAAAAAAATGAATGTCTTGGAAAATGTTGAAAAATTCAAAAAAATATGGAAAATGTTGAAAACAAGTTGAAAAGGTTGAAAAACTTAAAAAGAATTGAAAGAAATTGCAAAATTTTGAAACAATTTAAAATCGATGTACAATAAAAGTCAGAAAAATAAAGAAGATAATGAAGAAAGTTGGAAGAGGTTGAAAAAGTCGAACAAATACATATGAAATATAGGGGAAGGCGGGGCAAAGTGGTATACCTAGCGGGTTAACCAAGTTTTCACCAAAAAAAATTTTTTTTTTGCACAATTAAACATGTAAGTTATTAGTTCGATCTATATTGAATCTATTAAGGTAATTATGTTCATTATCTTCTCAAGAGAAGATGCTTATTATTGCGATGCGTGCGTTTCTACAGCTTTTCCCCTCGGCTAGGGTTAAGTTGTATAAATAGTGTAATACATAAAAAATTATATTAATACATTTTTTTTAAATCGTGTATTTTGTGTGTGATCAATGGCCGTCCAAAATTAGCAGGACTGTTCTGTTTTTCGAAACTCCTGAAAATTAGCTAAAATGATGGAAGCAAGTGATAAACACTACTGCTTTGCCCCTACCACTTTACCCCCATGACCTATGCAAACATACAGACTCGTGAAACAAAAACCTATCAACATAAAGAAATCATTGTCAACAGAAATGAATGTCACTAATATATACTACGACGTGATACTTTATTTTTTTTTAAATGATTCATATGAAATGAATTTACTTAAGTCGAAAATCCTCGTTTATTACATCGACCGCACTCATTTTGATGAACCTCGTGGCTCTCGAAAACGGAAGGTCGAAATATCGCTATACCCTGGCAGTTACATGAGCACTACTCAAACACAAATTCCTTATAATTACGTTAGATGGCGTTGTAATGCAAGGATAAATAAACCCTTTGTACTGCTTTGCCCCGTATACCACTTTGCCCCGCCTTCCCTTATATACACAAATATGCATATATATGTATGATGATTGGATGATTGCTCCGCACGGGCCTATCTTATGTGGTACTATAGAATGCTTTTGAAATTTTTTAAGGAAACAAAAAAATTTTGAGGAAGAGTAATAGTCTGGGAGGTAGAGTTGCATTTTTCGAAGCAATTTCCTCCCACTTTATTTTTTTCAAATGATAGTCTAAGTATAGCTGATACTCGAAATAAGCGTCAGTCGCCAGATTCGTGGTGAGTCTGGTTGTGAGAGACCGACAAAAAAAGTTTTGCGCAATAACTCTGAAAGTAAGCCACAAGTAAAAAAATATATTAAGACCATTATTGGAGAGGAGATGAAAACACATCGATTTCATGCCTGACAAATTTCCGTACGACAAGATTTGGCCCTATCTATGTATAAGCAACTAACTTTCCACGGCCTGATTTCAGTGCATGAAGTATCTGCTTTAATGAATAAATTGGGAGATAACACGCGTATAAAGACATTGAACGCTGCCATGTGACATGATCTCAATGCAGGCGCGGATCCAGGACCAAATTTTGGGGGGGAAATTGGTTATATTAATTTTATGTCCAAAAAAAGTTTACTATAATGTTCGTACACTTTCACAATATATTTTTGTGATCTCAAAGTTTTGCAAATCTCTTAATAATATTTTCGGGTAGCATTGAAAAATTGAATATGAAACAACACCAAACCAACTAACCTTTTTTGAAGCATTGTCGTCCTGAGCTATGTTTTGATGCGCCGAAGTATTCATCACGGGCATTGCACAAAAATCTGCAGCAAGTTGTGAATTATAAATGCATACGTCCTTTTCGCTGCGCTTAAGGGTTCCAAAAGCAGAGCCGGGTAGTTCTCTTTTTGTCGCCTTTTCCATTCTTCACGCGCTTTGCCAATGACTTTCTCCGCCAATTTACATACACAGAAAAAAAAAATTCAATGATATCAAACAATTTCGTAAGCGATTTCAATGAATGTTTTGTATGATTTTCAGTTTTCAGTTTCTCTGATATAACAAAACAATAAAATATTTGTAAATTTTCCTACAGTTTTTGTTGAAACTTAAAATAAATTAGTTGGTTTCAAAAAAACATTTGTTAATTTTCCAAATATTTAATTCGTCAATCTTTGATTCAACAAAAACATTCTTTGGTTCAACTAATCCTTTGGTTTTACCAATGAATTTTAATTAGAAAAATTATTTAAAGGTTTGGAAAATTCATCGAATTAATTAGTTAAATTAAATAAATATTTGTGGCGTTAGCGACTTTTTTTCGGCAGTATTGAAGAAAACAATTCGTCAATTCTGTGGCCACAAGGAATAACAGCTAAACTCGATATTTGATGACCAGAAGAAACAGTATAAGTCATATGAATATACACATAACTTATGTTGTTTCGCCTTGTCATCAAATATCGAGTTGAGCTGTTATTCCTTGTGGCCATAGAATTGTTCACTTAATTCATTAAATTTACAAAAAAAAACTTTGGTGCAAACATAGAATGAATTAGATAAATATCAGAATTATTTTTACCATTTAGCAAATTAGAGTTTGGGAGCATTAGAGAAAAAAATTGGTTTAATAGAAGAATTATTTCCAAATACATATAATATATACTCCAATTTCCACTGGATAAACTGAAGGCCATCGCTGCTCTTGCTTACTCTTATATAAGTTTTTAATTTTGTAATTAATTGTTAATAAATATAAATAAATAAATACATATATTATGTCTATTATGTAAACATATTATGAATTATAAAAAGCTGGTTAAAAATTCCAAAGTTTGCATTGACTTGACAAATTTTGTTGTAAAATCAGATGATTTGAATTTAAAAATTAAAAGAACAAAGTATTTCCAATTTGCAAATTTTTTCTTTAATTTAAAGAAATGAATAGTTGAATTCCAGAAATTTTATTCATAGAATTGCAATTCTTTGATTTTACCAATTCTGTTTTTTCTGTGTATATAACACGGTTCGACAAAATTAAATTTTTTGTTGCACCCATGAAAAATGTCAATATATTCTGATATTTGACGTTAAAAAAAATATACGTAGCTGATGGTTTTACACCAGCACGTCAGATTTTTTTAATTTTTGAAGTTTTTGTATGATTGAAGTTTTTTATGATCATAGCAATCGCTTTTAAATAACGAAACAACGCTATAAGATATAAAATAGTGAACCGATTTTCATGAAAGAAGGCTTTTTAGAAAGATTATTACATATCAAATTTTATGAATAGAAAATAAGTACCATATGGTTAATACTGAGTGAATCATTTGATTTATCTTTTATTTTTAATGTTAATTTCTGAAATTTGTTTTACAAAAATTATACAGGTCGACAAACCTCAGTATCTGAAACCCAAATATACTTTCCCGAAGGTTTTTGGCGCAGAATTCAAATCCGAGTTCAGAATTTTCCCGATGGTTTTGTTTTTCGAGATATTCTAATCTAAAAGTGCGAATATCACATTCTTAGAAGGTATTTGAGGTTATATTACATCGACAGGTAATTTTAATTTATGAAACTATTAATTGGATCCAAAAGAACTTCTCTTGGTCTTCAAAACACACTTTGAATTAAATATCTTTCTTTTCCTCCCAAAAAATTTTATTACGAGTAAAGTTTTGTCCAATTAGTATGTAATGAGTATTTGTGAGTGAATAGTTCCAGGGACCACAAAACTAAGTGCTGCCATAGTAGTTTTTCGGTAGAAAAATTATGAACATCAATTTTAAAATTTCATAAACACAAATAAACCCCGAGACTCTGAAGTCTATTTATATACATTACATACAAAAATACGAACGACAAGCGACAATTTAAGCGCCGTTTCTTGCATTTACTATGGCGACTCATAATTCCGCTTCTCGTATGAAAAAATCAATTTTGTGCTCGGCTCCATTTTGAACGTACACTGTGGACGCACACAAATGTTTCTGAGTGAAACTTGAACAGCAGAATTAATTTTTAACTTTGTATGAACAAACTGAACAATTGCACATCTCTGGCATTACTAGACACTTCAAAATTTCCTCTTTGTTTCTCAGATGTTGCATGGTTTTTTAAAACTTTGAAGTTCTCTAGTGTATTGTTAAGGCCGTTTGGGGGGGGAGGAATTTTCCCTATTGCCCCCCGTGGATCCGCGCTTGTCTCAATGCCATTGTCACACCAACACAAGCAGTCCTTTGCAATTTGTCTTTGTCTGGTTGTAGCCATTATTTGAGACAAAGAAACATGCCTACGCCTTCCACAGCAATAGCTCAATTATTGAGCTGAAGCCCAAAAGATCGTTTGGTCGCATGCACCCTTTTCTTAAAATTTCAATTTCAAAATTTAGTGAGTATAAACTTAAAGTTGTATTTTTTTTTTGGAGCTGATTTTCAAATTCCTCAATTCAGTTCGCTTCCTTAATTGAATCCTTTTCGCTTTCGTTATAAATTAATGCAACATTTTTTATACTCAACTGTGATTTATTTTTTTTAAGAGATCAACATTTTTTTCAGCAGCATTCGATTAAAAATGGAGTTGGCGAAAAAGCAACAGTTCTCTGTCTATTATACGTTTGTGTGAAGTTTTTTGCAAGCAAGTTGGCAGATTATGCCACCACCAAATAATCCCGGCTAATTTCATTTCAAAAATGCAAAAATTAACCACAACCCATTCGCATGTTTCAAAAGAAAAAAATATAATTGAGTTACGCTACATTCGGTCACATCCGTTTTTAACTTTGTTTCAGCAAAAACTTAACAAAAAAAAAAGTTGGATAGCAAGCCTTTCAAAAGGTTCAAGTCGTCAGGACTTTCAAGTATTGCAACGAGACAAACGCCTCAAGAGAACGAGAAAGCATACGCCGCAAAAACGAGTAGTCCAATTTGCTGTTTTTTGACGAGAATGCCGTCTGCAGTGAGCAGTTTGTCAACAAACAAAACGATCGGGTAAGGCCAAAGGAACATTGCAGCGACCCCTCAGGCGAGATACAAATCTCTCGACGACAAGTAGCTGAACAAATTATGGTATGAGCAGCAGTGAGCCAAAATGGCAAGTCTCAATTCGCTTATCTACCGATGGGGTCAAAATAAATCAAAAATTTATCAGAAAAATGTGGTTGGAGCCTGGCCTGCTACCATGGCCACGCAAACATTTAAGTTTCGAGTTCTGGTCATTCCAGCAAGACGCACAAATATTTTGAAGAAAACGTTTTATCGTTCATAAAGCACGAACTTTAGCCGTCGTCTTCTCCCGACCTGAACCAGTTGGACTGCTGTGTTTGCGTCATTTTGCAAACCCGGGCATGTGCCACAAAAAAAAACAGAAGTATGGAGTTGCTGAAGAAGAATTTGACCCGAGCATGGAACAATATTGAACAAAAACATCATACGAGCATCGTGTCAGTCGTTCGATAAGAGTCTCAAGGCTGTGGCCAAAGCAAAAGGCGATTATATTCCAAAGCAAACTTTGGATATTCTACTTTTACATAGAAAAAACCAAAATAAAAAAAGTTAAAAATTATCCGATTTTTTTTCATTTCTAAAATATATCATTTCAATTGCCTAACGTGGTATGTTTTGATGAACTATTTCGAATTCTTGTTTGGATAACTTATTCTGTATAGAATTCAAGTATTTGCATACTTATTTTCCTCATCATGTGATACTACTGAAATCAAGTTCATCAGAAAAGTCGAATGTCATGCTCGAGTTGTAGTTCAATATGCACTTTGATTTAAGGACTGTCCCAGAAAAACCTTACGTTTTGTTTTTCAGTTATAAAAAAAATATCCAATAAAGTTTTAGGTTTTTTTCTTTTTTTATTAATAATGGCTAGTGTTCGAAATATAAATAGCTAAAAACTGATTAACAATTTTTTTTTTCTATAAAAATTTCTTACTTTTTTCTTAAGGCCCTGCATTAAATTTTGCATAGTTCTTTCATCGACAGTACGGTACGATCTTTTCCACTTAAGTCAGAAGTCTTGTCAATTTTTTGCAAACTAACCACTCATTCGAAGATCTCTTTTTATAAGATCCCAACATCTTTCAATTGGGCGAAGCTCTGAGCAGTTGGGCGAATTTGCTATTTTTGTTACAAAAGTGCTCTTTTTACTTTGGTACCGTGCCTTCGTAGCTTTAGAATAATGAGAGGTTGGTAAATTAGGACAGAGCATCACGGTGCCCTCATGTGCATGAATAAATGGTAGAATAAGTTTTTCGAAGCATTCGTCTATATAAACTTTGGAATGGATTGTGCCTTGCGTAACAAAAATGTTGCTTCTGAGGCCACAGGTGCATATGGTCTGCCAAACCATATATTGCTTTGGAAATTTCGACACTTGTTTCTATTTGAATTTACTGCCCAGATAGCCTTAAAATCTGCTTTAACTTTAGTTTCATCATCCATAAAGCAGCAATCAAATTTAGTTAGTTACCTTTCATACAGTTTTCGGGCTCGCATCTGAGCCATCAACTGCTTTTCATCGGAGCGGTCCGGTACTTTTTGAACTCTATATGTCTTTAACTTACTTTGCCTCTTTATCCTTTGTATAGTAGATTTTGATATACCTGCTCTAGCCGCCATAGGCAGCGACTATGGGGGGCAAGACACTTTTTTCCCCAAAAAAATATTTTGAAGGGCCTCGCCCCCAATATTTTAGAGAGCAAAGATTGATCACTTGTATTGCCCTTGCCATTTATATTGCAAAAGATCTTATAAATTTTGTGAGAGATTCCCCCAAGAGAATGGGCGAGCTTGCAGGTAAAATATTCGAACGTAAATAATTTTTTTTAAAAACTTACATCTGGTTGGTATTTGATTTTTTCGTCATTGAAAACTTAAAAATGAAAGACTATAATTATGAATTTAGTAGTAACTGTTATTCAATTAGACAAATTTATGTCACAAAATTACGAAGCGAAGATAATTTGACAGGCACTATAAATTTAAGATTTTGCCCTACTCGATGGACCATTCGATTCACATCTTTAAATTCAATTTTTGTAAATTACAAGAAATTAACAATTTTTTTTTAAAATCATTCAGACCATGATTTTACTGACGCGGCTGCAAAAGCGAAAAGATTTCTCAAAGCGATGCAAGTCTTTTGAGATCTTTTTTAAAATATCTATTTTAAGAAAAATGTTTTCTCACGTATGATGTTTCCAACACTGCCATTCAAAAGATAAAATTTCATTTTGGTAATATTAAAATACTGATCGAAAATTTAAGCGAAACTATTGCAAGCTTAAGAGCTGAATTTAGAGTGATTTGGAATGAAATTGATAAAGAAAGAGCTTTCGTAGGCATTGAACTACCAGAAGAAAAACGCAACAGAAAAGTTCCAAAAAAGTAAGATGGTAATAATGCTAAAGATTGTTTCCAGAACCACGAAGAAAAATTCAGAAGTCAATTTTGTAATATATTGAAGAATAAATTTTGATTACAATTGTGAATTGTATACTCTTCATGTGTTTTCATTTTGTGTTTTACTTTTACATTTTCATACATTTTGATGATCATGATTCCACAACCCCCCCATGAAATGTCACTTGAAAATTTTTTTTAAGTTTTGGCCCCCCAATATTTATAAGAACTCTCCGCCTCTGCTAGTCGCCATATCTCGCACTAAGGTGTTGGGATTCTGCCTAAAATGACGCTTCACCTTCGCCGCTACTTTTGGGTTAGAAAATTCTGGTTTTCTGCCTGTACATTTTTTTCGGGGAACAGGTAGACTCTACTTATATTTAGAAATAACCGTAAAGACAGTTTATCTAATGCACCAAATATTTTTCCTATAGCTGAATATTTTAACTCTGGATTTTGCAGTTATGTGGACAAAATCAGTTCGCGAACTTTTTGTTGCTTGCAAGATATCTTTGTCGTCAGAAGTGCTATCTTCAAGTGTTATACATAATACCAAACGTCTCTTTATATAGAACAAATATTGTGTCTTTTTAGACCTATGAGATTATCTGGTAAAGTATAATCTTAAAATATAAAAAACGTAAGTTTTTTCTGGGACAGTCTTTAGTTGCTTCAGCCTTGTTGAGGCAAAATGATCGGGAAAGCATTAAGTAAGCCTATTGGATTGACTACTCTACGTGTGCGTTGTTACCTTAGTCTGCCATGTTTGGAAAAGGAAAACTACAGTCCACCACTTCACTCAACTGACGTTTAGGATTTTAAGTAGTCTGTTGCGATATTTTAAAGCTATTTGGATTTGGTACCGATTTGTATAAGCTGCAAATTAGCAGGAACTGCTTCATATCTGTGCAAAGGTATGTGGGTTGGTTGTACCGTATTAACCAAGTAAATAAAGTTGGTACACAAAAAAAATACATTCAATAAGCTTGATTAATGGTTTTATTTTTTCTTGCCTACTTAACAAATGGAAATACAAAAAATTACAAATGCAGACCTCCAACTACGCGGCAGCGGCAGTTGACATTCATGGCCTTACGCAAAAAAAAATAAAAGAAAACAATGCTTACGCAAAAAAAAAACGCAAAAAAAAGGCTAAATCTAAATATAAAAGGATGCCCCAGGGACATCAACAAAATGCGTGGACCCACATCAGTCGAATCACGTTTTTTTTTTTGTTGTTGGCGTTCTCTTTTTTGGCGTTTGTTTTTTTTATTGTGCGGTATACCGCATTTAGTTAAACACATTTGTTTTTGTTGCCGTTATTTTCGCAACAAGGATATGGTCACCAACAGGCAGCACATCGTCGTTTTCATCAACAACACATCATGTCATCAATTATCTGCTGTAATTCCGACACCGACGACCTTACGTACCATTTTCAATTAACTGCTGCACATTCATTTAGGGCCACTGACTGGTGGCAGGTGATGTGACACAATGGAGCAAATCAATTTTCAAAATTCAAATTTAAAATGACCTACAAGTGGTGGCTCCCGGAAATGGTACTCAAGTAAGGTCTGTCTCAAAAAAAACTTACTTTTTATATTTTAAGATTTTACTGCAACTGATAATCTTATAGGTCTAAAAAGACACAATATTTGTTTTATATAATGTTTGATATGATGTATATCACTTGAAGATAACACTTCTAACGACAAAGATGTCTAGCAAGCAAGAAAAATTTCGCGAACTAATTTTGTCCACATAACTGCAAAATCCAGAATTAAAATATTCAGCTATAGCACAAATAGTTGGTGCATGAGATAAAATTGTCCTTAAGGTTAATTCTAAATATAAGAAGGGTTTAGCTTTTTCCGAAAAAAAAAGGTACAGGCAGAAAACCCAAAAGTATCGGAGAAGGTGAATCGTCTCTTTAGGTAGAGTTCCAACATCTCAGTGCGAGATATGGCGGCTAGAGCAGGTACATCAAAATCTACTGTACAAAGGATAAAGAAGAAAAGTAAGCTTAGACATATAGATTTCAAAAAGTACCAGACCAGTCTGATGAAAAGCAGTTTAGAGCAGTGATGGCATTTTCGGTACATTTGTATTTTTTTTATTACTTTTGCGTCCTGAAAAATCGTTGTCAGTACATTGGACAAGTTTTCAGTACATTCGGTACATTTGGGGCATTTTCAGTACATTTTCGGTACACTTAGACAATTTATATTATTTACCTTTTTGTTTTGTTTTTTAGTAAATGAAAATAACCGCAATGAGTAGATTTATAGTAAACAACTGTATATAATATAATTATTCTATTATATTAATTACGTTTTTTTTTGTAAATGAAACTAATCGCGCAATGTGTAGATTTTGTAATTAATTTAATGTGAAATATATCTAATTTTACTAGGGTCTTTGAGATGGGAAAAGTGAGGACTTTTTTTTTTTGATAGTAATTTTTAGAACAATTTCGTGTATTTTAGGAGAAAATTAGTTGTTCAAGACAAAAAAGTACATTCGGGCTCTAAAAAGTACATTTGATGTCTCGATTTAGTACATTTTCACAAAACCCAAATGCCATCACTGGTTTAGAGCTCAGATGCGAACCCAAAAATTGCATGAAAGGTACCTAACTAAATATTATTGCTGCATTATGGACGGCAAAACTTACGTTAAAGCAGATTTTAAGGAGCTACCCGGGCACGAATATTATACGTGACCGAAGAAGGGGCATGCGCCTAGTAAATTCAAAGCGAAAAAAAAATTCGAAATTTCCAAAGCAATATACCTGTGGCCTCAGAAGCAGCTTCTTTGTTACGCAAGGCACAATCAATTCCAAAGTTTATATAGAGGAGTGCCTCGTGTGCCTGTGTTCTATCATTTACCATGAGGGTACAGTGATGTTCTGGCCTGATTTGGTAACCTCACATTACTCTATTTTATGGCACGGTATCAAAGTAAAAATAGCAAATACGCCCAACAGAAATTAAACTAAATTGAAAGGTTAGTAGATGTAACATAGTAGATTTTTTAGAGAAACATCTATGGTATAAGGAACTCATTACAGAATTCGTTTGATTCGTTTGATTGTTAATGACTATTCCTGCATCCTTTTGCACTAATGAGAGGAGTTTTTCGACTCTTAAGAGGCTGAAATTGTGTGTGCGTTCAACGATGGTTCAAAAACGTTTAAATCATGATGCGATTTTACACATATACCACGAGTTGGCTGATAGAATAGACAATGAAAGATTGTAAAATTTCTGACGAAATAAACGTTTTTTTAACACAATTTTCGCTGAGAACTAAATTGTAGATATCCTATATTATTTCTTCATAATCATGATTCTGTAAGATTATTATTCGTCAAAGCACAGGCTGATAAAGGAATTTAGGGCAAATATGGGAATTTAAAGTTGGTCCACAAGTGGTGTCAATCGATGATGGGTCCTAGTAATGGTCATAGAAACGGGGCCAATAAATAAAATGAGTAACCTCGGGTTTGGATTTCCGAGCTGCACAAGAAAAAGTGAATATTCCATATCAAACAAAGAGCGCTTATAAGTGGAAACTAAAGTTGGTCTGATCTGGACAAGAGAGAGGTGTCAATCGATGGATCCTAGGAGAAAGGGTATAGAAACGGCCAGTAAAATAAAAGTGGCTTTGTTATATTTTTTGAAATTTTTTGCAATTTCCTAGTCAATTAAATAGATTCCAGGTCAATTTAAATAGATTCCTGGTTTATATTATTAACAAGCCTCAATTGAGTTTAACCTTAGGTATATGCTTTGAATTAACTAGATTCATTTTTGCGTATTAATGGCGTAAGCACATAGACGCCTAGAGGTGTCAAATGAAACTTAAGACTGCTAGCTTGCATTGGCTATAAACAGAAACTCCCCTCTAAGTTTAGAGTATAAAGTTCTCCTTTACAACCAAGTCATAAAGCCAATTTGGACATATGGCATACAATTGTATGGTAATGCAAGTGCATCAAACATTGAAATTCTACAAAGGGCTCAATCTAAAATATTAAGAACTATTACAGGAGCTCCTTGGTTTATGAGAAATGAATGCATTCACAGAGATCTGCACATCCCAATGGTAAAAGTCGAGTTTGAAAGGCTAACACATAAATACATATCAAAATTACAAGGTCATGTTAGTCACTTGCCAGGACTCTCTGTAACACATTGCCATTTAAAGGGAGCTGACAGAGCGGGTGTTGAAAATAGACACCCCAGATGAGTCCTGTAATATCACAACCAAAATTCAGTTGGTTCATCGGCTTAGATTTTGATCAGATAAGGACTATGTACCGGGATCTAGATCGTCTCGGGCACTGTCCTCTAATCATAATAAATAAAAACAAAAAGGAAACCAACCTCGTCAACCCATAACCACCAGCTGTTTGGCGCGGACCGTGGCCTAGCTCGTCTCGGCTGCAGCTCGTTGAGTGGCGAGTGCGGTAACAGAAACGTTAGAGCAGCGTGCTCTTAGACCGCTTTTGGGTACTAGACCGAGATCCAGCCCATCTCGGCTACCGCCTTAACCCTCTGCAACTGACGTGGTAGTCTGACAGACACCACAAAACAGAACTTCATGCACTCTTCCGAAAATTTTAAAGTTACGATCTTCGGGTTCGCAGTACCTTCTTGATTCGTATTATGGCATCGATCAGTGCGAAAAAAGCGATCGTGGCATGCGTACGTGCAAAAATACGAAAATTAGTGTCTACCACCTCAGTAAAACTGTAAGTTTCTAGCAGACTACCATGTCAATAGAATTGTAAAAATTCCATAGTGTCTATGAGACTACATCTCAGTAAATGCGAAAATTACATACAAAAAATGTAATTTTTGTGGCTGTGTAGCTGTCGTGGGATTTTGCGGAAATTTGACAGATATGTAAATTAAAATGTGTTTGTTTATATTCAGTACCAATGTTCCTTAAAAATTATTAACAACTAAATCTTTTTTTAATCCTTAAGTAAAGAGTTTAATTTTCGTTTTTTCTATGGCACCAAATTGAATAAAGCATATAATTTTACCAAACGTATTTTGTTCGACTTTTTTACATTAACATGGATTGTCAGGTGTTAATTTTTATAATTAAACAAAACTTAATGGTATATTATTTGGAAATAATTATTTTTAGGACAATACCGCGAAGTCTCAATTTAATATTTAGGTAAATTGCTAAGTTTAATAAAAAACAAAAACCGCCTTAAATGACTTCGCTTTAAATCAAAAAACCCGTAACTATTTAAAATATCATCATCAGCCAATCGATTTTATTAGACTCAGTCTAAATTAACGTGACCATATGATCCGCTTTTCGCGGAGCAAGTCCGCGTTTTTGATTTTCTGCTCCGCGCGTTTCATTGAAAATAATAAGTCTCATTTTGCTAGGGTTTTCGGTGAGTTAGAACCTTTTTTTTTAGAAAATACAAATAACTGGAGACCAAATCCATTTCAAACCATGCAATCGGAGTGACTTCAAATTGCGGAATTGGTTGCCGATTAAATATGTTGTTTTTCAAAGTAATTAAGGGAACATATCATCCCCCGATTTGATTTAAAATCATTTTTTACGAAGTTATGCCCATTTAAAATTTTACTGTCAGAGCTGGAAAAACCGCTGAAAATTTTTTTAAAATAGTCGCATTTTTATCCAAATTAACATAATTAATTTTTGATTCTAATAGAACTTCTGATTCTCTGTCAGAATCTTTAAAAAATTTTGAAAATTGTTGAAATTGGCGAAGTCATAGCGCTTTTTATGAAAAAAAAAACAAGGTTGATTTTCTCAAAAACCCCATTTTTTTCGCTTAAAATTTTATTGTGGAATTTGTATTAATATGAGAGAGAAATGACAAGAATTCAATGCTTGTTAAAACATATTTGAGGTCAGGAGATTTTTTTTTTCCAAAATCGAAATGTCAATTTTTTGTTTTTCATCATTGCCAAGCCACTCTACGGTACTATTTTCAAAGCAAATAAAAGCAGCATTCCAAATTACTTTCTGCAAATCGTGCTTGCATTCTGCATACTTGTGTTTTACCGTTATTTTCGTAATAACTTTTTATAATGGGAAAGAACTAAAAACATTGCACGCACATATAACTTCTTCGCTGACAAAGTCAAGCAAAAAAAACATTCAAAGCCCACAGAAGTACAGTCAGTGAAAAAGCTATATAAAAATTAATTATTTTGATTTGGATAAATATGCGACTATTTAGAAAAACTTTTCAGCGAATTTTTAAGCTCTGACATTAAAACCTTAAGTAAAAAATAACTATTAAATTTTTTACTTAATTACTTTGAAAAACAACATATTTAATCAGCAACCAAATTTGAAGTCACTCCGACTGTATGGTTTGAAAATAATCAATATATGATTTCGATTAAAAATAAATGGAAATATCGGATTTGCTACTGTTTTCGGGATTTGAGTGTGAGGACCTTTTTTTTAGTACCTACATACAATTTTTTGCAGTTAAAACAAAAAAATCTTAAAAAAACTTTCATAAACTTTTTCCTGCTCCGCGTTTTGGTCAAAAATATCTGGTCACGTTAGTCTAAATGCATCCCAAAATTTTTTAAAAAATTTCGTGTTTATTTATTTTAAATAGTTACGGGTTTTTTGATTTAAAGCGAAGTCATTTAAGGCGGTTTTTGTTTTTTATTAAACTTAGCAATTTACCTAAATATTAAAACTTAATAGGTTTTAATACTTAAATGACTAAAAAAATCAATTTGAAAAAGGTGTCTATAAGACTACCACGTCAGTAGAATTGCTAAAATTAGGGCACGTCAGTTGCAGAGGGTTAAAGTTGTTTTCGTGACACTCGTTCCCTCAACGTGATGGACCGGGACCTAACTCGTCTCGGCTATCACTGCACAATCTTTAGTGGCACTAGTTCTCCCTAACGTGATGGACCGAGACCTAGCTCGTCTCGGCTATCATTATCAAGGTACTAGTTACGTCCATAGTGGTAGACAGGGACCTAGCTCGTCTTTGCTACCACGCCAACACAGACCGGGACCTCGCTCGTCTCGGCTGTAAATGGATCAGAAGAGACGCAATAGTCGTCAACTGTACTATAGAAGGGTTGTCATGAACCTGTCGCCACGCCACTGCTCCAACGGGTTATCCCATCCTCACCTACCGCAACTGCAGTAATGAACAGAAGTGATGTTTGTAAAATCTACTTTCAGACCAGTAAAGAATTTTGGAGTCCCGCTGCACTTTTAGTTACTTATTATAATACATATATTAATTTGTATATAATTTATAATTTGTAATAGTTTTTTATTAGTAATAGGAGCCTATAACTTATTGTTAGTCTTTGATTTAAAGAGATACAATAAATAAATGAAGAGTGGAAAAAAAATTTTTTGTTATATTCAATCAGATTTCTGGTAAAATTAACTAGATTTTACCTTGGCGCCAAAACATTACGTCTCCTAGTTGAATTAGTCAGGTCCTAGTAGATTTTTTTTCTCAGTATACACAATCAAACATTATCGCCATCTTTTTAATGATTTGGGGGCAAATGCACAATTACTGGAGGTTTCGAAAATTGTATCACTTTTTAGACAGTTTCACAACTTAAACTTTTTTTGCTGTTAGTATATATATTAAAAATTGTAATTGATTATATTTTTTAATAAAATAATAATAATAATAATAAAACTTGTTTTGCATTTATTAAAAATGTTTTGATTTTTTCCATAAGAATTACCCTAAGTACGTAGATTGTGAACAAACTGATTGCTGTTAAAATTGTCCCACTGTCATATATGGGAATGCGAACTCGGGCTTTTATTCGGCAACGTGAAACGAGTTAAAACTTGTTGATACGTGTTTATTTGAACAGCAGCATATGTTGTTGTTGTGAAATTGGAAATTTAATTTTTAATTTGCTTAGTTTTTTTAACCGTTAAAAAAATACCCTCATGACTAAGGGTGCGAAATTTGTTTGTAAACAAAGTGTGGTTTTCAAACATGAAAACAACGGCATTTTGGCAAATTGATTCGGCGGAAAATTGAATCAAAATTAAAATAAAAATAAAAAATCTGAATAAGTTGAGCAAAGTGATTAAATTTTTTCACATTGCACTTTGGGGAAATTTACCAATACCAAATTTTTGGGAAAAATTCAAAATTTGCATGTGCTTTGTTAGAAGAAGTACCTGGAGACCGACCACTGTTCGGTTTTTCGTTTTGAGGTTGAAAAAATCGAAAAAATATGGAATTTGTTGAAAAAAGTTGACTTTTCACTTTCACGCTTCAACTTCTCTTTACTTTTTTCTGTTCCATTTTTTTCAACAATTTTGCTTCGTTTTTAGTTTCGTCAAATTGTGGTCTGATGCAAAAGTGTTTATAAAAAGAGTGGATTGGGACCAAGAGTGAATAGAAATGAAAAGGATAATGCAAAATGGCTCGATTTCATTTAAATTGGACACTAAATCGACTGAGATATCGCAGCATTTATATAAAAGAGCGCAACCGATTGTACAGTTAGTACGAGGGGTAAAACCTATAAGCCACTTTGGTACAAAAACTTATCGCACCTTATTACGTTTAGCGGTTGGTGCTATTTTTTAAATTTTATTGCTGTAAGGATATTTTCCTTGTTCTTCGGCTTATCCCGGAGGTAATCACTCCATAAGTGACAACTCATCGAGGCGGTTCACCCCGAGTAACGTTGGGTCACTTAAAGTCACTTTGGTTCACGAACTTCGTAAACATCCAAAAAAAAAAAAATTCCACGCACCGCAAAAAGTTATTAGGTGCGCAAAGTTTTTACACCAACGTGGCCAATAGGTGTTATAGAGCAATTCTACAAAAATCGCACGCAAACCGCAATATCACGATTTTCACTCATCTCGGTGACTCCAAGTAACCCAAAGTGACTCGTGGTGAACCACCTCGATGAGTAGTCACTTATGGAGTGATTACCTCCGGGATAATCCGAAGAACAAGGAAAATATCCTTACAGTAATAAAATCAAAAAATCGCACGCACCGCAAGACATAATTAGATGCGCAAAGTTTTTACACCAACGTGGCCAATAGGTGTTGTAGAGCAATTCTACAAAAATCGCACGCAACCCGCAATACCGCGATTTTCACTCATCTCGGTGACTCCAAGTGACCCAAAGTGACTCGGGCTGAACCACCTCGATGAGTAGTCACTTATGGAGTGATTACCTCCGGGATAATCCGAAGAACAAGGAAAATATCCTTACAGTAATAAAATCGAAAAATCGCACGCACCGCAAAACATAATTAGATGCGCTAAGAGTTTGTACCAACGTAGCCCATAGGTGTTATAGACCAATTCTACAAAAATCGCACGCAAACCACAAAATCGCGACTTTCACTCACCTCGGTGACTCCAAGTGACCCAAAGTGACTCGGAGTGAACCGCCTCGATAAGTAGTCACTTATGGAGTGACTATCTCCGGGATACTCCAAAGAACAAGGAAAATATACTTGCAACAATAATTATCAAAAAATCGCACGCATCGCAAAACATAATTAGGTGCGATAAGAGTTTGCACCAACGTGGCCTATAGGTGTTATAGACCAATTCTACCAAAATCGCACGCAAACCACAAAATTGCGATTTCCACTCACCTCGGTGACTCCAAGTGACCCAAAGTGACTCGGAGTGAACCGCCTCTATAAGTAGTCACTTATGGAGTGACTACCTCCGGGATACTCCAAAGGACAAGGAAAATATCCTTACAGCAATAATATCCAAAAAATCGCACGCATCGCAAAACATAATTAGGTGCGATAAGAGTTTGCACCAACGTGGCCTAAAGGTGATATAGACCAATTCTAAAAAAATCGAACGCAAACCACAAAATCGCGATTTTTTCTCATTCGGTGACTCCAAGTGACCCAAAGTGACTCGGAGTGAACCGCCTCGATGAGTAGTCACTTATGGAGTGACTACGTCCGGGATACTCCAAAGGACAAGGAAAATATCCTTACAGCAACAAATTCCGCAAATCGCTCAGGACGCACTAAGTGGTCAAATATTAAAAATGACCACTACAATATTAACACTACACCACTGTAATTAAAAGTCTATTGGAACAAAAAATTTTTTTTATTTTTCGTGCTTTCTCTATCGATTGGAACAAAAAATTTAAAAAAATTACTCCCATAGTACACTAAATAACATTTAACGTTTTTCGTACGTATGGGAGGTGCCACGCCCACTTACGCAATCCCGTTGAAATCCATATAATTTCAAAGCTTATAGTAATCGACACCTCTACACCAAATTTAAAGAAAATACCTCCCATAGTGCACTAAATACAACATTCAACGATTTTCGTATATATGGGACGTGCCACGCCCACTAACGAAATCTCGTCGAAATCCATTTAACTTAAAAATTTTTGGTAACCGACATCTCTGTACCAAATTTTAATGAGATTACTCCCATAGTGCACTTAATATAACATTTAACGGTTTTTGTTTGTATGGGAGGTGCCACGCCCACTGAAGCAATCCCGTCGAAATGCATTTAATTTCAAAGCTTATAGTAACCGACAACTCCTCACCAAATTTTAAGAAGATTACTCTCATAGTACAATAAATATAACATTTAACCTGTTTTGCTTGTATGGGAGGTGCCACGCCCACTGGTACTATTACACCCATTTTTCGTCTTGAGGTACCTTATAGCAAGTATATCCACCATATGAAATTTCAGAACGATTGTGTTGTTAATTCTCTTATTATAATGTTTATAAATATTGTGGGCTGTGCCACGCCCTTAAACGAATTTTGCCAGTATAGTGACATAGCATGTTATGATGACTGCTCTTAGTGGTATTATTTATAAAATTTTTATGAAAATCCTCAGTGCCGTTTTTGAGTAAAATTGAATCAAAATTTTCAATTATTGAAAAGTGCCACGCCCACTTTTCCGATTCCGCCCACTTTTGGCAAAATTTAAGACATTTATGATCTGCATCTGTGTACCAAATTTCATCACAATATCTTGAATAGTTTTCAAGATATGACGTTATGAAAATAAAAGTTTAGGGCTGTGCCACGCCCCTCCAGGAGCCTTTGATAAGTTAAAACCCAGCCCAATCCTAATTTTGTTCACATATGTACCTAACCCCCAAGTTTCATCAAAATCGCTGCACCCGTTTTGGAAATAAAGTCTGAAAATATATAAATATATATATATACATACAATTTTAGCTCGTTTAATAATATTAGATAGATAAAGCGGATGGGGAGTACTTTAAAACTCAATTATAAAATATTTGTGAGATTTCAAATGCATAGTGAATAGACGCACTTTTTCGAGTGTCCGCAATTTAACGCTTTTTAATATAGAAATACGCTTTTGTTGGATGTAGTGTGTGTTACAGAAACTTGATTCAAAAGTGGTGTTCCTAATTCTCGATACGATTTTAATGAATTTAAACTTTTTCGTAGTGAAAGGTGTGGTCTGAATGTTAGGTTCGTGAATGAAAGCAGTAGTGATTGTGAATTCCTAAATGCAGAAATATCTGATGGTAGGGCTAAAGTTTTAGTTGCTTGTGTGTATAGTCCTCATATTTCTTGTGTCTGATATCTCACTCCTTTTGAAATTCGACCAAATAAATTTCTTGTCTGATCATGTCCTAAT
Source organism: Meiosimyza platycephala (assembly GCA_963662105.1). Lineage (NCBI taxonomy): Eukaryota > Metazoa > Arthropoda > Insecta > Diptera > Lauxaniidae > Meiosimyza > Meiosimyza platycephala. The sequence continues at coordinate 1,640,236 of OY759212.1, forward strand.
TTTCCGTTCTCTAAATAGAAATCTTGGTCAATATGTGCCTTCATACAAGTAAATAAATGCAAACGCATTGTGTGCTGAGTTGAATAATACGTACTGGAACGACGTGCGGATAGACCCAACGAAGAGGCATATTTTCTTCTGCACATGGAAGAAATATGTTTTCCAACATATCTTTGTACTTCAAACTGCTCACCTTTGGGAGCGCCTCACATTTCATCCGGAGTCACTTCTAAATAAATTACTTTGCCATTTTTTCTCACCATCAAGGCCCGACCAGTGTGAGACTTTGAAAAATTTGATCTCATGTCCAAATTTATCACAAACATCAGAGTAACCTTTTTAGCGATTCTTCCGGGAAGGTTTGCCTGTTGCAAATGACGACGAACTATAGGCGCGCTAAGAATATTTCCGATTTCCGCAGAAATCACCTTGAAAGACTTAAAAGCGTATTTTTGTTAAGAGTATAGCTATTTGACGATCAACTGCTGCAGTGGTTTTCGTTGGTCTACCTCTAGTTTCCTTTTCTGTTTTTCTAATAAAAATCATTTGCACAAAATGCAAAGGCCTACCCATAATATTAGTGACGTCCCGCAAAGAATGTTCTTTTTTACAGAACCAATCGTCTTTCTTCTGCTGCGCCATGACTATTTTGGCCCATATACATATTTATTTGCAATTAATTTTTGTACTAAAATACTTTTAACGTTTGTTAAAAAAAAAACACAAAAATTATAACTTTTAGAGTTTAAATAGAAAAACAAAACCAGTGTATCTATTATTTTGATCGAAGAATTATCGGGCGTGGACGATTAAATTTCACTAGCGAAAAAATTTGGGTTGTCTTTTTTTTGTTTTCACATTAATGGCATTACCTGATTGCATTTTTAGTTTTACAAAAAAAAAAATCTATTGCCAATTTTACCAAATATTGAATTTATAGGAGATTGAATGAAAATCTTTTTGGTGTATCTATTATTTTGATCATGGGTGTGTGTATGTATTTCTACCAGTGATGGCATTTTCGATATATTTGAACTTTTTTTCAGTACATTCGACAAATATTTAGTACATTCGGTACATTTGGAACATTTTTAGTACATTTGACTTTTTTTTTAGTAAAATAGTTAAAATTATGTTGCATTTCAGTATTTTTAAGTAACTTTTTCATGATAAGTAGTACAGAACAGAGAACGACATTGAGTGGCTCAATGAGGATCTTGAGCCACTTCGAAAAATATGATACGTATGTAAGTGTGCACATTGCATGCAATAATGAGCGTGAATCTGAGTTGCACTCACTAATAGTGAATGCGTAGATAGCATGCTGCTCATGTAAATGAGCATATAAGTAGCTCTGGTCTCATGAATGTGAATGCGTGTGAAGCTCACACTCACATGCATTCAGCATTCATGAAGCAGTGAATGGCTCGAGCCACACGTGTTGAAAAACTGTTTATTTCCAATCGATGGGGAAAGGTTGAAAATACCATTTCCGAGCTTAATCTATCAACTGGTACAAAAAAAAAAAAATTATTTTGATCCACCCTAATCGATTGGATCAAAATAAAATTTTGTTTAATCTTTCCCTATCGAATGGAAAAAAAATTTTCCGAAAATGAGTCTAAAACGGTCCTTTGCAGGGTCCGAGGATACTACAAGTGATGTCCAAAATCCATTTTCGACCTTTCCGCATAGATTGCAGCAAAAAAAACTATCCGAAAATGGGTCAAAAACGGTCCTTTGCAAGGGGATGGGGATACTCCAAGTTATATCCAAAATCCATTTTCGACCTTTCCCCATCGATTGCAGCCAAAAAAAACTTTACAGAAAAATGGTCAAAAACGGGTACCATGGTCCGGGGACCCATTTTCGTGTCAAAACCGGTTCTTTACAGGATCCCAAGCTTCGAGCTATCTTCCGTTTGAAAAAAAATTTTTTTCGAAAATGGCTCCGGAACCACCCTAAGTAATGTCCAAAACATTAGAGCAAAAAAAGCCTTTGTTTCACAAGTAGCTCATGCAACACTCATTTACTCATACGAAAGGAAACGAAATGAAACGGCATTCATTAGAAATGATTGTGAAACAAACACATCCACAGGCTCGTTTCACAAAATTACACTAGCTTACAGCCAAAATAAATTTGAATACCGTTATTCATTTCATATGTAAAATCGGCTGCTGATTCTGAAAATCACATTATTTTTTTTTTCTTTCACGTCGTTTTCGAGATATCGGACATTTTCGGTTTTTGGACCAAAAAAAAAAGTTGGTTTTACTTAATTACAAATATCTCAAGGACCAATATCTATATCTAAATTTACTATGAGTCAAATTAAAGGTAATTAAATTTCCTATAAATAATGGATTGATTGCTTTTTGGTTGGCTTGTTAGTTTCGGCAAAATAAATTGATTTCTAAAAAAATATATTTTTTTTCGAAAAAATTAAAAAAAAAGTCAAAATCAACTGCAAATTTATAAAAGAAAAAAAAATTGGCAAATAGTAGATAGTCTATATATTTATGAAGAAAATAAAATACTATATAAGAAAATCGATTAAGAAATGGAAAAGTTTTATAATATTGATTAAAAATGGCCGAAATGCATTTTTGTCTATTTTTCCGTCTTTTTATGTGGATAAGAATTTCTCTCAACCCAAAATCCAGTGTCAGTGATGGCATTTTCGGTACATTTTTACTTTTTTCGGTACATTTTCGCCCTGATAAATCGACGTCAATGCATTCGACAAGTTTTCAGTACGTTCGGTACATTTGCCACATTTTTAGTACAATTGACGAATTTTAAACACATTTTCAGTACATGTGGACAAGTTATAATAATGACTTTTTTTTAAGTACATAAATGAAAATAATCGCTAGGTGTAAATTTTGTAATTTAATATGAAATATATCTCATTTTGCTAGGGTTTTTGAGATGGGAAAAGTTTTTTTAGTTTTTCTTTTTTTTTTGTTAGTAATTTATTTGCAAAAATTTCGTACATTTTAGTAAAATTTGATAATCAAGACAAAAATGTTTTTATTTATACTTATATTTGGAACTCTGCAGAACGGGCTTACAGTGGATTCAGTGAGTCGGAAAAAACCTCAAAAAATACAAATATTTTAAGCAGCAACCAGACCACTTCCGCTCCCCGTTTTCGAGGATGTTGACCCCTCCCCCAAAATTGCCAAAAACCGCCCCCAAAATAGAGTAATCGCATATTCCATCAGTAAAACATTTGTCATCCCCCGTTTTCGAGGATGCTGAATACGATAACAGTATTCAAAATTCTTATGGAGTTGGCCCCACCCCTCAAAACGGAAAAAACCGCCCCCAGCACGATGGCAGTGTTTAAAATTCTTTCGGAACTGGCCCCATGCCCCAAAATGGCCAAAAATTGGAATTTGGGTCCGTTATGGCGGTTTTTGCCCACTTCGGGGAGTGGAGCCAATATTTTAATTTCTAGCGTATACCACTATTTAAATAACAAAATTTCATTAAAAAATTTGCATTTTGGGGTTAGAGAAATTCTTACCCACATAAAAAAAACGGAAAAATAGGCAAAAATGCAATTCGGTATTTTTTATTCAATTTTATAGAACTTTTCCATTTCTTAATCGATTTTCATAAATAGTATCTTATTTAAATATATAGACTATGATATAAAAAAACAAAATGATTTTTCCAATTTTTTTTTCTTTATAAAATTTTGCAGTTGATTTTTACTTTTTTCTCATTTTTTCGAAAAAAAATAACTTTTTTTTATAAATCAATTTATTTCTTGCCAACAAAAAAGTAATGTGAACATTGTTTATGTATATATATATATTTAATTGCCTTTAATTTGACACATAATTTGTTTATATACATATAAATATTGTTTCTTGAGAAATTTCTAATTAAGTTGAACCAATTTTTTTTTTTTGGTCCAACGACGTGAAAGAAAAAAAAATAATTTGATTTTCAGAACCAGCAGCCGATTTTACATAAGGAATGAATAGTGGCACCTAAAGTTCACAAATTTTTTAATTATTTGTAAACTAGTGTTATCGGTGAACGGTGAATCTGTGTGAATCAGCTAAAAGTTTCAACAGATTCATGGATGGAATCAAAAAAGTCGCCACTCTGTACATTTCTAAAGAACCCAAATGCCATCACTGAGGCAGACGCCATAAAATACTTTAATAGAATTTGTTTTTTGCACTTAAAAAACTAAAGGCGGCGCTATCTTCACTTTTTTCTTAGTTTTCCTAATTCCCATAAATGTGACTTAAGACGATAAAATCATATACCAAAAATGTTCAACGTCCTCCTTTCCAGCGCTGCCGAACCATAAAAAATTTCAGTGCCAACCACCTGAAACTTACAGTGCCACAGCGTGCTAAGCCAAGTTAATACGAAATTAAAGAAAAAAGTATGATCATTGATCACGCTATTTGAAGCTTCTGATACCTCATCACGACATACTAATGGAATATTAAGAAACTTATGTAATTCACACTTCATAGTAAAATTGCAACGTGAATATACAACTATGAGTTCGCCTCCTTTTAACGTCTTAATTTTGGTTTGCAAATTGAGAAAAAACAAAATCTGATTAAGACAAATATTTCTTGGTCAAAATAAAGCTAAGAAAATAAATGGTTTTTTTTTCAAATCTTTTTTAATAAAGAATATAATAATAAAAATTATTTTTTTGGTAACTTTATGTTATTTTATAAACGAAATTTGTTATATTTTCTTCTGTGGAAGTTTTTACTTAATCAGATGGATGATGTTGTTTTCTTGAAACCAAATCCACAATGTCGGGCTCTATATTCTTAAGTTTTATCCTCAGTTTGCTTCTACATTAAACTTGTTTCTATACTATGATTTTATGTATAATAGTACCAAAAAAGCCTTTTCACACAAATACGTTGTACAAAACGGAAACAAGTTTTGGAGGGCCTTATTTGCAACTGCATGGTTATCGGATTTTAAGAGTAACCAAAAGTTAGTTGGCTCAATTTTATTGAACTTTAGTTTCAAAGACGTATCGCAAGAGATATCCACGCGCACATCTTGCTCTAATGTCGATAACATTACTAACATCTCTGTTAAATGGATCCCTGAACCCATCGTTAACAGAAGCAGGACAAGGAAAATACTTTTTGAAGCTGATTTTTAGAGCCATCAAAAAGCATCCGAGTTTCATTATTGAGTTCTCTATAAGGAAATTCTATAAAATCGCTGAGTGTTGGAAAAGACTCATACACACACTTTTGAATGCGTTTTGACCATAATTCCATTTTTTTTTTTGTAGTCGCTTCAGCTTCACATAAATTTAAAGTTGAAGATAAAAACTTTAAATTTATATGAAGCTGCACCTTGTAGATTCAAACTGAAATTTACAAAAATTGATGATGTTGTAAAAGAGTGGCAAGAGTTAGGTGCTGGGCATTCCGGGTTTGAACAAAAGTAAATGCACACTTTGTTTTTTTAAAAATAATTTTTAATAAATGAGTTATTTGAATAAAGCGAAAAGTTCGATGATGTAAAATTATTTGATGTGAAAATTGTGTCGCGGACCCCCAGGGGTCCGCGGACCACAGTTTAAAAATCTCTGCACTAAGCAATTGCTTAATTTGCTTATGAGCTAATCCGGAACTGTGCCAATTTCGGCATCGCTGCTCCTAACTAGAAGAACGTTATATACATAAAATGACAACTACTACTACATACTACTGCTTGCAACCATATCCGCACAACCCTTAACAACGTTCATAATGCAGACTCTGACGGTGCATAGTTTAACTAATTGCCAGTACATAAGAGTGGAAAATTATTTTAGGTTTGTGTCTTTGCTAAAACTACTTTAACCCCATATTCAACTAAAAATACGAGGATATGTGGAAAACATAGAAATGTTACAAAATTGTTTAAAAAAATTGCATTGCCTACTTTTTGCTGTTTGTTATTTTTAAATTGAATAGAAAAATTGAACTACAGTACACTCTCGATTATATTACTTAATTACAATTATTAAGCTTGTTCATATAACTGCGTGGTATATGTTACCAAGGGTCGCTCTTTACGTTTAAATTTACTCAATTTTTATGATAATAAAAACAATTCGACTATTTTTTGTTAAAAATAATTACAAATCAAAAGTCATAAGTAAAAAGTTTAACAAATCTTTTTTCAAATGCATTGTATGATTGATACGCTCATATCTAAAAGGTGCATTTAAATATGAGCAAAGTAGTTCTGAATACTTTGCTGCTTCAGTTTCTTCAATTGGGTGAGGAAAGCCCTTTTTCCCTTAATCTCTGCAGCACTATTATATTTTCAAGCGTGGCATTATTTGCACCTACCCTAGTCAAAACTAGTGCTTCACCGAGCACCAATATACACACCTGCTCAAAATAATAGTTACATTTTTGAGTTTTTAGTTTAAACTCTATTACAAAAATATTTTGGAAATATAGAGGAAAAATCGTAGTGGCAACGTGAATTACACAATTGAGCAGCACGATCTTTAGTAAAACAAACAAGGTTTCGAACTGTGAACCTGAACCCGAACCCAAACCCAATAAAAAACTCGGTTCAGGTTCAAGTTTTATTGCCAATTATTATCTAAGTGTTAATATATGCGCTGGAATCGGAAGACTCGAAATAAAATTTGTGCACCAGAAATGAAAAGCGTGGACTACTTAAACTTAATCGGAAATGAAGTAGTTCTACGTAGGCCAATATATATATTAACCAGTGATACCGTGATATTTCAGCAGTATAATGAAGGATTCATTCAGCAAAAATTGTAAAAAAGTTTTTCCGGTACAACAACTTGAATTATCTAAGAGGACCAGCGCGTTTTCCTGACCTAAATATTATTGTAACCTGCGGGGGTTGTCTGGCTCGACAGGTGTTTGGAGTAAACCGGCACTATCAGTCCATCCACGAGCTCAAAAACACATATTAGCGCACTGGGAGGCTATTCTTCGAAAATACGTTAGAAAGCTATTTAAATCCTAACAAAATCGAATGACTGAAGTGGTAGAGAATAAAGGAGGATCCACCCGTTATTAAAATAATGTTTTACTTTTATTTTTTTAAAACCGTTAGAACGAATTTAAGTTACAAAAATTTTGTGCTATCGTTTTGTCGCACCTTAAAATTATGGTTTTTGGTTTAATTCATAAATGCATTAATTTTTTTGACAAATTCTTTACAAGTTATTTATTTCCTTAGCTTTAAGAACATATTCCATGAAGATAATTTTTTAATTAGAACAGAGATTCTAATTTCTGAGTGAATTTTTGTATTCCTCCCTCCGATTAGATTAATTATGTTCCAATTGATGCGAAATAGATTTACCGTTTTAACGGTCATAAAAAATTTATAACATGACTTATTCGTTTTCTGTTTTGTGAAATTTCTAATTTTCTGGAAGCTGTTCGAAAAGTAGTGTGCGAAAAAAAGTTTCTCACCTTTGTATGAACATTTTCAAAATGTCGCGGAGCAAAATGGAAAAATGTTTCAATTTCGGATATCGTCATAATTCATAACATGCGTAATTAGGCTCTTCTCTAAATCACGTCTATCGCAGACAACAAACAATATCCATTTTTTTTCAGCACATGTAAAATCAGTGTTTTTGTTAATTTTTTTTTAAATAAATTTGTGTATTAACACTCTGTAACTACGTAAAATATACAACTAAATAAGATTATTTTTTCTTTATAAAAATTTTTGGTGTAAGTACTAAAGTTTTCCTTTTTAAAAAACGCTTGGAAATTAGGCAACTTTTGGAGACTAATTAGAATTGGTCAAAACTTTTTTTTCCTAATTTTTGAGCTTTGCATGTAACTAAAATTGAACCCAAACCAGAACCCGAACCGAACCCACTAAATTTCAAGGTATTGAGCCCGAACCCGTACTCAAACCCAAAATTTACAGGGTTCGAAACCCTGAAAACAAATCATGTAGTTCCCCTAAGCATTGAGCGTTTCTTCTTACTGTGCTTAGTTTGAAAATTTGCCTGTTCAAAATATTAGTTACACCTGAGATTTGGTTCAAATTTTTGTTTAATAAACTTTTTTAACTTCTCTTGAGAAAAAGAAATTCGTGGTAGATCATCAAAAACCACTCCAACAGGTGATCTTCATTTTGAAGTTATCGAAAAAAAAGGCATATTTAAATCTTCAAAGACAATTTTAGCAGAAATTGGGAACGCGGTTAGCGCTGAAACAATTCGACGATGTTTACTAAAGACTAACCTACCTGGGAGCATAGCTAAAAACGTTCCTTTGCTGCGGAAAAAAAAAATTGAGCATGAGGCTAAATCTTGCAAGGAATCATGAAAACTGGTCAGAGAAACAGTGGCGTAATATCTTAATGAGAGATGAAACTAAGATTAATTTATTTGGCATTGATTCAGAAAAGAATGTACAACGGCCTAAAGGCAAAGAGTTTCACGTCAGATTCACAAAAAAAAAACTAACATACGGAGGCGGAAATATGGTGTGGGAGTGTTTTCCTTAGTATAGGATAGGCAGTGACGTGCCGTGGCGTTTTCATCAGGGTGTTTAACGTGTACTTATGTGTTGTTTAAATTCGAATTCGTATTTTTAGTTTTTTCCAGGACCACGACGGGGACGTGATAGACTGAGATCCCATTTTTATTTTTTCATTTCTTTTTTTGTTTTTGTTTATATTTTTTTTTTAATTTGTTTAATGTGTTTTTTTTAAGAAAATTTCCAGAACCTCATCATAAAAGCTGTTTTTGCATTTTATTTCTTTAAGAAATACTTTTTCTATGGAAATTAAAGCCAGTTCCGATAATCTCTGTTCGCACATAGTACAATATTTCTCGAAAAAGGTTTTATCCGCTTGAATGCAGAGAATGCTCTTTCAGCTGAGCTACTTGAAGTTGGAATTGTCAAAACTAAGGAACTTAGCTTGAAAATTTCTGAAAACGTATCTTTCGAGTCCAAATTCAAAAGAATTTCGGGTAAATCATTGATGAAAATGCTACGAAACTGTTCACATGAGAAAAATACACTCAACTCATTGCTTAGCTTAACAAATTCGAAGAAGGGGGCATATGAAATTTTAAGGCTTTCAGCCTTATCTGAAAAACTTCTTTCGAAATTGAGAAACTTATTTGAATTCAAAAATTCGAAAAATTTTAATCTTGTGTTGACGAAGTATCAATTATTTCAAAAAATGAAGAGTTGAGATTCAAAACCCGCCAAAGTCCATATTTTGCGTAAGGAGAAAAACCCAAAAAATGTATACCACTGAATTTAACTATTGAAAAAACAGATTGATTGATACATTGAAATAGTTGTCAAAAGCTATTAAAATCCTAATTTTTCATTACATTTTATGACCTAATTTATAAGGACTATTATAAAAAAAACGGTTGAACTTGGCGGTTTTGAAACAAAAAATTTGGACTTGGCGGGTTTTGAAACTGAAACCTCGGGACTTGGCGGATTTTGAAAAAAAGTAATAGTAATTTGTATTTATGAAAGCTGAATCTTTTTTAATGAAAAATTGGCGGGTTTTGATAAAAAAAAATTATCAGAAATTATTGTAATCAACAATTTAGAGTATGTAGGCTTGTAGACAAAATTTTTTTCTGTCCCCTTCAACAATATCACACATTTTCATTTTTTGGACTTGGCGGGTTTTGCATCTCAGCTCTTCAAATACACGTTTGTACCGCCAAAGTATTAATTATTTCAGTATTAATTAATTATTTCAAAAAATACACGTTGTATCGCAACTCAAAACATTGCAAATCTTCGCCACATTTTCGAATTGGGTTAGTCGCATTTTTTGCAGCAACAAAAAATTTTTCAAACTGCGACCTGGTGTTTGAAATTTTATTTTTTGTCACTTCAATTTGGTCACAACAATATTGAATATCTAAGTATTATGCTTGTAGAATATTAAATAATACATCAGTAAATGAAAATATATCACTAAATATATTAAGCATGAAAACTATATTGAATGTGGTCAAGAATTGAAGAAATCCTCTCGCCTGAACTGCATCGGCACCCCATCAGCGATATTTGCATGAACAACATTAACAAGTCTAAATGAATAGTTCCATCTTGTTGGTGCAACTGTAGGAAGTCTTCTCTTATCAGCTAAGCCCTACTATCCAAAAAAATTAAAAACAAAATCTCTTTATTTGTGTTTTTGGAACAATGTAATATTTAATATGTATTTCACATTTCGGGATTTACTCGAGCGCGTCAGATTAAGATATGGGGGATACCTTGCACCTTGTTGAGTACATCTACCGAATATTAGCCCTCTATATAGTGCCGCGAGTGTAGGGGAGCCGGTCAGAATAGTAAAAAAAAATCGATAGCTGGATTTACTCGAGCGCGTCAGATTAAGACATGGTGGGTTAATTGCATGCTAAAGATCCCACATTTCACTAATCTGACGATTTGACCGTGACGCAAGGGAGTGGCAGGGTCACAAACTTGCAAAAAAAAAACGTCACCTGGATTTACTCGAGCGCGGTCAAATTATTTTTTATTTTGAAGGAAATAATTCAAGGATAACGGAAAACATATAATCTGCCGATTTCCACAAGCCGAAGCAACAAAAATCGTCATTAAAGTTTAGCGCGTGTAGCTAATAATAATTTAGTTGTTCCTTATTCTTTTTAGCTGTTCATTATTCTTCTTTTTTTACGTCCCGTATTTCTTAAAAAAAAAAAATCCGAAATATCACACTGAAATACAACACTGTGCCGGGAAATACGGAACGGATGGTCACCTTATGTATTCCCCACTCCGTGCCTATCTCTCTCACACTCACGCACCATCCCCACCAGTGTTGGCACAGACGGAACTTTAGTACCAAAATTGATACTATTTTCATAGCTAAAATACCATAGTACGGTTTTCCGGAAACCCATCTTTTTGGTACTATTTTCGTTTGCGTCAAAATGTATGTGGAACATAGGAGGAAAGACAAATTCAATATGTACTTATTACCAATTTCGAAATTTATCTTGCCACTATAAAATAAGATAATGTCCGAAATATATCAATAACCGATTTTTGGTATAAAATAGGAAGGTTAATTAATAGTTTTCATAAGCATCTGTTTCTAAAAGTTTCGAGGATTGCTAAAGGGCTTTTATTCATACGCCATTCTTCAGCGATTGCGTTCTAAAAAATCGTTATTTTTAGTACATTTAAATAATTTTCAGGACATTTTCAGTACACTTTCGGTACATTTGGACAGTTTATAATAATAAACTTTTTTTTCTAAATAATCGCAATGTGTGCATTTTGTAATTAGTTATTTAATGTATGTGAAATATATGTATGTATGTCAGCTTGCTAAGGTTTTTCAGGTGGCAAAATGAGATTTTTTTTTTAAATATAGATAAATTTAAGTAAAATTGGGTGTTCAAGACAAAAAGGACATTCGGCCTCTAAAAGTACATTTCAAGTCTCGATTCTGTACATTTTCACAAAACCCAAATGGCATCACTGATTGGGATTTTTAAAATTTAAGAAGAAAAAAATCATGAAAAAAAAATTTTTCAAACGGTCAGATTAAGCAAACTCCTCCAGATAATCGTCAGAGCATGACCAGGACATCAAGATGAACCGTCTGTATAAAAATCTGACGCGCTCGAGTAACTACAAATATCGTTTTTTTTTGCATTTTCGAAAGGTGGCCACTCGCTTGCGTCACATCCGATTCGTCAGTCTAAGGAATGGGAGCTTCGTTTGGGATCACTTAACATCCCCTATGAATATCTGACGCGCTCGAGTAAATGTTTTTTTTTTTCATTTTCAACTCATCCGTATGGCCACGCCCACCATCCAAACCGGCAGATTAATATATCTCCGTCATCAGAGGCATGTCCCAGCTTATACACCATCAATATCTGACGCGCTCGAGTAAATCCATGTGCATGTTTTTTTTTACATTTTTGAAAGCCTGTAGTGACTTCCCCCACCGGTGAAGGGTTAAACATTATATTACCTTTTTCTCTTCCAACCACCTAATCTTCAAAATCCAATAGGTCCCCGCGACGCTCGAGTAACTCCACATTTAGCATCGGGGGCTCCTCTACTATAAAACATAGCGCACACACACATTCCTTCCTCCTTCACATGCAATTGCCTTTGTAGCTCTTTTGATATTACACATTTCTTGACGAGCGCTCCGTTATGCATTTTGCGTTTGTAATTTTTTTGTTGTTTTTTGCACTAAAACTACTGAACAAACAGCTCTGTAAAATACATATTAAAAACAAAATCTTTCTTACATTTTTATATTTTTTCAAATATTCGTCATCATTTGCATTACTGAATGAAATACAATTTTTGGTTTCTTCCGAAATATTCAAATTCAACTGTTTTCATTTATTCAGATGTTTTTATACATTTTTATACAGTAATCCCCGCTTATAAGCATTTCTGAAAATTATTGATTTTTGGTGCATATAAGCGTGAAATGCATTTAGAAAAACTCGTTTATATGCATGAAAAGTGCATATATAAAAATTCGGCTATATCAACCAAATATGCTTACATAGAATCGTAGTTTCATTCAAACTGTTACCTAAAGCCAACTAACTAGAACCCTACAAAAATATTTTTAAAGGCAAAAAGCTGTGAAAATAAACATTTGATATTTTATGAATATGTATTCCAGTAAAAAATAAAAAGCAAATCAAAAAAATATATACATATATAGTACATACATATGAGTATACAGAGTACATATGTATATTGAATTGCAAAATTATTATTTTTTAAAAAACAAGTAATCTTGGATTGAATATGACTGCAGCTCTTAAAAATATGTTCTTCAATGTCATCAAGTTCGTCAATAAACTTATTTATTGGCAAAAGGAACTTTCGAAGCGTGTCTAATGAGGCCAAAGCTGCACTCAATGAAGGAATTGGATCTATTTAACCTGCAATGTCTGTTTCTTCATTATCCTCTATTTTATCATCCGATTGCAAAATATGGGCAACATTTACATTTTCATTTAACTCTTCCCAGCATGGCAAGCTACTGTCAAGCACATTTGACATTACAATAGGAATGACACGATTGTTTGCTATCAATATTTTTTTGACTTGAAAAAAAAAACTAAAATTTTTTCCCTTTCGTGCATATAAGCGTGAATGGAGGAAAAAATTGGAGATTTTTGGGGCTTATATCCGAGAAATGCATATAAGCGTGTGCTTATAAAGGAGAAAAGTGTTAACAAATCTAAATGGAGAAATGAAATTGCACAAGTTTTGATGCATATAAGCGAGAAATGCTTATAAACGGCGTGCATATAAGCGGGGATTACTGTACTACGTATACAATTTGTTGCTTCTGCCGACACATTCATTATTCAGATGTATATAAACATTTTGTCTTAACTCCGGACAACTTAGCCAGACAAATTTTTTTCGCTCGAGCACGAGTCTTTCTCTTCATGTATTTATACTTTTTGGTTATGTGCGCTAATGTGCTACGAAAACAGTTTATTGTAGCTGTGTGAAGTAGGCACGTGACTTCGAGATATCAAAATAAAAATTATTTAGAAAAATTGCTCTTCGTTTGCTCGTCCAGAAAATATAAATAAAAAAATTTTTCATGCAATATTTTGCACAATATTGCTAAAAATCAAAAACACCTGGCTCAGCACTTCAAGCTATCGAGAAAATTTTTGTGAGCAAAAATTGCTCCTCGTTTGCTCGTTCAGAAAATATTTTTAAAGAAGTTTTTAGTACTGTATTTTTCAAAATATTGCCAAAAAACGAAGAGAAACGAGGCTTAGAACTACAAATCGTCGAAAAAGTTCTGACAAAAAAAAATTTCGCTAAAATCTTATTGCGAAAAAATTGCTCCTCGTTTGCTCGTTCAGAAAATATTTTAAAAAAAAATTTCGTGCAATATTTTGCACAATATTGCCAAAATACAAAGAAAAACGTGGCTTAGAACTACAAATTATCGAAAAAGTTCTGACAAAAAAAAAAATCGGTAAATTCTAATTGCGAAAAAATTGCAAACTCGTCGAGAAAATATTAAAAAAAAAATGTCGTGCAATATTTTGCACAATGTTGCCAAAAAATAAAAACACCTGGCTCAGCACTTCAAACTATCGAAAAAATTTTTATCAATTAAAATTACTCCTCGTTTGCTCGTTAATATTTTTAATAAAAATTTCGTGCAATATTTTGCACAATATTGCCAAGAAACAAAGAAAAACGTGACTTATAACTATTATCGAATTTTCTAACAAAAAATAAATTGCGCAAAAAGCTATTTGCAAAAAAATTATTCCGCGATAAATCTTCCAGAAAATTAAAAAAAAAACTATTTCATGCTTATAAAGAAAATTTTTGTTTGTCAATTGATTCAACTGGTTCGGTTGTTAAGGCTTTCAATGAAAACGAGAAAAAATCTGCACATATTATGCTTTATCAAGCAGTTACTTCCATTGAAAACCTTCCTAAAATTATATCCATATGTGCATTTCCACAGGTATCGGCATTTTAGCTGGCCTCGTTTTCGATTTTTTTTTTTTTTTTTGGAGCACATCTGTTTGGAATTAAACACCAACATTTAGTTAAGTTATCAATTTGGTTTCAACATATTAAAATTAATTTAACTTCATTAACATTTTTAGTTCAGTGTAACATAGTGAACAAATTGTTCAAACATTCTGCTGAGTTGCACTTACTACCTTAGTAGAGCAACGACTGACATAGCTGCACTTACTACCTTAACATGGCATAGTTTAATAATTATTTAGTTCCTGATTGCTTGCTAAGCAATATTTCGTTTATTTGTTTTTATATAGTACTTTTCATATTTTTGTTGTTATTTTTAACAATTATTGTTAAGCATTTTATTTGTATATAAACTTGAATATTTTAACCAATAAATCAGATGCAATTTGAAATTCAATAAACCGTTTTTGATTTGCTTCTCTACTACACGAGATCTTCAGGTTAAAGTGCTTGAACGTTTCACGACACAATTCCTCTAAAGAACACTAGTTTAGGTTCGTGTGCCTAAACTAAAATTACACAAATCATTTTGGCAAAACATTTGGTGACCCCGACGGTCCGAGCCAGGAACAGAGTCGCATCAGGACATTCCAGCTAGGATTATTTAGTGGACACAGAAGCCACAACACAGTACAATCAACCACTGGAGCAGTAGCCAGAACCCGACGGTCCGAGCTAGGCTTGTGCAAAAAATATCGATTATCGATATTCGCGATATTTTTTTCGATAGATATCGGCGATGTTTTTTATTTTGATATATCGATAATCGATTGTATATTTCGACTATCGAATTTCGATATTATATTTTTGTTTAAAGGTGGGTCTGTATTCAATTATAAAGGCACTCGTGTGGTCCTAGCCTAACAAGGCAATTACTTGTTAAACTCAAATGATTACAACCGTGAAAAACTACACCATCTCTGTGATGAGACTGCGCGCTTTTACAGGACACCACATGGTTATTGCATCATCTTTGGCACCATTTTGAAAAATCTTCACACACCGAAATGATCTGTTCTTGTTCACGACGTTGCATGTGAAAATCTTTAAAATAAATTTAAATAATCTCTTAAAGTATTTAAAACGTAAAGTGTGAGTCGTAACTTTTGTTAAATATTAACAGTGTCTTAAAAACAGTAAACTGGAAGTTAACCTGTAGTCCACTCAAAAGGAGCTAGGCTCAGTGGCGTAGCTGAGCGTCCGCAAACCCCGCGGTGCGGGGGGGCCCAGTCAGCTGCCGCGAAAAACTATGAATGTTAAATAATTAAATCTGCAAACCCAAGTAACCGAATCGACCCAGCTTGAGAAAATTTTTGAAGTGAAACTTCTTCAGTGGGGGGTCATTTGAAAAATTTGTAACGCAAAATTTTAAACGCTCGTTGAAAATGATATACTCTTCGAAAATTGTCGTTGATATGATGGAGCTAGTGTAATGAGTGGCATCTATTCTGGATTACAAAAAAGAATTTGTAATATTCAGCCGAAAGCGTCCTACGCTCATTGCTTAGCTCACAACCTTAATATAGTCTTAGAAGATTCTGTTAAATCTTTAGTTTTGGTACAGAAATTTTACGAAACTCTTTAACGACTTTTTGCATTTTTTAGTGCAAGTATTGTATTAAGCGCTGGGATGTGCTCATTGAAACAATGAATTCATACTCATTGAAGTATCCAGTGTGTTGAAAAAATTGTGTGGTCATCTAAACATGATTCTATTATATACGCATGTCGACTAGGGTTTAGACCAATAATGAAATCATTATTAAAAATAAACTTAGTTTCCAAAGACAGTAATACCAAAAATGAAGCAATATCTTTATATAAACTTTTGAACAAAGAATTTGTTACTTTTCTAGTCATGGAATGCAAGGTTTTAGAAATGACTAATTTAGTCTCGAAAGAATTGCAGAAGAAAAGTATGGATTTATTTTATGCTTCAGAGCTATTAAAAGTGTCCTTAGATAATATAATAGAATTAAGAAACAATTTTGAAAAGGTCGTCGAAGAAGCTCAAGTTTTAGCTTCCAGTTGGGAAATCGAAGCAGTATTCGAGCATAAAAGAGTGAGAAAAGTAAAATCTTTTTTCGATGAGTTGTCAAAGCACGAAGTGATTAGCGATCCACGACACGCATATAATCATTGGACAATTGCGCTCAAGGTTCGGAGGAACCCAAAAAATATCCAAAAACTTTCGCTGCATTTTCCCTAAAAATTTACTTGCCATGAATGACGATGATCTACGGACAGCTTTTATCCCTCCACACCAGCTTTTATCCCTCCAAAATTTAATTTAAAAAAATATTTCACGCGACACATCAATTAAAGAATTATTACAATATTTAATAGAAAACCATTCCTCTTTTTTAAGTAATGTCGCAGACGTAATGATCATAATAAAATTGTAGTTAACATTACCAGTAACAGTTGCTTCAGCAAGTCTTTTTCAAAGTTAAAAATTATTTACGTTCTAGTATGTCACAAGTCCGATTATCTGCTTTAGCACTGTTATCGATTGAATGTGGACGGGCGAAAAAAACCAAAATTGATGAATTTTCATAAAAAAATGTTAGACGTTCCAAAAGATTTGAATAGGACATCAAACAATACTATTATTTTTTTACTAATAAAAACTTATTTTTAAAATTAAAAAAATTTTCTTTTTTTTAATTCAAATTTGAATTTCTATTACTTTCATCGACATTGGGGAGGCCTCATAAATGATTTTGCAGGGGGTCCTATTGTCTCTCGAACTGCACCAGTTGGATCAACTCGGTTTCTTACGCTTGCAGATTCAACGATCAAATCAATTGTACCAGCTGGGTTGATGCGGTTACTTAGGATTGCAGTTTCAAAGATCAAAAGAATGTCACGAGTTGGGTCGTTTCAGTTACTTGGGTTTGCTGATTCAACGATCAATAAATAGTTTGAGCAGGGTTGATTCGGTTACTTAGGTTTGCTCATTCGAAGATAAAAAAATTGTTTCAAGGAGGCCTCACTAAGATTTTTGCGGGTGGGCCCCTCAACTCTTAGCTACTCCACTGGCTAGGCAAGGTCCAAATTATACCAGAGAAGGTGTCGCTGGAAACGACATCTCACGTACAAATGTACCAGAAATTAGAGTTGCGTTTCTATCAGAAAGTCTTTTGGATGTCTACCATTTTCTGATTAAACTTTGTGGCACTAAAATCAGTTTGACAATTAAAAATTATTCACTATATACTTTGTGGTGATTGGGATCCAGTAGTGTCGAATTTAATCCTGAAATTAAAGTTTTAGCCAAAGCATGCATTAAATCAATTAAAAGAAAAAATTTTTGAAATATTATTGTAAATTGTAATTGCTTCAAATTTATCATTATATAAGTTTAAATAAAGAAACACAAAGTTATATGTATGCTGTTTAAAACATTTTAAAAGGAACTATGAATACGAACGAAATAAATGAATTTCCCCATTATGTTGTATTAGTAAAATTTAGTTCAATCAACACAAAAATGTTTTCTCTAAAAATATTTTTGGCTTCATACACAATTAGGACAAAAAGTTAGTCAACGAATCAAAAATACTGAACACAATTTCCTTTTTGTTTTCTCAGACTGGAGAAGGTATTCAAAATTAAGCCAATTGCACTTATTCTTTTTGTTGCATCTAATGCAGTAGCTGTGCAAAACTACGAAAAAAATCATTTGAATGACTCCTATAAGTTAATTGAATGCTTACGGCCTACTGTCAAAATTGAGACGTCGATACTGGAAGCAGATCCTTAATGAGACTAAATACTTAATGCATTACCCCCATGTGTGATTATTTGTAAGCACAAGCTATCACATGATTCGTAGATGTTTGACTTAGATTTTCGTTTTCAAGCTTCAAATTTCTAGCTCCATTCCTGTTCATTGCATATTATGTGTGTAATAATTTATTTAATCTATATCGCTCAGAACGTCATTAGAAATAACCCGTTTCATTAAATAATTACATATTTGCCCAACTATGTTATCGCGAACAACAAAACATAAGAAAACTTAAAATGGTGTCAACTAGACAGTTTTATAAAATAAAACTGTTTAACATTTTCTATATAAGAATGTTAAAATGGTGAATTCATTCCAAGTTTGGTACCAAAATGCAGTCTGGCCCGGCGCTGGTAGCGCGTATTAACTCTGCAATAACAAAAAAAAAGTTAAATAGATACCACAGCTGTATATTATGTTATTCAATACTAAATCTCTTGGCAAATTTCAGTAATAATAAGGCTAATAATGCTGCCACAGTAAAGAAATATAATTGCTGGCCATACATCGTCAATTCCATGCAGTATATCTTTATCCAGAAAGATCCGCCCTATGCATATTAAACAATGCGCCAACAATATAAAGAAACATGTTAAGGACCAAATCTTATTACGAAATGGATTTTTCTGCCACATTGAATGATCACGATGTACAAATGAAGCAGAAAGCGTTACTTGTTGGAATAGAACATTTAACAACATTAAAAAGGGAAAAATTTGTATAAAATAACTATTTTAGTTACCACGTAATTTGGTTCGACGTAAGTGTACATACGAAACTATGACCATACTGCAAGCAGTTGTGTTTCCATAATTATGCCAGATTTCTTCAAAGGAATACGCAGACCATGGCGTGGTGTACTTCTGGTTGGACCTCCAGACACCGGCAAGATAATGATGGCTAATCAATTGATGATGGCATCAAGTTGAAACTTATGAATTTCCATGCTAAATGCGCGTAGTAGGGGTTGGGACGCCATTTTTTGCATTTTATTTTTTTCTGCAAAAATATCGAATTTCGATTATCGATATATCCGATATTTTTTTCTCGATATATATTTTCGATATTTGAACATATCGATTATCGATATTTTGATATTTTTTTTTGCCCATCCCTTGTCCGAGTCAGGAACACAGTCGCATCAGGACATTCCAGCGAGGATTATTTAAAAGTGGACATAACATTTGGTGGCCCCGACGGTCCGAGCCAGGAACAGAGTCGCATCAGGACATTCCAGCTAGGATTATTTAGTGGACACAGCAGCCACAACACAGTACAATCAACTACTGGAGCAGGAGCCAGAACCCGACGGTCCGAGCCAGGAACACAGCCGCATCAGGACATTCCAGCGAGGATTATTTAAAAGTGGACATAGCAGCCACAACACAGCAACTTACAACGGCGCTGCATCATAGCGCCCAAAATCATAACGCCCAAATCCCATTGCGACAATACGCCCAAACATTTTCCATATAAATTGTTGTTGCGGAATTTTTTGGGCATTGTGACATTTTCGATTTAAACTTTGGGCTCTATGACATTTTTGGGTATTATGCCGCCATGGATTTGTCAGAATGCCCAAATGAAGTAATGACATTACGCCCAACAATAGACATAGTGCCCAAAACTTTGGGAAAAAGTTTCATAACACCCAAATAAGTGGGAATATTGCCCAAATGAAAAAAATTTTGGAATTTTGCTATGGCCAACGGAGCTGGTTTTAGATATATATAGACTGATCCGCGGCGAAGCCGCCGCGAAGCCGGTGTTGAATTTTTGGGAGTTTTAAACCCTGAGCTGCGGCCGTAGGCCGCCCACTTACCCCTATTCTTATGTAAAAATACAGTGGCTAGCGAACTAGGGGTTGGATATATTATAGACTGATCCGCGGCGAAGCGGCCCGGGCCGGTCTATAATGTATCCAACACCTAGTTCGCTAGCCACTGTAATTTCTCATAAAAGTTATTGTTGTTGGACCCACTTACCCAATTATGCAACTTGGCAGCAATTTTCTGATTTATTTACGAAAATAATTCATGAACAAGAGCTGCCAGACATACAAAAAATGTGGCACTTGAAGACGAATATTTCAGAGGAAGCAGAGAGAATAATACGACATCTCACGTTGAGCGAAGCCAATTACTCAACAGCATGGAGATTGATGCAAAAGAGATTCAACAACAAAAGGGTCCTTGTATCGGTACTTATTCAAAAATTAGTTGACCATCCAACAACAACCTCTGACGCTAAGGCCATTAAAAACTTCCACGATTGTATTCAGGAAAATTTATTGGCCATCAACAATCTAAGCATCAGTACAGATTCCTGAGATCCACTTTACTTCACATATTGGTAAAGAAGTTGGATCGTCATTCTCATATATTGTATGAGCAGACAATTCATATATTTCTGCATTTTCTAGAAAATCGGTTTCAAACGCTAGAAACTCTGGGAAGCAACCAATCGTCAACTCAGGCTAAGTCAAATTTCGGTACAGCAAAATCATTGACTACGTTTACAAAAAATAGTCAAACAACGACTTGCCCAGCATGCAAGCAAAATCATCCAATTGTCAATGTTTCTGAAAATGACTGCCAACCAACGACTCAATTTAATACAACAATCAAAAAGATGCCTTAATTACCTTAAGATTGGCCATTCTGCGAAAAACTGTTCTTCAAGAAGCTGTTTCAAATGCCAAAAAAGACATAACACATTGCTACACTTAGACCTGAAGCAGTTTACAACACCACCAAAAGATGGTTATACAGAGGCCACACAGCCAGGGAAGGCGCATACAAAGCAGGATCCTATGGGAAATTCAGTGGCACTTACACCATCAAAAGTTGAACAAACAATAAACCAACAGAGTTATGTAATGCTTGCCACAGCCAAGGTAAAAGTGACAGCGCAAAACGGAACTTGCTGCGAAGTGAGAGCAATTTTAGACTCAGGCTCCCAAGTAAATCTGGTAACAGAACAGTTGGTACGAAAACTAATGGTAAAACCAGCTCGTACGTCATTATACATTGAAGGTATAGGGAAAAGATTTCAAAATTGTTCCCAACGAATAACACTCAACTTGGAATCAACTAAAGGCTCGTACACAACAACAATGGAAGCTTATGTTTTGCCTCAAATCGTGCCAGCACAACCAGCATGCAAAGTAAACACTACATTCGGCCAGCCAGGACGAGTAGACATTTTACTTGGTGCAGAACTATACTTTGACTTATTAAAAAGTGGTCAAATTCATTTATCTACAGAGCTACCCACTTTACAAAACACAGCACTTGGATGGGTAGTCGGCGGCAAGATCAGTCATCAGCAAGTTGACAAGGCAGTATGTGCAGTTCTAGTTGGAGAAAGAATAGACAACTTGCTACAAAATTTTTGGAAGTTAGACGAACCTGAAGATTCTGGGCCTAACCTGTCGCATAATGATAAACAGTGCGAAAATTACTTCATCAATACAACAAAAAGAAATGATGATGACCGATTTGTGGTTCAACTGCCATTTCAAGAAAACCCATCAGCATTAGGAGACTCAAGAACTTAAGCTCTCCGCAGGTTCCTTTCGTTAGAAAAACGGCTAGAAAGGGTACCATTCATCAAACAAGAGTACATTAACTTCATGGCACAATATGAAGACTTAGGACACATGATTAATATCAATTCAGAAGAAATGATGTGTCCACAATACTTTATTCCTCATCACTATGTACTTAAGCCGGACAGCAGCACTACAAAGCTACGCGTTGTGTTTGACGCATCAGCAAAATCGTCATCCGGGCGATCATTGAATGACCTATTGCACACTGGTCCTACAGTTCAGAGTGAACTATTTACAATACTGCTTCGTTTTCGATTACCCAAATATGTTTTCACGACTGACGTGGAGAAAATGTATAGGCAAATTATGATCGACGAGGCCGATCAAAGGTTTCAATTAATTTTTTGGAGAACGTCACAGAACGATCCATTAAAAATATACAAACTATAAACTGTCTCATATGGAACTTCAGCTGCTCCATATTTAGCGACCAAGTGCTTGCAACAACTTGCAAAAATGAATAGAGCTAGCTACCCATTGGGAGCGCAAGTTTTGCATGAAGATTTTTATGTTGACGATGGCCTTAGTGGTGCAGACAACCTCAGTACAGCCATAGAAATGCAGCAACAGCTAACACAGCTCCTGGGTAGTGCAGGGCTTAAATTGCGCAAATGGTGTGCCAACCATCCTCAATTACTTCAAGGGATACCAGTAGAAGACCAAGAAGTCAACCTGGATTTTGAAGAAACATCAATAAAAACACTAGGACTCACATGGATGCCTAAATCAGACGTTTTTGAATTCTCCGGACACTATATAATAATTGTGCATTGTCAGATTATGTTGACAATTTTTTCCGATCTTGATATTGCTTGAAGGGAACCGTGTTTAAAAAACATGAAAAGTTACACATATTTCTTACTTTAAATGCAACTTAATAAAATAGCTATCTGAATTTTAACTGTCCGACCTTGAATATTTATTCAAGACAGTCTTAGCTTCAAGAAAAACCATGTCTGAAGGATGTGCTGAGGCCAGCTAAAATGCCGATACCTGTGGAAATGCACATATATATGTCAAATCTGGCATTTTACGTCAAGCGGACAGGTGAAATGGGGTTCATGTTTCCAATTTCAGATATATTTGAATATGTTGTACCTGTATATATCCTCGACACAGAAACAAAATATTTTTAGAATGGCAACACTGGCTTACAAAATATGGGTCTTTGAAAATTGGAGAAATGGTAAGGTATGTACTGCTTCAAATATCATTATTCAGTTTAAAAAAAGTCTACTGAAATGAATTAACCACTGGATTTTATACTTCATTTTTTGGCCTTTTCAACCTCATAGTTGGATTTTGAAAATAAATAAAAAAATACACTGAAAAAAATTATAAATATTTTTATTTTTGATTTTTTACAATTTTTTTTTAGTGCATTAAAAAAAAGCTTATATTATGTTTATACTTCATGCCAAGTGTGTTAGTGGTCTTCCCAGCCGTTTTGGAGCTATATGCATTGCAATGCCGAAACCCGACGCAGCTCCGTTCTCGCGTCGAGTGTTACTATTTTATTGATATTTGGCTTATGTTCAGTTTAGCTCACAATCGAAATTGATTATAAACCAAATATTTTCTTATGTGTTTTTGAATTTTAAGAATAAATATGGAATCAAAAAGTATCGATCTGATTTGGTTTCGGAGATATAGCCATCGGAAGTTGCGGATATAGACTTTCTAAAAATCAATATAAGTCAGAAACGCCTGCATTGATTTTCAAAATATGTATGTCATATGAAAGGTAATTTAAAAAGCTGCAATATTGTTTCAAATTTTTGAAATCCGGCTCGTAGTTTTTGAGATACTTCGACTTTTCTGAAATTTAGACCGATTTTTTTTCAATAAACCGTTATTTTTCCAAATAATTCCATTTTATCCTACAGTTTTATTAACATATTTATAAAGGTCAATTCATCCCCTTCAAAATGGTGTAACATTGAAACAAACCCTTTTTATATTAACCCTTTCTAACTCTAAAAATTAAAAAAAAACTCCATAATTCATCAAAATAATTTACGTTTTTAGGGTTGGAAAGGGTTAATATCAAAACTTTTTGAAATAATAAAAATATAAAATAAAAAAAATTTTAATTTAATTTAAAAAAATAACAATGCGTGAAATGGGATTCGAACATCTATCAACGGTGTGCAAGGCAAGTGCATTAGCCACTAGGATACGGTGCTAAACCTTTTGTTGAAATTGCATTTGACATGAAGACGAAATTTGGCAACAATACTATCATGGAAACGAAGTTTTTCTATCGAATGAATTTATGGTTTTTTATTTTTGTTGGCTTTCATTAGTTTAATTTTTTTTTTACTTTAAATATGTACATAACACAATTAAATGACAAATTGAATAAATTAAGTGAAATATAAAAGATAAATATAAAAACATAAAAAGTTTGATAATCATTTTACTCAACTAGGATTTGCTATTAGAGCATAAGCAAAGCAAAGATCTACGCTCACACATATACAGTGCATATTTTTCCCTTTTTCATTTTTTTATTTATAGCCCAAAAACTATACATTGGGTACATACTGATTATCAGATTTTTTGTAGGGAATCAAATTTTCTATCGAAATGCCACTTTATAAAGTCAAAAATCTTATGTTTTCAACAAAATAACTTTGAAAAACTATTGAACATAAAAGCTCTCAGTAAAATAAATAAAGCTTTTTGGATTTAAATGGAGTAATTAGAATTTTGTTACTTAAAAAAGACCAAAAAACTGCTTTTTTTGAACATATCAAAGTTCTTTGGATATCACAAAAACGATTCTTACGAAAAAAAATGGTAAGTATTTTTGGAATCTGCGCGCCAAAATAGATAAAAAAGTATGTGCGAAACCAAATTATTTTTTGTGTGAACTAGTGTAATATGTGTATTATGTATGTACAATAGGTAACGGATATAAGCACAATTCATATAAGAAAGGAACGTTATAAGAAACATTTTCGAAAGCACCGCGTTTTTTCCCAATGTTTTGAGGTAAAAAACAATCTATATAAGAAACTTCTTATAAGAAAAAAACGCATAAAAGAAAGCTTTTTCCAAGCACCAATATGAAAAATCTTAAGAAAAAAATAACGCTTATAAGAAATTTTTTCAAATCGTAATTTTCGTTCTTTGGTCAAAATTGAAAATACGCGCCTTCTTTATGTCATCATTCTTCGATCAAAATTGAACGAGCAAGTGTAACGATTGCAGTTGCTGAACGCACTTATTACTCACTGCTGATTATTGTGCGATTCGGATATAAGAAATAAAGTGCGATTCGGATATAAGATATAAGAA
Source organism: Meiosimyza platycephala (assembly GCA_963662105.1). NCBI lineage: Eukaryota > Metazoa > Arthropoda > Insecta > Diptera > Lauxaniidae > Meiosimyza > Meiosimyza platycephala. The sequence goes on from OY759212.1 coordinate 1,665,494, forward strand.
ATGTACGTGGTACTTCTATAAGAAAAAACTGATATAAGAAAGAAATTTCCGAGATTTTTTGAATTTCTTATAACCGTTACCTACTGTATATAAAAATATAATAGATTTTAAAAAGCCTAAGTGCATTCTTAATAAATTACCTAAGTTCAAGGTTGGAATAGATCCCTTTAATAAGCGCGTATTGTCTACGCACGACGGGTCAAAATGCCGGCTGCAGATCCTCGAATTGTATTTGACTTTGGATTGAGAAAGTCTTAGATTTTCAATCCATTTCTGAAACATCTCCGAATAATGCTGGGGAAATTGATATGTATTGATATCAGTGGTTTCGGGGACTATGCATCCGACAATGCACTTACGGTCCATTATAGCTATGTAGCTCTATTTATTATAAAATTTAAATACAATAGAATTATACTTCTACAGAAATGATGGGTGCCCACATTAAGTTCATTGGAAAATCGTGTGCACTTTCATAATTGAAAATAACAGTCGATTTCCTATAAGAATCACTATTCTTCATATTACAGGCAAAGTTCGAAAAAAGCCTCACCTCACCTTGGCGGATGAATTTATCCAACGTTATTGAGGTATACGTGAGTGACAAGTACTCCGCACACTGAGCCGAAAAAACTAAAGCACTGCTATAAATCGCATATATACAGTGTTGGAAAAAATAATAGGGACAAACGCATCAATTTGTTTATTATTGCATAATTTTTTCTGCTAAAATTTGTTTTTAATGGAATTGACTGTACAGTAACGTTATCTAACAGGACTTAATTTAGCAATATTATTCAAGTATGAATGCGCACTCATTTTCCAAGGAACCGCCATTGAATGTCCTTTGGCTGGAAAAAATAATAGGGACAAAAGTTAGTATTCAAAAAAATTAATACTGTTTTTTAAATATTGCTTTAATAATTTTTATGCAGTGGTCGGCTTTCAATACTGAACACGAGTATGGAATCAAAAGTTGGGTGGCGCATCTAGTTTCTGAGGTATAGTCATCGGAAGTCGGGGATATAGCTTTTAATGAAATCGTCATAATTTGGGATCCCCTGAATCGACTTTAAAAAGAGTGATGTCATATGAAAGATAATTTAATGAATCATAATATAAGCTCATAAAAATTTCAAATTTCAGCTATAGTTTTTGAAAGTTTTCGAAATATGACAATTTATCTAAATTTCAGGTCAACTTTTTTTTAAAAACCGTTATTTTTTTGTAAAAATTTTTATTTTACTAACATTTTTTTTAATACATAAGAAAGCGCATTTTATGCCCCTTTAAATGGTATGCTATTCTGAGTTGGTTTTTCATGGCCAACCAGATTTTTTAAGGATGGAAAAATAACGAGCTTTAGAAATTCACTTGAAATTTTGAGATTTGTTGAAAAAACAAAAGCAAGAACTCCAACAACAACAAAAAAAATAACTACAGCAACAGTATCAACAATAACAACAATTAGAACAATAACATATTTGTTTGCGGTGGAATTTTTCACAAAAAAAATAAAAATTTTTATAAAAAATTAAGCGATCCAATATTTCAAGTAACTTTCCAGAGCTCGTTACTTTTCCATCCTTCAAAAATCTGGTTGGCCATGACAAACCAACTCAGAATAGCATACCATTTGAAAGGGCATAAAATGCACTTTCTTATGTATTAATAAAAATGTTTGTCAAATAAAAATGTTTCCAATAAAATAACGGTTTTTTAAAAAAAGTTGACCTGAAATTTAGATAATTTGTCATATTTCGAAAACTTTCAAAAACTATAGCTGAAATTTAAAATATTTATGAGCTTATACTATGGTTCATTAAATTATCTTTCATATGACATCCATATTTTGAAAGTCGATTCAGGGGTTCCCAAATTATGACGATTTCATTAAAAGCTATATCCCCGACTTCCGATGGTTATATCTCAGAAACTAGATGCGCCACCCAACTTTTGATTCCATACTCGTGTTCAGTATTGAAAGTCGACCGCTGTGTAAGAGTTATGTAAGCAATGTTTAAAAAACTGTATTCAATTTTCTGAATAATAACTTTTGTCCCTATTATTTTTTCCAGCCAAAGGATATTCAATGGCGGTTCCATGGAAAATGAGTGCGCATTCATACTTGAATAATATTGCTAAATTAAGTCCTGTTAGATAACGATACTTTACAGTCAATTCCATTAAAAACAAATTTTAGCAGAAAAAATTATGCAATAATAAACAAATTGATGCGTTTGTCCCTATTATTTTTTCCAACACTGTATGTATATTTGGTCCAATGCGTAAACTGCCAAGAGTATGGCCATACTAAAACCTATTTTAATCTCCGTACTGTATGTGTCGCATGTGGTGAACTCCACCACAGCTCCTTATGCTCCAAAAAAGCGGAAAATAGTACAAGCTCCAAAAAATGTAGCAATTGCAATGGAAACCATACTGCTAACTATAGAGGCTGTCCTGTATATCAAAGCCTAAAACAGAGGGTAACTTTACTTAAACAAGCTGCTCGCAATCCAACTAAAAATGTATTTACCTCTGCCGCTTCTGCCCCCCAGCAGTTCTCTGCTGCTTTTGCCCCCCAGCAGTCCTCTGCCAACCCTTTTTCACCAGCTATTTCTTATGCTAATGTTGTAAAATCAGGCTCTCAAATGCAACACCTAACACCACAGGAGCCAAACAATAACCTTGAGCTAATGATTTCTAATTTTACTCAAAGCCTATCACACTTCATGATAGCCATGCAAAAATCTTTAGATCGTATCGTTGAAATGCAAACCCAATTAATGACTGCTCTCCTAGCCAAGTTATAGGCCTTATAAAGATTTGCGCATGGAATGCAAACGGCGTAAGCCAACATAAACTAGAGATTTCAAACTTCTTGCCTCGAGGAGATGTAGATGTAATGCTTCTATCCACTTAACAAATAAATATAACTTCACTATTCCAGGCTATATATTCCATAAAACCAATCACCCAGACGGAAAAGCCCATGGCGGTACTGGAATACTAATTCGAAGAAGGCTTAAACATTCTTGCTTAGGGGCTTATGCCCAAAACTATCTACAAGCTACTTCAATTATCTTGCAAAGTAATGGCAAAGACCTTTCTTTATCTGCAGTTTACTGTCCTCCCCGCTTTGCTGTATCAGAGGCGCAGTTTATGGACTATTTTAAAATTTTAGGTGATAAATTTGTAGCAGCCGGTGACTATAACGCAAAACACATTTTCTGGGGCTCCCGCATTAATAATCCCAAAGGTAATCAGCTGTATAACGCAATAAATAAAAATAGCAATATGGATGTTGCTTCTCCCGGAAAACCTACATATTGGCCAGCGGACCGCAACAAAATTCCTGACCTAATCGATTTTGCCGTCACCAAGAGTATTCGCAGAGATTTAATTTCTGTCAGTACAAGTTTTAAGTTATCATCTGATCATTCCCCTGTTATCATACAAATTTTTGAAAAACCTAAGCATAGAGAGGTACCACATACCCTTACAACTCCTTATACAAACTGGATTAATTACAAAAAATACATAAGCACACATATCCACAGAAATTATACAATAGGATGTAAAGAACACGTTGATGATGCTGTTGAGGTCATAAATTCCATTTTAACTACAGCAGCAAATAACTCTACGCCTAAAAATTCAATTAGTAAATAGAAGAAAATATAGATTTTCTACTAATGCTGAAATAGAAAAATTAGTTTCGGATAAGAGAAGGCTTAGACGGGAATGGCAGAAATATAGGTCCCCAGCATCAAAAATAAAACTTAGGGAAGCCGAAAAGAAGATAAGAGCTGCTCTTTCTAGAGAACAGAATAATCACCATTATAGTTTTATTCAAAACCTTTCTCCAAACAAAACTAATAAATCGTCTCTATGGAAGTCTAGCCGCGTATTTAGAAATCCTATTGAGACCGAGCCTCCTATAAGGGATAGTAATGGCGATTGGGCACGAAGTGATGAGGAAAAGGCATATGTTTTTGCACAACATCTAAGCCTAGTGTTTCAACCCAATTGTGTTTCAAACAATACTGATCTGCCTCCGCAAATAATTAACACTCAAAATATTAACATGCATATTACTCTAACTGAAGTCGCTAACGTTATAAAAAATAAACTTATTTGTAGAAAAGTACCTGGCCATGACTCCATTACTCCCATAATGCTCAAAAATTTACCCCAAACAGCTGTAGTTTTCATCACCAGGCTCTTCAATGCTATAATTAATTTTGGCCACTATCCCAGTGATTGGAAAAAATCAATAATTAAAATGATTTCGAAGCCCGGCAAAGATTTCACCTTACCATCTTCATACAGACCTATTAGCGTGCTTCCCTGCCTCTCAAAACTTTTTGAAAAAGTGTTCTTAGAAAAGGTTATGCCTTACCTTCAAGATCATCATCTCGATTGGCGCTGGAGTTCCACAGGGTAGTGTTCTTGGCCCCTTTTTATATATATTATTCACTTCTGATATTCCGACGAATGACCACCTAGTTACCTCCACTTTTGCGGATGATACGGCTATTTTAAGTCGTCACAAAAATGCTGTGGTTGCCACCAACCAGCTTCAAAATCATCTAGTGCTTATTGAAAATTGGTTATCAAAATGGCGTATCAAGGTGAAAGAGCAAAAATGCCGAAATGTTACATTTACATTAAATAGAAACCCAACACGAACCATAAAATTAAATGGCATTCGAGTTCCAGAAGCAAATGAAGTAACTTATCGAAGCCAAAAAGATGCAAATCAAACTCAAAGCTGCTAGCTTGCACTGGTTAATAAACAGTCACTCTCCTCTAAAATTGGAATATAAAGTTCTCCTATATAATAGTGTTATTAAGCCTATATGGACCTATGGGATACAACTATATGGATTCGCTAGTTCATCAAATATTGAAATTCTTCAAAGGGCTCAAGCAAAGATACTAAAGACAATAACAGGAGCACCGTGGTTCATTAGAAATGAGCGTATCCATAGCGATCTCCATATACCCATGGTAATCGCAGAATTTGAAAGACTGAAAAGAAAATACCTCCTAAAACTGCAAAATCATATCAATCCATTAGCTACTCCACTAGCTAACACTTCAACACATTCGCGTCTAAAAAGGGCTGACCGCCCAGCTACTACAAAAGGTTCTGCATAATGAACTCCGTAATAAATATCCTTATCCATACATATATCCAAATATTATATCCATAATACAATTTTAGACCAGCAAAAAATATTTATTTTTATTTATTTTTGAGTCCCGCATATATAATATAATAATTACTTATTATAATAAATACTATATCACTTTATATATAATTTATAATTTGTAATAGTGTTAATTAGAATTAAGAGCATACAACTTATTGTTACTCTTTACAATGTAAAGAGATCCAATAAATAAAAAGAATGCAAAAAAAAAAAAATATATATGTATATGTATAAGGTAACTTTTTGAGGCATGATTAAAAAGGAGAACCGCCGATATATTATTGCTTCAAAACGTCTAAGTTACATGTCTACCAGAGTTAAAAACGTGTGCCTCAAAATTTCAAATTGAGTTTCATTTTTGTGAAAAATCAAAGGTTTCGTTGATTTCGTTGTATGACAAATTATTTGTGGAAAAATGAGGTCTGTAGTTATTAGTCGATTGTTCTGATGTATTTTTTGATATAAATTTAACTAAATGATTAACGAGGTAGACGTGAAGAGGAAGTAACTCAAGTATAGAATAAATTAAAATGCAAGTAAATTTTTGTTATTATTGTTATATAGCATATATGATATTTTTATGTTTTATATTGCTATAAATATTAAAAGAAGAAAGTGTTTAATGTAATAGAAGTATAATAGAAGAAGAACGTAAGTAGAGGGGGGAGTAAGGGCGTACAAAAATACCCTGTTCAGTTAATTTATTTACAAAGCGCTGAGCAGTAAAAAAAGGTCATTAACATGAAAAAGTCAAATTTTACTAAAAATGTCTTCGGTTTGGAAGATAGCAGTTTTTTTTTGGGGAATTTGCAGTTTTTCGAAGAACATTGTCTAAAAGCGTAAAATTACTCGTGCTCAGTAGAACTTCGTCGATTTGAGTATCACAGCAAGTCACAAGCGTCCCCTTGCTGGTATACGAAAACGACGTCGAAAGGAAAGAAAAAAAAATACAACGCTACGCTAATAAGTTGCCCGAGTCGAGTAATCTACAAGCGTAAAATTACTCGTGCTCAGTAGAACTTCCACTACGACTGCTTGTTACTAGCTAGTTGATGACTTATTCGAACGGCTGCCGGCCACGACTGAGAGCGATTGTACGTTGTTTGCTGGTTTTGTGCTTGTGTTCTTTCTTTCAGATCGTACCGCGTGGTCGCATTGTTCCATTCCAACAGCTCTTCGTTATGACCAGCTGTGATCAAGTGTTCAAGTGTTGCCATTTAATAAAATGGCGAATAAAGGCAAAATAAATACTTAAGATTATATGATAATAATAAAATAAATCTAAACCCATGTAGGTGTGGTAGGTTTCTTGATGTAGCGCAGGCTTTTGATAAGGTATGGCATGATGGACTTTTACACAAAATAAAAAAATTACTACCTAAAAATACACACGTTTTACTAGGGTCCTACCTTACAGGGCGAAAGTTCCGTGTAAAATGTAAAAATTACATTTCAGATCATGTGGAAATCTTTGCAGGCGTGCCACAAGATAGTGTTCTTGGCCCAATTCATTACCTAATTTACACTTCTGACTTGCCAACAAACAACTCTGTGCTTACTTCTACTTTTGCTGATGACACTGCAATTTTGTCTTGTCACGCAGACCCTCATAGTGCGTCACATACCCTTGATGAACATATGCGTCTAGTTGAAACATGGCTTTTAAACTGGCGAATAAATGTAAACGAGCAAAAAAGTACACATGTAACTTTTACACTCAATAAAAAGACTTGTCCCACAGTTTTCCTAAATAGCACCGCAATAACTCAAAGCGCTGAAGTTAAATACTTAGGTATGCACCTCGATAGACGCCTTACGTGGAGAGCTCACATAGAAAAGAAAAAAGTTCAAATGAGGTTGAAAGCTTCAAGCATTAATTGGCTTTTGCATAAACATTCAAAACTCAGCCTTGAATATAAAGTTCTCTTGTACAAAGCTATTATTATACCTATATGGTCATATGGAATCCAGCTGTGGGGCAATGCAAGTTTATCAAATATAGAAATATTGCAAAGGTCTCAGTCAAAAATACTTCGAACTATTTCCGGCGCACCATGGTATGTTAAGAATATAAACATACACCAAGATCTTGGTATACCTTTTGTTAAGCAGATGCAGGAAAACATAAAGCGCTCATATCAACACAAAAACTACATCAATAGTTTTACTTAGTACTCGTAGAGCTGATACTTTTACGCAAAAATTCAGACCCACTAGAAGAATAGTTTTACTTAGTACTCGTAGAGCTGATACTTTTACGCAAAAATTCAGACCCACTAGAAGAAGATCGACCATAAAATGACAACGTCAGAAGCGATTGAATGAGTGAATCCAATGCCACATTTTCTGAATATATTAATTTTTTCGACAATTTGTTGAGTCTAATCGATATAAAAAAAGTTTTTGTGTTTGTTCCTTTGATGAGAGGTCGAACAAATTAGAATTTTTTTTTTTTGTAACGATTAGGCTCAACAAATTGTTGAAAAAGTTAATATTTCAGAAAATGTGGCAATGGATTCACTCATTCAATCGCTTCTGACGTTATCATTTTTTGGTCGATTTTCTTCTAATAGGTCTTCGTTTTTGTGTAAAAGTATCAGCTCTACGAGCATTAAGTAAAACTATTTATGTTTATTTTGTTTCTATTTTTCTGTGGCCACAGAATTAAATGTAAAATTTGATTTTTTTAAAAATCTGGCCAGTTTTCATCGATAGCTTTTGAACCGGTAACCCAATGAACTATGTAACTAAGTATGATGACATTGGGCATTTATAACTCAAGATATGAATTTCAAAGTGAAAGAATGTCGGAAAAATGAAAAAACCACAATATCTCGGAAACTGTGCCATTCAAAAAATTTTTATTTTCATTTTCGAATTCAGCAGGAAAAATTACATAAGAAAAGTAACTTCATATCAATGGAACATTTTGAGTGTAAAAAAGTGTAATCATTGAAATCAGCTTTTTAAGAATTTAAGGCGAAAAACACAAAAATTAGGTTTAAAAAAAAGCGCCCGGGTGAGGTACCTCAAATTTGGAGCACCATGAATTTTTGGAAGGATGCAACTTGAGGGTTGAAACTTTTTCCAGCCAACCGTGTGAGCCAAATGGTTTCTTGTTTTGGCCTATATTTTCACCCCGCAGCGCCAGATCCGAGTAGACTTTTACAAAAGAAATTTTGTTCCACAGTGTCAATCAATAGTTCAACAACTTAATTATTTTTGTTTTTGTTGGAGTAACTTGAGCCGAATACTCCAAACATCATTAGATCTGAAGAAAGCAACCGGTTTGATACAAGATACTTTGACTGTGCTTGAGAAGAAAAGAAGCGATGCTGATTCTGTTTTTTAACGGCTATTTTCTGAAACTGAAAATCTCGCAACACAGTTGGATGTGGAGTTGCAAGTGCCACGCGTTGTTTCTCGTCAAAAACATCGAGATAATCACCAACAAAATCAAACCCCGGAGGAATATTTCAAGAGAGGTATTTACGTTCCTCTGTTGGACAACGTTGCGACGGACCTCAACGAAAGGCTTTCTCCAGACGTGATGAAGCTTTTTGGGTTGAGAGTGTTTCTGCCTCGGACTTCCTATACAGCAGAGAACATAAAAGAAGTTCATCTTGTAGCAGAAACGTACCAGAAGCTTCTGAACACTCCCTTTTCGAGCGTTATTGCAGAATTCGAGTAGTGGGTAGCTAAATGGGAACGAATTGTTGCAAACGGCGGTGAACTCCCAGATTCGGTTCCTCTCGCCCTTGATGCGTGTGATGGAGTAGTTTATCCGGCTATTAATACACTGCTTTGGATATTGGAGACGCTTCCTGTTACTGGAGCCACTGCAGGAAGGAGTTTTTCAACTCTTCGTCGCCTCAAAACTTGGTTGAGATCAACTATGGCAGTAGACAGACTCACCGGGCTTGCATTGCTACACATCCATCGCGACATCGAATTGGACATCGATGCGATCATTAACAGATTTGCGAAACAAAACAGAAGATTCGATTTTGTGTTATAAATGAAGCTTTTACACAGAAAAAAAAGATTCGTTGATATCAAACAATTTCGGGGCCGATTTCAACGAATGTTTTGTATGATTTTCAGTCATAGAAACAGTTTCTCTGATATAACAAAAGATGACTTGTTGAAACTTAAAATAAATTAGTTGATTTCAAAAAAGCATTTGTTAATTTTCTTACAATTTTTGTTGAAACTTAAAATAGATTCGTTGGTTTAAAAAAAACACGACTTTTTCGTTAATTTTTAATTGTTTCAACATTTTTCTACATCTTGCAACTATTTTTGAGTTTTTTAACCACTTTCAACATTTTTTCGACTTTTTCAATTTCTTTTAACTTTCTGCAATGGTTTCCAAATATTTTAGATTTTTTGAATTTTTTCAACTGTTTCAACACTTTTCAACCTCTTACATTTTTTTCGACTTCTTCAACCTTTTCACCATCTTTTTAAAATTTGCATATTTAAAAAGTACTTTCAATGCAGTGCAGGGTATGTGAGTTTCGGCCTGGCCGAAGATAACGCCTTTACTAGTTTTATTTTGAATTATGTTTCACAATAAATCAAATCTAAATGCATTTAGTGCATTCGTAATAGTGAGGGATTCATTTTTGTTTTAGTTGAATAGTAACATGCTATTTTCTTTTCTTATGATAAAAAATATAATTTTATATCAGAATTTCAATATCAGGTGCCCCCTCCGCGCTGATGCCCTAAGCCTGTGCCTAGTGTGCCTACCTATAAATGCAGCACTGACTATATGTATCTCGGAAACTAGATCCGAGCGACATTTATTTTTGATATAGTGTTTTTTAAAATTGAAAACCATGTAAGAAAAATTTCTTAAAAAAAAGGGCAACTTAGGCCAAACTTCACATTGAAATAGGGTCAGTTAGGGTTAAAGATAAAAATATGAAAAAACTCCTAGATTTTTTTATTTTATTTCGAACCAATTGAGAGGGCGTCCTCATATTTTTTTCCTAAGAACTAGTAACTAAAATTGGTGTCTGAAGCCAAATTAATTGAGGGGACGTCCCGAACTTTTTTTTAAGGACCACCCTAATGTACACATGTATTTTTAAATGCATTTCGTTGCCGGAAGAAGGTTTGATTTGACCCGAAAAATATTTAATTTTGCGATGGTTTTCGTGATGTAAAAGGTGATGACCTTTTTTTAGGCTAATTTTTTTCCAAGACAGGGGGCAGCATACGCCAATGCGACAAAGATACTGCTATGATTGTAAGACTAAGACCAATTGTTTAGCCATTGATCCATTAAATTGACTGAAATACCGCCCTTCTGCTGCTCTGGGTGACTGTCCCCTAGATCCAGCCATCCCAAGTATCCTAACCACATTGGTCAATACATTTAACTGTTTCATTTCAAGTCAGATCAATATACGCTTCACAGAGGCGTACCGTGAATATCGGGCGCCCGAGGCGAAAAAAAATTATTTGTCGCCCCTACGGAAAGAAATTTTCGTGGTTTTTTATAACAAACAAAAAGGTCCTCACTTTTTACATTTCGAAACTCTATTAAAATGAGATAAATTTCACTAATATGTGCAGTGAAAATTTCCACCTACACATTCAAATTTACTACATCGATTTAGTTTCATTCACTAAAAAAAAAGGTCCTCATTTTTCACTTTCAAAAACCCTAGCAAATTTATTTCACGACTATTGTGCGCCCGGGGTGGACGCCCTTTCAACCCCTCTCTTCCTCTAGGTATGGTAAAGTGGGGCACATTCATTATTGTGGCACCTTCGTCAAGGCCCATTTCGATATGACGCACTCTGATTTTAGAACTATTTATCATGCTGATCGAAACCTTTGTTGAATGCATACTCACTTTCTTAGTTTGAATCGCGCTCAAACAAGTTGCATGCATTTATGTATGTGTTTTTTCGTTCTTCGCTTTAGTTTTTAATAGCAAGCAAGTTAACAATTTTCAATCATAGTTCTTTGAATTTTAGTACAGTTTTTTGTAGCCTGCTACGCTATTATGTCAGAAAGTGAAATTTTAAGTTAAGATTCTATTGCATTAAAGAGTTCTCGAGATTTTTGGAGCTTTTTAAAATTCGGAAAAGTGGGGCAGTTTCTGCGTTAATGGATTATAGCTAAAGTTCGTATTATTATTAAACTTGTTGTTTGTTTATAATATTTACGAAACTGTAGCATTAGAAAGAAAATATAAAAAAATGTGCCATTTATATATCCTTAGTTGTACATCAGTCTATTTCTTTTTGGTGAAATTACTTGAATGCTGAATGTTCCCCATGAAATGCCGAAGCTGCCTCGTGTTGGGGCACTTTTAGCAAATTGACTTGTTTTTTAATTCCCGAAAATTTTTTGAAATAGTCAACAATGCCTACAAAATGTATTTTTAATATAGTTCTCTAATATCGAAATAGTCTGAAATTTCTCAGAAATTTGATTTCTATGCGTTAATAAAACCAATACAAGTCTTTAAAAATAACTTAACCAATGTGCCCCACCTTACCATACTGACGGTTCAATCTACACTGTTATTTTGATACAGATTTCCTTACCCACTTCCTGACGCGTTGCTTTGTTTCATTGCATTTAGCTTATTATAACATTTTCTTGTAGTTTTTCTTAAGATTGTCTTACGCAAAAAATACGCAAGGAAAAATTTCAAAAAAGAAAGCATCCAAAAAAAAAACTTTATTAAGTCTAAGCAACAGCTAAGAAACAGCCACTATTTCTAAAATGATAGGGCGTTAACCAATTTGATATTATAGTTGCTGCTGTTGTTGTTGTTTTTTTGTGTGATTTTCAACGCCATCTTCGTAACTATTTTCGGTGCCGCAGCGCGCGCGATGGGCGTGTCCTAATATACAGGCTATGCCATCGCCGAAAACAAGAAAATACCGCGACAGTCGCGTGCTGCTGCCTGCCGCCTTGGAAAAATTTCGGGGTGTTTTCGCCCAGAAGATAAAAAAATACACACAAGCAGCAGCAGGGAAAGCAACAAGAAAAGCAGTCAAACAACCAATGTAGCAGCACAGCCCAACTTATTATGAATAATGAACTACAACAACAAACTTCGGTGGTGGTTTTGCACAAGCAACAACAACCACACACTAAGTAATAAAATCTTTTCGAAGACACATACACAAATTCTAACGCAAGACTTATGTATTTAACAACAAACATAAAAATGGCGGCCTCTTAACGCTCTGCTCTTCTTCGTTCTTGATAGAGGTTACTCAAGCCTACAAAAAATCAATTTTTTGATATGAGTAGTTAAGTATGTGTGCACCTATCTATGTAAGTATGTACCTATGTAAGTATGTACCTATGTATGTACGTATGTATGAATGTAAAGAAGAGCAAGAAATTGCATTGCTTTGAAAATTTTTTTTAAAATTTTAATGAAATTTTAGCCATAGATACCTTCCTGTTTATGATATAATTTTATAGTTTAATTGCCTAAGATATTTAATGCCCTAAATTTTAATTTTAATGCACTTAATTCAGTTATAGAGAGTATTGATTGATGTAATAAATTTGTCAACAATGATACTGCCGCACAGTGGTAAATATATTGTGGCCATAAATAGGAAAGAAAATTAAAGTGCTAGGGAATGAAAAATTTTTTAAGACAATCGTCAGAAAATACTTAGGGCATGAATAAAAACTATAAAAGTATTAAATTTGTTTTGAGTTTAGTGACACAGTGGGCTAAAAATTGAACTTTGAGCACCAAAAATTTCCTGTCCAGTCTTACTTGATTCCAAATTAACATTTGTTAATCATTTAAACTTAATTGGTTATACATATTAAATTTATGTCCAAAAAAAGTTTACTATAGATATATACATGTATAGAATATTGCCTTATTAAATTGTTCGTACACTTTAACAATATATTTCTGTGATCTCCAAGTTTTGCAAATCTCTTAACAACAACTTCGGGTTGTATTGAAAATATGAATATGAAACAACGCCAAACCAACTAATCTTTTTTGCAGCGCTTAAGGGTTCCCAAAGCAGAGCCTGGTAGTTCTCTTTTTTTATCGCCTTTTCCATACTCCACGCGCTTTGCCCATGACTTTCTCCGCCAATTTACATACGCAGAAAAAAAAAATTCTATGATATCAAACAATTTCGTGTGCGATTTCAATGAATTTTTTGTATGATTTTCAGTCATAGAAAAAGTTTCTCTGATATGACAAAACAATTGCTGTGTTTTATTCGCCAAGTTGCTAGCTATGTACGAAAAAACGATCAAGTCGCTAAGTTTCCTACTCGTTGTTATTTGAGTATGTACTCGTTTGTTGTTTTTCATACTTTTTTCATTTCAATTTGTTTATTTTTGACGCCTGACGTTTTAAGCAACTTGCTATGTATGCTTAGCAACGATAATTTTTCTCGTTGAGTTTTCGATTTTGTTCTTATTTTCCCATACAATTATCGTTGCTAGCTAAAGATATCTAGCAGAGGATGGCGAATAAAATTCATTCGTTCATTCAATCATTATTTATTCATTATTTTCAAAGTAAAAATATTACAAAAATTCAAATTTACATAATTATTTTATGGAAAATAGTTAGTGGCACTTGTATTGTAATTACAAAAATAGTGATAAATGCCACAATATACTTAAAATTGTATTAGTTATATAGGTATTTATTATAAGTGGGGTGTACAAATAAGTAACTAAAGTGATATATAGTAATGATACCCAGCTAATAAAACATTTGTAAATTTTCCTGCAGTTTTTGTTGAAACTTAAAATAAATTAGTTGGTTTCAAAAAAACATTTGTTAATTTTCCAAATATTTAATTCGTCAGTCTTTGATTCAACAAAAACATTCTTTGGTTCAATTAATTATTTGGTGTTTTATCAACGAATTTTAAGTAGAAAAATTATTTAAAGGTTTGAAAAATTCATCGAATTAATTAATTAAATTAAATAAATATTTCTGGCGTTACCGAATTTTTTTTTTCGGCAGTATTGAAGAAAACACTTCGTCAATTCTGTGGCCACAAGGAATAACAGCTAAACTCGATATTTGATGACAAGAAGAAACAGTATAAGTCACATGAATATACTCATAACGTATGTTGTTTCGCCTTGTCATCAAATATCGAGTTTAGCTATTATTCCTTGTGGCCACAGAATTGTTCACTTAATTCATTAAATTTACAAAAAAAAATTTTGTAGCAAACATAGAATGAATTAGATAAATCTCAGAACTATTTTTACCATTTAGCAAATTAGGGTTTGGGAGCATTGGAGAAAAAAATTGGTTTAATAGAAGAATTATTTCCAAATATATTATGTCTATTATGTAAACATATTATGAATTATAAAAAGCTGGTTAAAAATTCCAAACGTCCGCGCGAGAATAATATTTAAAATATTGTTTTATTCCATTAATCGTGCTATAGAATTATAGAACAACGATTTCATCTCTTAAATTAATACATTAAAAAACGGAATGCCCGCCGCTCAACTAAAATATCTTACATACTCATAAATCTTGTGACAATGGAACAATTTTACAGACATATAAGTTTTAAATATAACAGCCGGCCTAGTGGCGCAGGGGTAGTGTACTGCGCTTACAACCCAGAGGTCACGGGTTCGATTCTCGGTTCAGGCATGGTAACACTTTCCATATTTCCTAATTTTCTTTTCTTTTCAATTATTTCCCTCTCCTCTCCTTAATTTTCTGAAGGTTTTTTCGAGCTGTTACCAAATAAGCACCACATTGAGCTTTTCAGATGTGGTAAGAAAAGTGTATTCTATCGGCAAAGCAGCAAAAGGCAGATTGCTTTCATTCTTATCGTTGCGCTAGATACCACTGTTCTAAAAAAAAAAAAAAAAAAAAAAACTATACTAAAAAAGTTTCACAACAATAACAAAAAACTTGACAGACAGTATTCCCGAATTAAATTTCTGCTAACGTGCAAATCGTATGAAATTATTCCAGCGCATATCTTCTACACAACAACTGGGGTTAACAAAAGTTTAATGATAGGACAGTAAAGTGGAAAAAACATTATATAATTTTCATAAAAAAATTTTTCGTTCGGAAATTCAGCAAACATTTATAAATACAGCAATTCTTAAAAAACAATTAAAAATTCAAGAAAATATAATAAAAATTACTTTAGAAATAGAAGAATTTGGAAAATTCATACAGAAACAACAATTGACATATTTATGAGCACACCAAAAATAATAATGATTTAATCCTTGCCAAAAAAATTAATACAGTAGGTAACGGATATAAGCACAATTCATATAAGAAAGGAACGCTTATAAGAAACATTTTCGAAAGCACCGCGTTTTTTCCCAATGTTTTGAGGTAAAAAACAATCTATATAAGAAACTTCTTATAAGAAAAAAATGCATAAAAGAAAGCTTTTTCCAAGCACCAATATGAAAAGTCTTAAGAAAAAAATAACGATTATAGGAAATTTTTTCAAATCGTAGTTTTCGTTCTTTGGTCAAAATTGAAAATACGCGCCTTCTTTATGTCATCATTCTTCGATCAAAATTGAACGAACAGGTGTAACGATTGTAATTGCTGAACGCACTTATTACTCACTGCTGATTTTTGTGCGACTCGGATATAAGAAATAAAGTTTCTTATATCAGTAGTACGTATATAGGAAATTATTTTCTTATATACATTCGTGGTACTTCTATAAGAAAAAACTAATATAAGAAAGAAATTTGCGGGATTTTTTGACTTTCGCATATCCGTTACCTACTGTAAATTGAAATACGAAAAATTCCAATATCTAGGGCTCATTTATAACGACAGTTGGATTGTAAATAAGACAGATATTGATATTCCATTTGAAAGTAAGTGGTTATTATCTTTAGGCCCTAAGTTTGCAATTCCTATCAACAATAATAAATGACCCACAAAACGCCTGATAGCCGAAGTAGAGGAATGCATCAAAATGATTTAAGATGGAAAAGAAAGGGATATAGCGAGATTGAAATTCGCAGACCGGATCTTAACATACAAAAGAAATCACATAGAAAATTCACTGGAAACATACATATTAAAAGTCTATACGGACACACAAAAACTTTTGCAAATACACAAAAACAAAATACATAGTAGTAACCAGACTTGTGCGTAATCAATTACATTTGGTAATTAATTATTCATGCAATTACAATTACTTGTAATTTGTAATTGAAATTTTTCAATTACAATTACATTTATAGTAATTGAAAATTTCGAAAATATTTCAATTACAATTACTTGTAATTATAATTGAAATATTTTCAATTACAAATTACTGTAATCCAAAATATGTAGTTGAAAAGCAAAGTAATTGAACGAAATTTGAAATGGATTACGTTTAGCTGTAATTTCCTATTTTTCAAGTAATCAATTACAAGATATACAAACACAAATGCATAAATACATATCCGTAGATACACATATGGGTATTTCTACAGACTTGGCTGATTGTGTAGTACAGGGGGAGGACTATATTTAGGAAAAATAACAGGGTCGATCGAGCATGCTGTTCCAGGATATTAGCCAATTTAAAGCGATACAGACGTGACACATAATGGAAGTGCTTTTGAGGCGCATTCTCAAATATGCGAATTTCAGCGAAATATTGTTGATAAATTTTTTTTTCTAAAATTGGCAAAATAAAGATGAATAAGGTAGGTGTTCGAGTAACTTTTGTATATAAGACATACGAAAACCAATGCAATTTTTGAATTCATGGGATATTCTGAATATTTTTCTATTTTTCAATCAAGTGTGGTGAAAAGCTTAAGCAAACTGTAATAAGGTCATTTAAATAGGTTCAACAAGCATTAAACTTGGTGAAAGGCTAGAGCTCAAGTTCTTTTACATTCCCATATAAATCATATGCAATAACATAAATTTTTTTTGTGAATTTTATCGCTTGAAAGAAATTTTTTTCAAATTTTAATAAATGTAATTGCTGAAAAATGTGTGATCAATTACATTTTCGTTTCAAATTACTTGGCAAAAGTAATAGATTACAACTTTTTAAAAGATTACATTTTCATGCATTACTAATCCAATTACAAAAGTAATTAGAATTGCATGTAATTGTAATTTTAAATTACATGTAATTGAAATTAATGTAATTGAAAAATTTCAATTACAATTACTTTTAATTTATTTTTTGAATTAAAAGTAATGATTACTTGTAATTGTAATTGAAAGAAATGTAATTCAAAAATACCCAAGTCTGGTAGTAACTACTTCTGATAAAGGCAACAAAACAGTGATCTTATATAAAACTGAATATGAGAATAAAATGAAAGACATTATCAATGAAAAAAACACATATAAAACCACAAGAATTGATCCGACGCAAAAATTACTAAACCACAATAACAAAATTATCAAAGAACTATATAATCTTAAACAAATAGACTAAATGCTAAAATACCGACTAACGTATCATTCGGCTTTAGCAACACGACTTTATGGTCTTCCGAAAATCCACAAGGATAATATTCCATTGAGACCCATCGCCTCGTCAACACAGGTTCCATGCTAAAATTAGCTAAACACATAGGCAGTAAACTTAAATACATTATATCGGATAAATACAACGTTATTAACGCAGTCGAGGTAAAAAACAAACTGAAAGATGTCGTACTAAAAGAAAATGAATTAGTCATTTCACTATGTGTTATCTCGCTGTTCACAAATATACCCATACACTTGGCTATAAAAACCATAATGAAGAAATGGCCACAACTATCACAACATACAACCATCAGCAAAGGATACTTCCTTAAAATTCTCAATTTTTGTCTTAACAATTACATAATATTTACTTGGAGAAACTATATATAATCAAGTCTTCGGCACTCCAATGGGCAATCCTCTTTCTCCACAAATCGCAGACATAGTCCTTAATGATCTTCTTGATAGTACGATTAACACATTAGTAGAAAAAAACATACAAATCACAAAAATTTTCAAATATGTAGACGACATTCTTGTTATAGTGAACCACAAAGACATACCAATCATTTTAAATGAAATTAACTCATATCATCAGAAGCTACAGTTTACTTTAGGGATAGAAAAAGATAATTCAATTGAATATCTAGATATTCGCTTAATCAGAAACAACAACAAATTAGAATTTGACTGGTACACTAAGCCGATATCTTCAGGTAGAATTCTTAATTTCTATTCAAACCAACCAACACGCCATAAAATCAATACAGCTAAAAATCTAATAAATAAAATGTTAAAAATCAGCGATACACAATTTTGGAATAAAAACCTTAAAATAGCAAAACAAATTCTAATCAACAATAGTTTCCCAATAACCCTCTTAAGTAAATTAATAAAAACAATTACAGCCGAAATAACAAACAACAATACTACAACAACAAAAAAC
Organism: Meiosimyza platycephala; assembly: GCA_963662105.1. Lineage (NCBI taxonomy): Eukaryota > Metazoa > Arthropoda > Insecta > Diptera > Lauxaniidae > Meiosimyza > Meiosimyza platycephala. The sequence goes on from OY759212.1 coordinate 1,684,141, forward strand.
AACCAAAACATAAATAAACGTTACCATCGTGTACCAAATATATGTACCAAATATTTCAGATAATAAAATATTAAAAGAGATCATCAATAACAATAACAACATCATTTTTGCACACAAACCGATTTGGACTCTTTTTAACATCTTCACAAAAACAAAAATACCAATAGAAAAATTGCAACAATCCAATGTAATTTACAAAATCAACTGCATAGGCAAAAATGAGTCATGCGACAAAATTTACATAGGGATTACCAAACGTAACCTGACAACGAGAATTAATGAACATGCAAATGATATCAAAAACAACAAAGAAACAACGGCCTTAGCACAACATATAAAAAACATTGGACTGGCAATGTAAAGATCATCGACAGAGAAACTAACTACAACATTAGACCTACATTAGAAATTTTACATATCGTCATATGAAATCAAAAAAGGCCTAAGTTACATTAAAAAAATTTAACAGGAGACGTAAAGAACTTCATAAAATGAATACTAACCAAAATTTTTCAACATTTTTTCAGGTTAAGCTTATTTGATAAGAACGTTGTTTTTAATTGTAGGAGTGTAAAATTTTGCAGGAATATGTCATTTTGATACGGTGCATCATAATTAATCAAAAACTCGATTTGGAATTTTTTGTAAGTTAGGGCTTTTTTGATTTCATATGACGATATACAGATTAACATAAATAAAACAATAAATAGAAAAGAAGACTGTGACAATATTAGCAACATTTACTTTCTAGCCTTAACATGAAGCTTTTCTACTTTAACATTAAATTTTTGGTAACGTGTCAATATATTAAAATATCATGTTAACTTAATGTTTGTATGTTGTAATTTCTTTCTCTTTGTATTTACAATATTGTTTTAGCGAATTTATTTAATAAAAAGACGCCCTGAGGAAGAGGACAAATAATCCTCGAAACGACGGCGTGAGAACAATATTTAAAATATTGTTTTATTTCATTAATCGTAATCATTCCAAAGTTTGAATTGATTTTACTAATTTTGTTGTAAAATCAGATGATTTGAATTTGAAAATCCAAAGAACAAAGTATGTATTTCGAATTTGAAAATTTTTTTTCTATAATTTAAAGAAATTAATAGTTGAATTCCAGAAATTTTATTCATATAATTGAAATTCATTGATTTTACCAATTCTGTTTTTTCTGTGTATATGTATAACACGGTTCGACAAAATGAAATTTTTCGTTGCACCCATGACTTCACGACTTCAGTTTGTGCTAATTCACCTTTACGCGAAATTCATTTGCGTACCTAAAATTCGATTTGCGCGACTGACCTCGATCTGCGCGGGTTAGGCATGCTATGATCTGTTGAAGCAGATGGAACATCGCTGTAGAAGAGATGATTGAACTTTTTGATGACCGTGGGCATTCTGAAAATCCTTAAGAGATTGGAACAACACAAGAAGAACAGATGGCGGTAACCAACTTGGCAAATGTTTTAGCTTTGATCCAGATGATCAAGGTAAGGCGCTGCGTTAGCACCTTACCGGGAGCTTCATTTAGAAAACTCGAAAAAAGTAAGGCTATCGGTTGTGACTGTTTTCCTGAAGACGTTAAAACAAATATACCAGCACGTCAGATTGTTTTTAATCGATCATAGCTATCGCTTTTAAATAACGAAATAACGCTATAAGATATAAAATAGTGAACCGATTTTCAAAATATTTTAATTTAGAAAAATGTAGATATCTTGGTTTTGAAATAAGATAATGATATGCGGCTTACGGCATTCTTTTAAGCAAATAAATATACATTAAAAATATTGTACAACGGAATCAGTGGTAAAACAATATTGGCCGATTTTGCAACTTGAAAGTAGAAAATCGTTATTTATTGTTTTTTTTTCGGTCAATTTTAAATTTTTTTATAAGAAAAAAAGAAGAAAAAGAAAAACTAATCACGGATTCAAGTTCGTCAATTGATGAACAAAAAAAAATTTTGAATCAACTTAATATGTACATATGTATGTCAACGCCGAATCGAAAAATTTCAGGTCTATTAATTTAGAAAAATGCAGATATCTTGGTTTTGAAAGAAGATATTGATATGCTGCTTACGGTTTTCTCTTAAGCAAATAAAGGTTCATTAAAAATGTACCACTAGATCGGCGGCAAAATATTATATCAAGATTTTGCAACTTGAAACTAGAAATTCAGCATTTTTTGATTTTTGTCCGGGCACTTTTCAATTTTTTTATAAAAAAAAAACAAGAAGAAGAAAACCTAATCACGGATTCGAAGGGAATCCGTATTTCCCCTATTTCCCCCCGTAGATCCGCGCTTGTATTAACATAAACATCCGCTACCCATATTGATCATATTTTTGTTCGTTTAAAAAGGTTAAGTAATATTGCAATTAGTAGTTCTGTTTGTGATCTTTATTTATCAGATCATTGTCTGACCTGCCTTTGCTTTGGGAACGTTAATAGCCAAAAAACATATGTTAATTTTGGTCCATCTAGCACAGCCACTGACTTTGATGTCCTAAATAGAAATTTATTTTCTGAGTCATGGGATAGTATTTACGATGAACCTGATCCGTCAAGGGAATACAATAAATTCATTAATATCTTATCACAGTATGTTGACCTCTCTACTAAGACGACCAGGCCTATAACATCTTCCAATAAGAAATTAAAACCTTGGATGACTAATGAGCTGCTTAATAAGATAAAAAAGTAAAATCAGCTGTACAAGAAATTTAAAAAATGTCCAGGTAATATTAGTCATAAACTTGAATATAAAAATCTTTGCAATGAAATATCGACTGCAACTTTCATTTGCAAAAACAATTTCTATGATAACGAATTTAACAAAGTGAAAGGAAGTAGGACTATTGATAATGTTGATCTGGAAATAGAAGCATACTCTGTACTGAACCAAATGAAAAAACTAATCACTTTAATAATTTCTTTACAAATATTGGAACTGAAGTAGTTTCAAATAATGGATTAAATTACACACAGTGTGGTTGTCTACAGAAAGAAAGTTATATTTACGATAGTTTTTATTGTGAGCACGTGACATCATATGAAATTTATAAAACTTATGTCGCTGCAAAACTCTAGCTCATGTACTGAAAATAGTTTTAGTAATGTCTTTATTAAAAAAATAGTTTTTAATATTGTAGACATTCTGTGTTACTTATTTAATAAGAGCATTGAGTCTGGCATCTTTCCAGATGAGCTGAAAAGGTTAGAAGTCATTCCTTTATTTAAAAAAGGAAATAAGTTCAATATTAGTAATTACAGACCAATTTCAATTTTGTCTTCATTTTCAAAAATTTTTGAAAAGTCTATGAAAGTCATAATGATAAAGTTTTTACACAAACGTACATTTTTCAATGATAGTCAATTTGGGTTCAGAGCTTGACTTTCAACCGAAGACGCCTTGCTTAAGTTTTGTGACAATATCTATGGAAGCTTAAAGGATAAAAAAGTTTCTGCTGCTCCTTTTATTGACAAAAGCGTTCGATACCGTGGATCATCAAATATTGCTAAGAAAATTATTTAAGTGTGGTTTTCGAGGCACTATTCAACAATGGGTTTCTTCTTACTTTACGAACAGATCTCAATGGGTAAAAGTTGCCAATCATTACAGTTCCTCAAGCAGAGTACTTATTGGAGTTCCGCAGGGATCTGTCTTGGGACCAATTTTATTTCTAATTTATATAAATTCATTGTTTTCAAACAAATTTGTGGGTAAAACTATTACATTTGCCGACGATATGGCTCTACTTTTTCTTGTAATTCTATTTAATGGAAATAAACCACGACTTGGAAATTTTAAGGCATTGGTTTACTACACATAAACTGGTTCTAAGTGATAAGACCAAAATAATGTTTTTTAATGTGTCTGGTAAAGATATTCAGGTAGAAGATTTCGTTTTCCATAGTGCGCATTGTCAAAAGTACTTTCTCTGCAGCAAAACTTGCAATTTTCTTAATAATGCACTAACGTATGACAGGTCAGGTTACTGCTCGAAAAAATGTTTTCGAATAGACTGTGTTAAAGTACTGGCTTAGTACTGAATTGAAAAATGAATTGGGGTGAACACTCAACTGCATTAAAAAAATATTTAATGTCGGCGACAAGGCAACTATACCATATAAAGAACTTTTGCTCTTTAAAATTGCTAACTTGCATTTACTTTGGAATTGTTCAGTTCAAGTTAGAATATGGGTTGGCCTGCTGCGGCGGCACACCTTGTAACAAAATAAGTCCTCTTCTTACTCTCCAAAAACACACTATAAGATTAATAACTAAAAAAGTCGTATTGCAAGCTGGCCCGTACCTACCCGACTTTGCCTGAGGAGGCAAAGAAATTTTACTATATACACACCTGCTCAAAATAATAGGTACACTTCTTAGTTTTTAGTTTAAACTCTATTACAAAAATATTTTGAAAATATAGAGGAAAAATCGTAGTGGTAACGTAAATAACACAATTTAGTAGCACGATCTTCAGTAAAACAAATCATGAAATTCCCCTAAGTTTTGAACGTTTCTATTTACTGGGCATAGTTTGAAAATTTGACTGCTCAAAATAATAGGTACACCTGCAAGTTGGTTCAAATTTTTGTTTGACAACTTTTTTTTTTTTAATTTTTTTGAGCTTTCCTTAGAAGAGCGGTGAGTTTTCTTTAATTAAATCTTAAAATGCAGTGAATTGACAGCAAAATATTTTAATGAAGATCGGTCGTAAGCCAAATTGATCTGCTGAGGAATACAGGCTGGCTTTAAACTTGAAAAAAGAAAGAAAATCTCTTCGATGCAGCTTGCAGGTTGCTGAATATATCTCAGAATTTTGTGAAAAAGGTATTTAAAAATAAACCGCAAAAAAAAAGTCGTGGTAGACCATCAAAAACCGCTCCAACAGATGATCTTCATATTGAAAGTATCGAAAAAAAGGCATATTTAAATCTTCAAAGACAATTTTAGCAGAAATAGGGAACGCGGTTACCGCTCAAACAATTCGACGACGTTTACTAAAGGTAAATCTACATGGGCGCATAGCTAGAAAAGTTCCTTTGCTACGGAACGAAAAATTGAGCATGACGCTAAGTTTTGTAAGGGATCATGAAAACTGGACATGACCTGAACGGCAGAAAAAGTGGCGTAATATCTTAAGGAAAGATGAAACTATGATTAATTTATTTGGCCTAAAAGCAAAGAGTTTCACATCAGATTCACAAAAAAAATACTTATGCACGGAGGCGGAAATATTATGGTGTGGTAGTGTTATCCTTAATATGGGATAGGTCCTATATTCCGGACATCGAGTAAAATGACAGCTGCCGAATACAAAGGTATACTCGAAAACGCAGTACTGTCCTATTCTGAGGAAAACATGCACTTGCTTTGGATCTATCAGCAAGATAACAACGCAAAACACAACTCTTGTATTTATGAAAAAATGTTTTGAGGACAATAAAGTCACCGCGTTTAGATGGCCGAGTCAGTCACAGGATTTAAAGCAGATAGAAAACCTGTGGGAGGCCTTAAAGAAGAAAAAAAGCAAAAAAAAAAATTCACGAATACGGAGCGATTGTGGGAGTGTGTCCAAGAAATGTGGTATGAGATACCCAAAGAAACCTGCCAGGCTTTAATCATAAGTATCCCAAGAAGAGTTGCGAAAGCTATCCAAAATAAAGGTGGATACACTAAATAATAAAAGTGTAAACAAAAAAGTTCATATCTTTGACATTTTCTTTATATTTTCTGTATATTTTGCCGGTGTACCTATTATTTTGAGCAGGCAAATATTGAGCAAAAATTGGAACTCTTTTCATACTATTTATAGTAGGGGAGCCCAACAAGTGATTTCGGGATTTACTCGAGCGCGGCAGATTAAGATATGGGGGATACCTTGCACCTTGTTGAGTATCTCTACCAAATCTTAGCCCTCTATATAGTGCCGCGAGTGTAGGGGAGCCGGTCAGAATAGTAAAAAAAATCGATAGCTGGATTTACTCGAGCGCGTCAGATTAAGGCATGGTGGGTTAATTATATGCTGAAGAGTCTACATTTCACTAATCTGACGATTTGACAGTGACGCAAGGGAGTGGCAGGGTCACAAACTTGCAAAAAAAAACGTCACTTGGATTTACTCGAGCGCGATAAATTTTTTTTTATTTTAAAGGAAATAATTCAAGGATAACGGACAACATAAAACCTGCCGATTTCCACAAGCCGAAGTAACAAAAATCGACATTAAAGTTTAGCGCGTGTAGCTAAATTTTTTGGTTTTTAGGAACTTAATATAGAAATAATTTAGCTATTCCTTATTGAAAAAACTCTTTTTTTACGTTCCGTATTACTTAAAAAAAAAATATCCGAAATAGCACACTGAAATACATGACTGTGCCGGGAAATACGGAACAGATGGTCACCTTGTATATTCCCCACTCCGTGCCTATCTCTCTCACACTCTCGCACCGTCCCCACCAGTGCTGGCACAGACGGTAATTTAGTACCAAAATTGTTACTATTTTCATAGCTAAAATACCATAGTAGGGTTTTCCGGATATTCGTCTTTTTTTGGTACTATTTTCCGAAATATATCAACAACCGATTTTTGGTATAAAATAGAGAGAATAAATTTAATTTTTTTCAATAAAATTAAAAAAAACACGTATTGGGATTAGTGATGACATTTGCGGTACACTTGTACCTTTTTCGGTACATTTGCGTTCTAAAAAATCGTCGTCATTACATTCGACATGATTCGCCACATTTTTAGTACATTTACCGAATTATCAGGACATTTTCAGTACATTTTCGGTACATTTTCGATACATTTGGACAGTTTATAAAATTGGGTGTTCAAGACAATAAGTACATTCGGCATCTAAAAGTACATTTCAAGTCTCGATTCTGTACATTTTCGCAAAATGAAAATGGCATCACTGATGAAATTTTTCAAACTGTCAGATTAAGCAAACTCCTCCAGATAATCGTCAGATTATGGATCAGCATGAACAGGACATCAAGCTCAACCGTCTGTATAAAAATCTGACGCGCTCGAGTAACTACAAATATCGTTTTTTTTTTGCATTTTCGAAAAGGGGCCACGCGCTTACGTCACATCCGAATCTTTAGTCTTATGAATGGGTGCTTCGTTTGGGATCACTTAACATCTCCTATGAATATCTGACGCGCTCGAGTAAATCCATGTGTATGTTTTTTTTTTCATTTTTGAAAGCCTGTAGTGACTTCCCCCACCGGTGAAGGGTTAAACATTATACAACCTTTTCTTCTTCCTACCATCTTATCTTCAAAATCCAATAGGTCCCGCGACGCTCGAGTAAACAAAACTTAAGGAAAATTAACAAATGTTTTTTTGAAATCAACTAATTTAATTTAAGTTTCAACAAATCATCTTTTGTTATATCAGAGAAACTGTTTCTCTGACTGAAAATAATACACAACATTCGTTGAAATCGGACCGGAAATTGTTTGATATCAGCGAATTTTTTTTTCTGTGTAAACATTGCAATTTACTGTCTCCCATTATTTTCATTTATTTATTTTCATGTATGTATTTATTTACTAAAAAACAAAGGTCCACAACATTTCCCCCCCTCCCCCTCCTAGGTACGCTACTGCTTAAAAAAGAACTATAGTGCTGTTTTCAGGGGCGCAGGAAGACCTGTTGCGAGTGTTTAAAAATCCACACGCGTGAGACTTCCCCATGTGGAATTCAACACTGGAAACTTTGATTGAATACGGGAATTCTTCGTACATTTTTTCATCGTACACTCACCCTCGTCGATCCTGTTCCGAATTTCGGGTCCCTATTCAAAACATTTTTTGTCAAAATGGACAAAAAAAATGTATCGAATAGGGATCCTAAATCCGGAACAGAACCGATGCGGGTGAGTGTAAGTTAATGGCTACGCGCGTTGATATACACTGAGAAAAGAGTATGCTTCCTTTAAATAAATGTATTTGGTTTATAGATTTTTAAAATATTTGTTAACTATCAACCAATTTTGGTAGTTATTACCATGCCCTTAATTGAAATTTAAATTGTTTCTTACTGGGCCAAACGTTATACAGTAGGTAACGGATATAAGAAAGTCAAAAAATCCCGGAAATTTCTTTCTTATATCAGTTTTTTCTTATAGAAGTACCACGTATATAAGAAAAAAATTTCCTATATACGTACTACTGATATAAGAAACTTAATTTCTTATATCCGAGTCGCACAAAAATCAGCAGTGAGTAATAAGTGCGTTCAGCAACTGCAATCGCTACACTTGTTCGTTCAATTTTGATCGAAGAATGATGACATAAAGAAGGCGCGTATTTTCAATTTTGACCAAATAACGAAAATAACGATTTGAAAAAATTTCTTATAAGCGTTATTTTTTTCTTAAGATTTTTCATATTTGTGCTTGGAAAAAGCTTTCTTTTATGCGTTTTTTTCTTATAAGAAGTTTCTTAGATAGATTGTTTTTTACCTCAAAACATTGGGAAAAAACGCGGTGCTTTCGAAAATGTTTCTTATAAGCGTTCCTTTCTTATATGAATTGTGCTTATATCCGTAACCTACTGTATTAGTTTGAGTCGATTGAAAAAATTTGTTTGGGTTGAACATAATTTGTTAATCCTATTTTAATTTGATTTCACTTCTCATAAACATGAAAATTTTGCAATTCACAACATATTCAAGTAAAACACTACTTAAGTATATTCTGCTTGGCACACAATTTAGGCATTTATGACTGTATAAATACAAACGACATCCTATATAAGGATGTTACGATATTGGAAAAATCGTTTTAAGTCATCGGTTTTTAGCACAAATCGATATTAATGAATGCATACGTTTGCGAAAAGAAAATATTTTTTTAGTCAAATATGTACATGATTTAGTGATTATTAACAAACAAATGATTGCTACAAAACAATATTTGTTTCAACCATAATATGATTTGGTAATTATTACCAAATATATAATTAATCTAATAGTATTATTCAATTCACTGTAATATGTGACATTTTAACATATATAAAATATTTAATTCGCCTATATCAAATATACTATTTGTTAATTATTACCAAATTTTGGTATATATAATTAAATTGTTTTCTCAGTGTAGGTATCAACCTATCGGAATGCGAGCCGTCAATCAGATTGGTTGGTACGGAACCGTAGCCAGACGGTGACTAACTGCTCAAGTTAACTATAAGTGCCCAAGGACAAATGCGTTTGCCTTAACCCTTTCGCCCCTACTGGGGTCATACATCCCAGCAAAATTCAATGAATTATATTTTATTTATTACTAATGCAAAGCCCTTCGTGTCGTCGTTGCGTGCGATATACATCCTTACAGAAGGGAAAAAGAACTAAATTTGTTATCTCAGGTTGCAACAACGCCTTTTGCTACCCATGTTTTGCACCTTATCATGAATAAAATAAATGAATTTTGAAACTGATTAAATAAATTATTATTTATTTCTCTTTATTGGGAGATTATGTCCCATCATAGAACCTTATTGGGACATTATATCCCAGGACATAGGTAAGGATCAAAGGCATTTCAAGAATGACAAACATATTTTTTGTATATCTTGTTTAGTAATTTGCTAGGAGTTTTGAAACAAACCCAACCAATTTTGAAAAAAAACTCAGGGGCGAAAGGGTTAACAAAAGATGTACTTCTGATGAAATAAACGTTTTTTTTTTTGATGATTCTGTAACACTATCAATCGTCAATTTAAAAATATCATTAAGCCTTCGTAGGCTTGGAAAATTCTAAAAATTTATAATATAAAATTAATTTAGAGAAGTAAAGGGTAAATTAACTTTTTCGGTAAGTACATATGGGTATTTCCATGGTGTCGAACGGGACACACTTAAAGTAAAAAAAAAGTTAAAATAAAACGTAATTAGGTGCGATAAGCTCTTGCACCAATGTGGCCTATAGGTGTTATAGTGAAAAAAATTGCACACAAACCACAAGATTGCGATTTCCACTCACCTCGGTGACTCCAAGTGACCCAAAGTGACACGGAGTGAACTGCATCGATGAGTAGTCACTTATAGAGTGACTACTTCCAGGATAATCCAAAGAACAAGGAAAATATCTTTCCATAAACAAATTCCGGAAATCGCTCAGGACGCACTATGTAAGTGGTCCAATATTACAAATGACAACTACAAAATTAGCACTACACCACTGTAATTAAAAGTCTATTGGAACAAAAAATTTTCGGAAAAATATGTCAAAAACGGTCCTTTCCAAGGTCCGGAGCCACCCTTAGTGATGTCCAAAACTATTTTTCGAGCTTCTTCTATCGATGGGAACAAAAAACATAAAAAAAATAATCCTCTAATACACTTAATATAACATTTAACGTTTCTCGTATGTATGGGAGGTGCCACGCCCACTAACGCAATCCCGTTGAAATCCGTTTAACTTCAAAGCTTATAGTAACCGACACCTTTACACAAATTTAAAGAAAATTACTCCCATAGTACACGAAATATAACATTAAACGTTTTTCGTATGTATGGTAGGTGCCACGCCCACTGACGAAATCCCGTTGAAATCCATTTAACTTCAAAACTTATAGTAACCGACATCTCTGTACCATTATTATTAAGATCACTCATATAATACACCAAATATAACATTAAACTTTTTTGTTTGTATGGGAGGTGCCACGCCCACTGATGCAATCCTGTCAAAATAAATATAATTTCAAAGCTTATAGCTCCCGACAACTCTGCACCAAATTTTAAAAATATTACACCCATAGCACATTAAATATATTTACATTTATCGAGTTGTGCTTGTATGGGAGGTGCCACGCTCACTGGTACTATTGCACCCATTTTTCGTCCTGAGGTACCTTATAGCAAGTATGTCCACCATGTAAAATTTCAGAACGAGTGCGTTGTTTGTTCTCTTATTATAACGTTTATAAATATTGTGGGCTGTGCCACGCCCTTCAAAGATTTTTGCCAGTATAGTGATAAGGCTTGTTATGATGACTACCTTCAGTGGTACTATCTTAAAAATTTTTATGAAAATCGTCAGTGCCATTTTCGAGTAATACTGAATCAAAATTTTTTGAATGGTTTTCGAGATATGACGTTATGAAAATACGTCCCTGCAGGACTCTTTGAAAAGTTAAAACCCAGCCCGCTGCACCCGTTTTCGAAATAAAGTCTGAATATATATATACATACAATTTTAGCTCGTTTAATAATAGTAGTTAGATATATAAATAAGCTTAGTAAAAATGTTTTTAACCCCGCTGTTGGTTAAAAAAAAGCTTACGAATCGAGAAGCCAAGAAATGAACATCCTGAGAAAAACCCAGGAGACGACGTGTGAGTGACTTCACTGAAGGTTTGAAAAGGCCGATAATTTATATTCAGCTTTTGATTTGACAAATATTTGGAAATTCTGTAAAGGAATCCGACATATGTGGGAATAAAAACTAAAATTTATTCCACCAAAGTTGTTTATTTTCGTAAAAGTTAATTTATAATAAAGTTTATATAATTAAACATTTGCTTTCAATGAAATCGCAACTCCAGCTTGTAATGAGAAAAACTTTCAACAATACAACAAAAAAACCTATTACTCTAAATAACTATAAAGAAATTTTTAGTATTTTGCATGTAGTCTATGAAAAAGATTTCAAGGACCAAAATGGACCCTTAACATAAAATTTGTAATTTTCATCGTCCCGTTTTATATTAGACACTTAACTTTTTTGAAAATAAACTCATTCATATCACATCGATATGTTGCACCGTTTGAAAGTTATGACGAGAAATTTTAAAAATTTAACCAAAATGGTGCTAACCAAACAGCAAGGTTAAATCAACTCATCGAAATTTAAATAATTTAAAAGTATGTCGAATTATATTGATTTTCATTTATGTAAAAATAATTTTCAAATTTCACACTTACAGTGTCACACGGGACCAACTTTATATAAGTACCAAGATCACAAATTTTCTTATTTTTCAAGAAGTTTTTTTTTATTTTAATTGTATAAAAAATTTCTGTTTGTACTCAATATTTCATGAGCTTTCTGCATGCACTGTTAACAAATGTTGTTTTTTAAGTTCGCTATTAAAAAAACATTTTCGTTAGGAAATTTGACGTAGAATACGATGGTGATATGTAAAATTTGATACAGGGTAGGGGTAATTGTTAAAAATCGATATAAGCAGTTAAATTGTTTATAACAATATTAATTTGTTAATAAGTTTTTAAGCTATAGTTTTTTTATTAAAGTTCACTTTCTTAGGTTCAAAATGAAAATAAAATCAATTTTCTAGCTTAAACAAAACCGGAGTTATGAATTTTTGAAAATGAGTCTCCAAGCCAAAAAATAACGAAATTCTCAAAACTAAAATTCGCTCCATTTTGAAGAAAAAATCCTCGAATACGTATCTCTTCTTTTTCGGTACAGAACCCAAAAGAAAAAGATTCAGCCAAATCAAAAATGCGTCGTCAGAAAAGTGTTCGATTTGTAAAAGAACGTCCCATATATGAAAATTTTAAAATATGTAATAAGAAGCATCAATTCCCTGCTCTTTTCGTTTTGACATATTGAGTTGCTTATTAACACGTTGACGGACAGTTGCGTCTATAGCCGTCAAGTTCAAGTTCACTATGTGACATGACGGCAATAGCCGTCCAATACGAAACGGTCGTTTTTAGACACTGCGGCTGTAGCAGCACAAATGTGCATTTACCAGCGTACAAGTAGAAGCCTAGTGTCATGTTTTCGAAAAAAAATTTATTTATTTTTGTTTGATCATGAACTAACATTTCGTGTAAAACTCCCAAAAATACTTTGTTGCTCACAAAAAATTGCTTATTTCAGTCATTAAACCTGTCATTTACGTTTTTAAATTTTTACTGTTATAGCCGCCATCGTCCCATTACATAGTGTCTAGAGTCCGCTGGCGCCATGACGGTTGTAGCCGCAACCTAATTAAAGGTGCTGAATTAATCAAAATTAAGTGTATTTAAGCAGAAAGAGTAAAACTATACTTCTAATATTCTAAAAATTACAAAAACATATAGTGTCAATTTTCGAATTTCACTTGTTTCTACTGTCCGTCAACGTGTTAATATTATTTTATTTTTCAAATCTTCACTGTTAGCACAATACATTTTTTCTTTTAGTTTAAAAAATAACTTTTTTAATTATTAAAAAAAATATGTGCTATAGACTTCTAAACATACGGAACAACACGTTAAAACTGAATATTTTGTCTTTAATAATTTTGTGACAAAAAACGTAAATTATGCTGAAAATTCTGATTTAAACAAAAGTAACAATAAAACAAGATTTCTTTCTCATAAAAACAAGTTAAATTTTTATTTGTATGCAACGAGTAGGTACATAGATTTAAGAAATGCTTACAACCCTTTTAATATCTTTCCTTGACCAGACAATAAGAAGACAACAGCAGAAGTAATAGGAATGACCAAGGACAGCGTACGTAAACAGGCGCTCCTCGTCCAAAGTAGGGTTGTTGCAAACAATGTCCTTCTGTAGTACTATGCAACAGGTCACGCGCGGTCAATGAAATATTTGCGTGTGTGATATTTCTTAGAAAAACTCGTTTTTTCTTTTCATTTAATTTCAAATAAAATCGAAAATTTTGTAGTAAAACCGAAAAAATGCTGTCCAAAAATCTTAAACTAGAAATAATTCACACGCTTGACATTAAAAACTTGAATGGAAATTGTAATAATTTCTTATAGAAAATGTTATCACTTATTAGTAGATATTTAATTTATGTGCATGGGAAACTAAATGAATAATGCGCTCAAAACATTTGGGAAAGCTATCGCAAATCGCAAAAGAAAAATTTCGCATATTCTGATGTTAAACTCGATTTTGAGCTTTGCATTATAAATAAGCGAAGGCATAATAGTACCAACTCTTTTTAACCGTCATTTTTATGCGGTTGTGAAGAGGAACAGGTTGGAATGCAGTTGCTTTTTTTCAAATAGTAGGCAGTGCCACGCCTCCAACGGTATAATACGTTTCCACGGCTGAACTAATGCACCGATTTTAATGAAATCATGGTTCCCAGATGAAAACTTTGAAAATTCCACAAAAAAACATATTTTTCCCCCAAAATGAACATATTTTTAAAACTTTTTCCAAAAAGACTTCATAATAATTAAATTTTTTTGATTGATTGATTGATTGAGTAAATTTCATTAGCATTTTAAATACTTTGGATAACACGTTTTTATATATGACTTACAAAATATGACTAGTTTTCGATTCTTAAATAAAACTATAACATATTGCAGTTCATTATTAACAGGATTGAATTTCAATTCATTATCTCTTTTTGATTCGATAAATTGCAAACATTTTCTTTTAAAAGTTATTAAATTTGTTTAATTTTTTACATCATTTTTTACGCTGTTAAATAAATGAAACCATTTCTGGAAAACTGGTCCACTGGGCTGCTGATCTCTGATATTCGATTCTAAAATCACTCGCATTTCGGAAACAATATGAAGAAAATCAACTTCATATATTCATAATGTTATCCTTAACTAAATTTCTTTTCACTCAAACTGAACCAATCTTTAACCATTTTTCCCACAAAAATAAAAGTTTTTATGATATCGTTTATTCCATAAATAACCACACTTTTTTGACATTTTTCTCCGATATTTTTGATTTTTATATATTTTCCATTCCATCACATGAGTTCATACAACATTATGCCACCTACTGAAAAGGGCAGGACAACGTCTGCCGAGACAGTTAGTATAGTATAATAATAACGCAGCAGTCTTTTTGAAGAGTGGGCCTTACTCTCTACTTAAGCCAATTTCATAAACTATTTTGAACAATGTTTATCATTAAAAAAGCCCTCTAAACGCTTCATTTGAGGATGAGAAACTTTTAAATTTATTTGGCAGATTTGCTTACTATAGGAATTCATGGTCGCCAGCAGAGATACGCAATGAATAGCTCGTGTTTATTTATTATTCGTAATTCATTGCCTTTCGTATGCATTCGTTGCCATCGATCGCTGACGCTTGCTCAAAACGAAATGTTGTGTACTTCGCTGCTAACGACTGCGAATGTGCAGAAGGCAATGATAAAGCAGCGAATGGTTAGCAGCATTCATGAAACTTCATACTTTTGATGCGAAAGGTTGCCAATCAAATAAGAAAAAGTGGAAAAAATAAAAAAGGAAAAATTAGAAACGTGTAATTTTATTTCAGAAAATGAACTTAATTTTTTTCGTGTACGGATTAACGGAATATGTATTTATGTAACGGAACGATATGACTATATCGAATAGTGAAACACTATTTTTATACCCTACACAGAGGGTATATTCACTTTGTAATTCCGTTTGTAACGCATAGAAGGAGGCGTGGCAGGTATAGAAAAGTATATATATTATTGATCAGCGTCACCACCTGAGTCGATATAGCTATGTCTGTCTGTCTGTCTGTTGAAATCACGTTTACAGGAAAACTAAGCAAGCTTTTTCAATGAAATTTGGTACACAGGTCACACCTTCTTGCAAGCAGCTAGCATATAAAATGGGCGAAATCGGGTAATGACCACGCCTACCGCCCATACTCTATGTAAATATACCTCAGCCCATTTTGAAATAAGTTGCTGCGATTTTGATGAAACTTGGTGATTTGGTGAACATGTGAACAAGATTAAGATTGGGCTAGGTTTTAAGTTTTCAGAGGCTTTTAAAGGGGCGTGGCACAGCCCTAAATTTTAACTTTTATAACGCAATAACTCGTAAACCGTGTATGATATTGTGATGAAATTTGGTACACGGATACAGATCATATATATCTTGAATTGTGTTTCAAGTGGGCGGAATTGGAAAAGTGGGTGTGGCACTTTTTAACAATTAAAAATTTTGATTTCATATAATTCAAAGTTGACACATTCGATTTTCATAAAAATTTTAGGGATGATACTTCTGAGAGCAGTCATCAATACAAGATTCATCAGTATACTGGAAAAACTTGTTGAAGGGCGTGGCACAGCCCACAATATTTATAAACGTTATAATTAGAGAACTAACAACGTAATCGAAATAAAATTTGGTATCGCAGATATACTTGCTAAAAGGTATCTTCTTACGAGAATTTGGCACAATAGAACCGGTGGGCGTGCCACCTCCCATATAAGCAAAACACGTTTAATGCTATAGATAGTGCGCAATAAGAGTAATCTTGATAAAATTTAATGCATAGATGTCAATTATTATAAGCTATAAGATTAAATAAATTTCGACGGGATTTCATCAGTGGGAGTGGCACCTCCCATATTAACATAAAGTTGGAAGTGATATTTTAAGAGAACTATTGCAGCAATTGGCATGAAATTCGATGTAAGTGGTTAACTTGCTGTAAGGTATGTCAGCATCTAAAGCGGGCGAAATAGCACCACAGGGCGTGGCACCTCCCATACAAGTAAAATACCTTAAGTGGCATATCTATCGAAATATATGAACAATCATACTGAAATTTGGTAAAAGAGGTTTGTTTATGGAAAGCTATTTCTGGATCAACATCAATCTCGATTGTGTCAGTGGGTGTGTCACCGCCCTAAATTTTAAGGTTAATTAAGGCATATATCGCAAACTATTCAAGCTATTTTGCTAAAATTTAGTATGTGGGTGTCAATGACGAATATAATTTATTGAACCAAAAGTAGGCGGAATTGGAGAAGTGGGCGTGGCATATTTGACTTCCTGCATTTCCATTCTATTTTTTTTTTATATTTTCCACATTCTTTTGACTTTTCCAACTTTTCCCAATATATTCCATATGCATATTTTCCACTTTTTCAAGCTTTTTCAACTTGATTCCACATTTTCTTTATTTTTTCATGAATTTTGAATTGTTTCAACATTTTTCAACTTCTTGCAATTATTTTTGAGTTTTTTAACCACTTTCAACATTTTGCACATTTTTTCGACTTTTTCAATTTCTTTTCACTGTCTGCAATGGTTTCTATATATTTTAGACTTTTTGAATTTTCTTCAACTGTTTCAACACTTTTCAACTTCTTTGAACCTTACTACATTATTTACGACTTCTTCAACCTTTTCAACGTCTTCTTAACATTTATTTGGAAAGTACTTTCAGTGCAGTGTAGGGTATGTGAGTTTCGGCCTGGCCGAAGATAACACCTTTACTAGTTTTGTTTTATTTTATTAAAAAATCTGAATTTTCAAAACTACTATTTTTATTTTCCTATTCGTTCTATTTTATAAAAACATGTTAATTTATAAACTACTTTTATAAATTACTTTTTGTTTTTTACTCATTTATAATGAACAAATAAAAATGCCCGCACGAAAACTACGAATTTTTCACTTTATATTAACTTACGTGATTGGCAATGCATGGCAACCATTCGCATCAACAAAATGAAGTTTCATGAATGCTGCTAACCATTCGCTGCTTTTTCATTGCCCTTTTGACATTCACAATCGAGAGCAGCGAAACTCTTCACATTTCGCTGACAACTGTCGCTTCGTATGATTCCTGTTATGTGTAGATTCGCTGTTCGTTTTTTAGCGAAAGTTTCATAGCTGCGTAAGAATGCATTCGCGTTCATCACTGGTCGCCAACAGCGTTTCTATACAAAAATACTTCAATACAGAATTGTCTTATCAGTTTTTCTCCAGCGATGAATCAGAATTGATTTGAAACAATGTCAACACTTTTTGGACCAAAAACTCCTTTCAAATTTGCAAAAATATCTTTAACGATTGGTATTAGTTTGTTAATGTTTAGAAGGTGCCGTGAAAGCTATAGATGTTACTCTAACTGCTCTAACTGTTTAGACTTATATTCTTATTTTGGACTTCTATTTTTTTTCTCCCCGAAGTTTCCCCAGAACAAATTTTTTACCCCAAGCCTTTCCCCACACTTTCCGTTTCCCCAAAATATTCCCAAAACAATTTGTTTTCCCCAAAATTGCGAATAAAATCCCCTATCTGAGAACCCTGAATGAAATTTAGTATGGACTAGGTATTTTTTTTATATTTGTTTCCTCCAACAGGAAATTATGTTTTTAAAGCTGAACTCATGGACCGATTGTGATGAAATGAGATAGCTTGAACCTTATGGAAGAGATAACCATAGGAAAAGGGCAACATGTTTATTTTTGGCATTGATGACATAAAATAGCTTATTTTATGTGAGATTTTTAAAACCAAAAAGTATTTTTTTGTTATTTTTATACGCTCTCCATGAGGAAATACGGACAATACGCTTTTGATTTGATTTGAGCCTAAACAATCTTTCACACAAACGAATGCACAGTGTTAGGACATACACAGTTTGTACTCTTTGTTTGTGGGAGAGTGAGCACTTTTATATACGGCACATAGTGGATGGGTTTGTATGGAACTGCGGCCATACATAGTAATAATTGCGCTAGGTGAAAACAACAAAAATTTGTGAGTATGAAAAAAATCGGTTCACGGACACGCCTCCCTCCCTTACAAAGGTGGGATTTGCTTCAATAATTTTCTTCAAAATGGGTATCAATTTCACTGATTTCAAAAATGTTACAAATTTTGCGATATCTTTAACAGTTTACAAGTAATTGGAGAAAAACAGTTTCAAAAGTTTATCTGTTCTGTTTTTGAAAAGCAAATATCGTAAGCAACTCTCAAAATTTTGAGACCATGCTCTTGACGCTCACTCAATGCATAACTCAGTTCATGGCAACTATGCGGACAATGATGCATGAGATGATGAACAATCAAAACCAACTTATGAAAGTTTTGATTGGAAATAAATGAACACTCTTAAAATCTGTCATTGGAATGCAAACGGCGCACAGTGGCAAGATATGACTTTTTTGATTGCAAAAATCATAACTTCTGAACGAATAAAGATTTTTTGATAATTTTTTTTTTATATGATAGGGAATTCTTATAGCTAATACAGTGGTAAATTTTGCTGAAATAGGTTTGCAGAATCTGACGCAATTGATTGTTGAAGTTGATTTTTTTGTAGGGAGGAAAAATTACAAATCTTATGCATGCAAAAATTTAATTTATGTTTTTTTTGTCTCAAGTAGACATTGAAAAATGCTGGAAAGTGTGATAGAAATGTGCTTGGGCTTAGTATATAAAACTAAAATTGTAAAAAAATTCAAAGCGGATTTTTAAACTTTTTTTTTTTTTTTTTTTCTTATATATACAATAAACAGGCCCAAAGCCCTCTTACATATTGTAATGTGGAGAAAAAAAATTTAATAAATTTAAATTTTGGTGAGACATTTATTTTTTTTTTTTTTTTTTTATTTATAAACTAAATATTTTTTTATTACTTAAATTAATAATTTAATCTCTTTCAAAATAATCAACAGTATCTGAATGGCTATATAATAGACTTAACATTTCTTGAGAGAAACATTCTTTCAGCTCTTTTGATGATTGGGTGTGCCTTAGAGATGTAATAATTGGGTCTGACGAGGCGGCCAGCATGTTAAAAAGGTCCTGCTTTTGTCGCTTTCTTGATATCTTGCACGTGTTAAGAAAGCTGTATTTTTTTTAGTCTTTGTTTTTGGACTCCTGTGCTTCTTCTGATAGTTCAGCAATTGGTATAGGCTAAAACTCTATCATATTTTTACCATAGGCCAGAATTTTGTGAACCGTAGGTGTAAGTTTTTTATGCGGATATTTTTTAAGCAGCAGTTCTTGTTGCAAACTCTCCATATATTTTTGCGTCAACTTTTTCCTTGCAGCATAAAACATTTAATATGACTTGTAGCCTTTTAATTATCTCTTTATGAACTCCAGTAATTCGCGCTGTGACTTCATCCTTTTCAAAAAATGTTCTGGAAGTGTTTCCATCATTGGTATTACTTAACTCTTGTTTTGGTTGATCAACTTTCAAACCAATTATTGCATAAAACGCAGCTTGAATTTTTTTCTTCCTATCAGCTACTTCCTCTTTGATTACAAGAAACTTCTTTAAATCACTACTATCTTCTGGAATTGTATACGTCAGTTTCAAAATGAATTCCATACACCTTATTCTTGCATGCAGTGGTGAAATTTCATACTCGTAGTTATGCTCTTCTCAGCAAAAAATTAAAAAAAAAAACTGTATAACTGCCGTTTTACATATCTAAAATTTTGTTTGGTTTTTCTCTACACAAATCGTTTGACAACTTTTTACCTGTTGCTGTAATCCTTACGTAAATTTTAAGATTTCAGGAATTTTACCTTCAACAGGATTAGTGCAATCAGAAAAGTTTTTAGTTCGGGTCTTATTGTATATAATAAATTCAAAAACTATAAGAGGTAGTTTTTGACCAAAACACAATGGTTCGCCCACTATTAAAAAAAGTGGGCGTGGCTGTAGTAAAACGGTTAAACGGTTAAACGGTTTTAATTATGAACTATGATCAATGAAATAGGCATTGCACACCTAGTTAAATGTTTTCTAGTTAAAGGTTTAAAAATTAATATTTCTAATATTCGTATGGACTTAGGGTGCTATATCCACAGGTTTGTCGATAAAAATCGCTCTAGCACCCAAACGGGCAAACTCCGGTGCCTAGTTTGTTCTGGAGATATATTAAGAAAGAATTAGTGATGATTTGTGTGGAAGCTCAGCTTGAAGTTTTGTGAAGTTTACTTTTAAACTCATATTAAAGCTCAAAAACATCGCTAAAAATAGTGTTTCAAAAAAAAAAAAACACAAAGACAAAAAAAGAATTTGGTGGACTAATTTTTTTTTGTTTTATTAAAACCAATAATGCTTTTACAAAAAAAAAATATATATTTTTCTCTCAGCATTTGTTGAATTTTTCAGCTCAAACATGAAATTTTTATCCAAAAAAAAACTTCAAAAATGTCTCCACTTTGACTAACTGTAAAAACTAAACTACTTATCCGAGTGGGTTGAAATTTTAAATTTATCACTTCTAGACATTTTACTATTCGATGCGAGTATCAAATTTGTCAAACAGACCCACACTAAAATTGATTTTTGCAACGCTTTTTTGAAAAGCAAGCCACTGTGCGACTGCAACAGTGGGCATAGCACATCCCATACAAGCAAACAAAGTTTAATGTTATATTAGGTGTGCTATATGAGTGATCTTAATAATATTGGGTACAGAGATGTCGGTTACTATAAGTTTTGAAGTGGGCATAGCACATCCCATACAAGCAAACAAAGTTTAATGTTATATTAGGTGTGCTATATGAGTGATCTTAATAATATTGGGTACAGAGATGTCGGTTACTATAAGTTTTGAAGTTAAATGGATTTCGACGGGATTTCGTTAAAACCTACATATAGGCCACGTTGGTGCAAAAATGTATCGCACCTAATTACGTTTTGCGGTGCGTGCGATTTTTCGATTTTTGCGGATTTGCTAAAATTAAGTATGTCTTCTTTCTTCGTTCTGACGACAGAAAGCAGTGTAACGAAATTCTTATCTTATCAACAACTTTCTTAATTTTTTTTGGTTTTTCAACTCTTTTCAAATTTTTTAAATATTTCAACTTATTCAATTTTTATTTATTTCAACTTCAAAACGAAAAACCGAACAATGATCGGTCTCCTGGTACTATGTATAATGTGAGAAAGTATGGTCAGCCTAAAGCCAGTTTCAGCTGCTTTTCTTAATAATTTTTTTTTATCAAGATTTTCCTAATGTAGTTTTAGAAGGAACAAATTATATTGACTTTTACGAAATGCTCTTATCTCATCGATATTTTCCAAAATTGCATATTGGCAAAAAGATTATACTTTTCAAAAATGTTTGCTTAAAGTTTTGTATTCTTTAAGTGAATTATGCTGATTTTGTTTTAAAATTGGGGCTTAAAAAGTCATAATTGCAAATTTTGACAGTATTTTCTAATTTTTTTTATATACCGGGTGTCCTATTTTAACTTACACATTTTTTTTTTTTTCAAACTCTTTTATTTATTTATTGTAACAACTCGCTTGGAGACTAACAATAAGTATACAGATCTTAAAAACTAATGGAGAGTTGAACTTTTCTAAGCCATTGCTAAGAAATGTGTTTTTTTTTTCAAATTAAACTCAGTCTTGAGTTGTTGAAGGAGTTGCCAGTATATGTGTATATAATGGCTTCAGGGGTGGCAAGTCTTGTCTCTTCAGTCGAGATGTATTCGATGTTAGGAGTTCCTAGCCAGCGTGTTTGGATGTTGCTGCAGTTTTAGATGATATGATCGCTTTTTAATTTCTTTTAGCTGCTTAATAAAAGGTATACCAAGGTCTTAGTGTATGTTTATATTCTTGACATACCAAGGTGCGCCGGAAATAGTTCGAAGTATTTTTGACTGAGTCCTCGGCAATAGTTCTATATTTGATAAGCTTGCGTTGCCCCACAGTTGGATTCCATACGACCAAATAGGTATTATAATAGCTTTATACAAAAGTACTTCATATTCAAGATTTAGTTTTGAGTGTTTATGTAGAAGCCAATTAATGCTTGATGCTTTCAACTTCATTTGAATTTTTTTTCTTTTCAATATGAGCTTTCCAAGTAAGCCGTCTATCAATTGCGGTGTTGTTTAGGTGAACTGTGGGGCAAGTCTTTTTATTAAGTGTAAAAAATACATGTGAACTTTTTTGCCCATTAACATTTATTCGCCAGTTTAAAAGCCATGTTTCAACTAGGCGCATATGTTCATCGAGGGTATGTGACGCACTATTAGGGTCTGCGTGACAAGACAAAATTGCAGTGTCATCAGCAAATGTAGATGTAAGCATAGAGTTGTTTGTTGGCAAGTCATAAGTGTATAAAAGGTAGAGAATTGGGCCAAGAACGCTACCTTGCGGCACGCCTGCAAAAATTTCCACATCATCTGAAATGTAATTTTTACATTTTACACGGAACTTTCGCCCTGTAAGTTAGGACCCTAGTAAAACGTGTGTATTTTTAGGGAGTAAATTTTTCATTTTATATAAAAGTCCTTCGTGCCAAACCTTATCAAAAGCTTGCGCTACATCAAGGAACACTGCAGAGCAGTATTTTTTATCTTCGTATGTCTTTCTAATTTGCGCTACTATCCTGTGAACTTGCTCTATAGTTCCGTGTTTCCTGCGGAAGCCAAATTGGTGTTGAGGTATTATGCTCATTTCGGTAATGTGGGGCATAATTTTCGAAAGTAGCAACTTTTCCAAAAGTTTTGATGTGGTGGGCAATAAGCTCATTGGCTGATATGATGAAACTTGTGTGGGATTTTTTCCAGGTTTAGGAATCATTGCAATTTGAGACATTTTCCACACTTCTGGGTAGTGACCCAATCGAGTAATACCATTGAAAAGTATGGTTAAATGTTTGACTGCACAACAAGGTAATTCAATCAGCATATTAGCAGTTATAAGGTCATGACCAGGTGCTTTCTTCTTGTTAAGTTGCGTTTGTATTAAGGATTCAACGTTTTTAGTTGTGAAGCGCAACAGAATTTGTCTCATATTTTAAGTTTCTTGCGGTATTTCGAAGCTGTTGCCCGGGGGATTTGGCTGAAATACATGTTTTAGATGGTGAGCAAATGCTTGGCATTTTTCTTCATCACTTCTGGCCCAGTGCCCATTGCTTAGTCTTATGGGGGAATCTAAGTCAGTGGGGTTTTTCATACCCCTGATGGCTTTCCATAAAGAGTAGTTAGAAGACTGTAAAGGGCTCAGCTTTTTGATATAAGTGTCTATACCTCTTTCAGACTCTTCTCGTAGGGCCTTTCTTAGTTCCATTTTGGCAAGTGTTAGTTTATGTTTAAGTGTGGGTGACCTAACCTCTTGCCAATGACGTCTGAGACGTCGTTTATTCATCACTAAACGTTCTATGTGAAAAAAGTTGAGGCGTTGCATTTTGTGGGATGACACTGTATGCACAGGAGTTGCATGAAGAGGAGCTGATACAAGCATGCTGTTAAATGACTGTAAAGCCGATTCCAACTCCTCCGAATCTTTAAGGCTTACATTAACAGATAGATGGCTACTGATGTATTTTTTATATTTTAGCCCAGGGGTTCTTAAACTTTTGTAGTCCGAGGACCCCTTATCGAGCTAAATTTTTTTTGCGGACCCCATCCCAACTCTAGATATTTGACATCGTTCTAAGCTTAATTTCTGACTCAATAATGACAAAGACACTCAGCTTGCCAACCGACGTCAAACTCAACCAGACATAAAATGACCGGTTATCTGACCGGTGAATGAACGAAGAACTTATATTTTGCTTTAATTTTTCCGGTTTTTAAAGGTCTTTTCAACACTATGTATGTGCAGTTTTTGAAGATCCAAAAGTTGAAAAGCATGCAGACACTATTTTCTAATAAATATTGATACCTATACCATATATCTCTCTGCATTTGAACAAATCTTGCGCATTTATAGAGGCAAACATTTTTTATTAGGATTTTCATGTAATTGAAATACAAAATGAATGAAAATTGAAAAAATGTAAAAGAATTAAAAAAGTTTCAAATCAAAATATGTACATTAAACTCAGACAAATATTTCTTGGTCAAAATAAAGCCTAGAAAATAATTTGTTTTTTTCATATATTTTTTAGGATTTTAGGAGTAACTAAAAGTTAGTTAAATTTCATTGAACTTTAGTTTCAAAGAAGTATCGCAAGAGATAGCCAGGAGTATATCATGCTCTAATGTCGATAATTGCTTAGCAATACCAACACTAACGTCTGTGTTGAATGGATCCCTGATCCATTCGTTGCCAGAAACAGGACAGGGAAAATACTTTCGGAAGCTGCTTTTTAGAGGCATTAAATGTGCGATAAAAAGTAGGTGCGTTTTATTATCGAGCACTTAATGAGAAAATTCTATAAAATAGCTGAGTGTTGAAAAAGACTCATACCGATACTTTTGAATGCGCTTTGACCATAATTCGTATTATTGTAATCGCTTTTATTTAAAATAGCTCAACACAGTTGGGACTTGTGATTTAGCTTCTGTGTCAAATCGCCCCAAAAAATAGAATTTGTTCTATTTCTCTGCGATAAATTTTCTAGTGTCAATTTTGTACGCACTATAAACGTATAGAAAAAATATGGACGATATCGAACGTCCCAACTGTGTTTAGCTCTTAACTTCAACGTTAAATTTATTTGAAGCTGCACCTTGTAGGCTTAAATTAAAATTTACAAAAATTGATGATGTTATCAAACAGTGGGAAGAGTGGATCAGTAAGGTGCTGGGCATCCCGGGTTTACACAATAGTAAATGCACACTTTGTTTTTTAAAAATATGTGCATTCATTCAAAAAGCCATGTTCATGTAGAATTTTTAATGAATTTGTTATTTAAATAAAGCGAAAAGTTTGATGATGTAAAATTGATGTAAAAATTGTTTCGCGGACCCCTGAAATGGCTTCGCGGACCCCCAGGGGTCCGCGGACCACAGTTTAAGAATCGCTGTTTTAGCCAATTAATTTTATTTGTTGTAGGCCCATTGTTGATGCCTGCATCATCTCCACATATTTATGAATATGCATAATAATAGGAGAATGATCAGAGCTTAAATCAAAACATGATTCTACTGAAATTTGGCTTTAATGATTCCTTTTATAATTGCAAAAGGTGAAGACATAATCAAGACCATTGCGGCGATTGGTTAAAGAAAGCCAAAGTGCTTTGCCTTTTGGGTTAATAAGTCGGGAGCCCCCAATGGCTATGCTTCTCATTGTAGTCACCAGCAGCAATGAATTTTGACCCTAATGAATTAAAAACGTGGTCGAACTGGGCTTCCGTGATTTTATATCTTGGCGGAAAATATACAGCTGAAACTGTTAATTTATCATCAGAACATTGTAAGCAAATCGAAGTAGCTTGTAGGTAGTCCCTCCCATACTGCTCAAGTGCGTAGTGCTTTATGCGATTTTTAATGAGTATTCCTGCTCCTCCTCGCGCTTTACCATCAGGGTGACAGGTTTTGTAGAATCTGTACCCTTCAATTTCAAAATTGTGCATGAGGGTAAGATGTGTTTCAGAAATAAGTAAAACATAAATTTCACTATTGCAAAGAAAGTTTTTGATTTCTAATTCGTTGCTTTTCAAAAAAGCGTTGCAAAAATCAATTTTAGTGTGGGTCTGTTTGACAAATTTGATACTCGCATCGAATAGTGAAATGTCTAGAAGTGATAAATTTAAAATTTCAACCTACTCGGATAAGTAGTTTAGTTTTTACAGTTAGTCAAAGTGGAGACATTTTTGAAGTTTGCAAAAAATTATTTTTTTTGGATAAAAATTTCATGTTTGAGCTGAAAAATTCAACAAATGCTGACAGAAAAATATATATACTTTTTTTTTGTAAAAGCATTATTGGTTTTAATAAAACAAAAAAAATTAGTCCACCAAATTTTTTTTTTTGTTTTTGTGTTTTTTTTTTTTTTTAAACACTATTTTTAGCGAAGTTTTTGAGCTTTAATATGAGTTTAAAAATAAACTTCACAAAACTTGAAGTTGAGCTTCCACACAAATCATCACTAATTCTTTCTTAACATATCTCCAGAACAAACTAGGCACCGGTGTTTGCCCGTTTGGGTACTAGAGCGATTTTTATCGACAAACCTGTGGATATAGCACCCTAAGTCCATACGAATATTAGAAATATTAATTTTTAAACCTTTAACTAGAAAACATTTAACTAGGTGTGCAGTGCCTATTTCATTGGTCATAGTTCATAATTGAAACCGTTTAAATAAAACTACTTTATTTTAATAGTGGGCGAACCATTGTGTTTTGGTCAAAAACTACCTCTTATAGTTTTTGAATTTATTATATACAATAAGACCCGAACTAAAAACTTTTCTGATTGCACTAATCCTGTTGAAGGTAAAATTCCTGAAATCTTAAAATTTACGTAAGGATTACAGCAACAGGTAAAAAGTTGTCAAACGATTTGTGTAGAGAAAAACCAAACTAAATTTTAGAATATGTAAAACGGCAGTTATACAGTTTTTTTTAATTTTTTGCTAAGAAGAGCATAATTATGATTATGGAGTTTCACCACTGCATGCAAGAATAAGGTGTACGGAATTCATTTTGAAACTGGCGTATACAATTCCAGAAGATAGTAGTGATTTAAAGAAGTTTCTTGTAATCAAAGAGGAAATAGCTGATAGGAAAAAAAAAATTCAAGCTGCGTTTTATGCAGAAATTGGTTTGAAAGTTGATCAACCAAAAAAAGAGTTTGGTAATACCACCGATGGAAACACTTCCAGAACATTTTTTGAAAAGGATGAAGTCACAGCGCGAATTACTGGAGTTGATAAAGAGATAATTAAAAGGATACAAGTCATATTAAATGTTTTATGCTGCAAGGAAAAAGTTGACTGAAAACAACTAATTTAAAAGTAGTTGAAAACAATTAGTTTAAAAGTAGTTTAAAATACATGCGGAATGCGTCAGTTCGATATTTTTTTATGCTGTAGTACTTTTGATTTCGTGTATGAATTCTAAAATATTTATATTTTCCAATTTTGTCAAATAATTTTTTAATTTTCAATTTTTCAAATATATTAAAATGTTATAAAAATTTTTAAACCAGAGACCAGACCTATGGACTTTAATGCGCTGAATCCGATTCCGAGCTCAGAATTTCACCTATACGTCAGGTGCAAAAAACACGGTTTTTGGCTATATTTGAGGTTATTTTGCATCGTGAATAAATTTTTTTTTCCAAAACTGCTTACGGCATCTGAAAGAATTACTCTTGCCCTTCAAAACCTCTTTTAGATTATATCGATAATTTTTTTTGTCTCCGAAATATTGTAACTTGAAATTTATTGCATAGGCCTATATACAGATCTACATTAATTCTAGTATGGCAGGATGCATAGAAAATTTGAAAATTAAGTTCTTCAAAACTAGTTTAAATAAAGTACTTTAAAACTAGTTGCTTTTAAATTACTTTTAATGTAGTTGAGAATAAAGTACTTTAAAACTAGTTGCTTTTAAACTACTTTTAAAGTAGTTGAAAACACATGCAGATGACGACAATTGACTTACTCCAATGACAACCCCATGTTATTTAAGTCAGTTGGTTATATGAGAAAAAGTCAGAATTTCAATCAGTTGTACTTGAAAAAAAAGCAATTTTAAATTAATTTAAAATTAGTTGATTTTCCTGTAGGGTTGCAACAAGAACTGCTGCTTAAAAAATATCCGCATAAAAAACTTACACCTACGTTTCACAAAATTCTGGCCCATGGTAAAAATATAATAGAGTTTCAACGAAGATTACAAAAAATACAGCTATCTCAACACGTGCAAGATATCAAGAAAGCGATAAAACCAGGACCTTTTTAACATGCTGGCCGCCTCGTCTGACCCAATTATTACATCTCTAAGGCACACCCAATCATCAAAAGAGCTGAAAGAATGTTTCTCTCAAGAAATGTTAAGTCTATTATATAGCCATTCAGATACTGTTGATTATTTTGAAAGAGATTAAATTATTAATTTAAGTAATAAAAAAATATTTAGTTTATAAATAAAAAAAAAAAAAAAAAATATCTCACCAAAATTTAAATTTATTAAATTTTTTTCTCCACATTACAATATGTAAGAGGGCTTTGGGCCTGTTTATTGTATATATAAGAAAAAAAAAAAAAAAAAGTTTAAAAATCCGCTTTGAATTTTTTTTACAATTTTAGTTTTATATACTAAGCCCAAGCACATTTCTATCGCACTTTCCAGCAGTTTTCAATGTCTACTTGCGACCAAAAAAAAACAGAAATTAAATTTTTACATGCATAAGATTTGTAATTTTTCCTCCCTACAAAAAAATCAACTTCAACAATCAATTGCGTCGGATTCTGCAAAGCTATTTCAGCAAAATTTACTACTGTTTTAGCTATAAGAATTCCCTATCATATAAAAAAAAATTATCAAAAAATCTTTATTCGTTCAGAAGTTATGATTTTTGCAATCAAAAAAGTCATATCTTGCCACTGTGCAACAGAATTTGTCTCATATTTTAAGTTTCTTGCGGTATTTCGAAGCTGTTGCCCGGGGGATTTGGCTGAAATACATGTTTTAGATGGTGAGCAAATGCTTGGCATTTTTCTTCATCACTTCTGGCCCAGTGCCCATTGCTTAGTCTTATGGGGGAATCTAAGTCAGTGGGGTTTTTCATACCCCTTATGGCTTTCCATAAAGAGTAGTTAGAAGACTGTAAAGGGCTCAGCTTTTTGATATAAGTGTCTATACCTCTTTCAGACTCTTCTCGTAGGGCCTTTCTTAGTTCCATTTTGGCAAGTGTTAGTTTATGTTTAAGTGTGGGTGACCTAACCTCTTGCCAATGACGTCTGAGACGTCGTTTATTCATCACTAAACGTTCTATGTGAAAAAAGTTGAGGCGTTGCATTTTGTGGGATGACACTGTATGCACAGGAGTTGCATGAAGAGGAGCTGATACAAGCATGCTGTTAAATGACTGTAAAGCCGATTCCAACTCCTCCGAATCTTTAAGGCTTACATTAACAGATAGATGGCTACTGATGTATTTTTTATATTTTAGCCCAGGGGTTCTTAAACTTTTGTAGTCCGAGGACCTCTTATCGAGCTAAATTTTTTTTGCGGACCCCATCCCAACTCTAGATATTTGACATCGTTCTAAGCTTAATTTCTGACTCAATAATGACAAAGACACTCAGCTTGCCAACCGACGTCAAACTCAACCAGACATAAAATGACCGGTTATCTGACCGGTGAATGAACGAAGAACTTATATTTTGCTTTAATTTTTCCGGTTTTTAAAGGTCTTTTCAACACTATGTATGTGCAGTTTTTGAAGATCCAAAAGTTGAAAAGCATGCAGACACTATTTTCTAATAAATATTGATACCTATACCATATATCTCTTCTCTGCATTTGAACAAATCTTGCGCATTTATAGAGGCAAACATTTTTTATTAGGATTTTCATGTAATTGAAATACAAAATGAATGAAAATTGAAAAAATGTAAAAGAATTAAAAAAGTTTCAAATCAAAATATGTACATTAAACTCAGACAAATATTTCTTGGTCAAAATAAAGCCTAGAAAATAATTTGTTTTTTTCATATATTTTTTAGGATTTTAGGAGTAACTAAAAGTTAGTTAAATTTCATTGAACTTTAGTTTCAAAGAAGTATCGCAAGAGATAGCCAGGAGTATATCATGCTCTAATGTCGATAATTGCTTAGCAATACCAACACTAACGTCTGTGTTGAATGGATCCCTGATCCATTCGTTGCCAGAAACAGGACAGGGAAAATACTTTCGGAAGCTGCTTTTTAGAGGCATTAAATGTGCGATAAAAAGTAGGTGCGTTTTATTATCGAGCACTTAATGAGAAAATTCTATAAAATAGCTGAGTGTTGAAAAAGACTCATACCGATACTTTTGAATGCGCTTTGACCATAATTCGTATTATTGTAATCGCTTCTATTTTAAATAGCTCAACACAGTTGGGACTTGTGATTTAGCTTCTGTGTCAAATCGCCCCAAAAAATAGAATTTGTTCTATTTCTCTGCGATAAATTTTCTAGTGTCAATTTTGTACGCACTATAAACGTATAGAAAAAATATGGACGATATCGAACGTCCCAACTGTGTTTAGCTCTTAACTTCAACGTTAAATTTATTTGAAGCTGCACCTTGTAGGCTTAAATTAAAATTTACAAAAATTGATGATGTTATCAAACAGTGGGAAGAGTGGAAACAGTAAGGTGCTGGGCATCCCGGGTTTACACAATAGTAAATGCACACTTTGTTTTTTAAAAATATGTGCATTCATTCAAAAAGCCATGTTCATGTAGAATTTTTAATGAATTTGTTATTTAAATAAAGCGAAAAGTTTGATGATGTAAAATTGATGTAAAAATTGTTTCGCGGACCCCTGAAATGACCACAGTTTAAGAATCGCTGTTTTAGCCAATTAGTTTTATTTGTTGTAGGCCCATTGTTGATGCCTGCATCATCTCCACATATTTATGAATATGCATAATAATAGGAGAATGATCAGAGCTTAAATCAAAACATGATTCTACTGAAATTTGGCTTTAATGATTCCTTTTATAATTGCAAAAGGTGAAGACATAATCAAGACCATTGCGGCGATTGGTTAAAGAAAGCCAAAGTGCTTTGCCTTTTGGGTTAATAAGTCGGGAGCCCCCAATGGCTATGCTTCTCATTGTAGTCACCAGCAGCAATGAATTTTGACCCTAATGAATTAAAAACGTGGTCGAACTGGGCTTCCGTGATTTTATATCTTGGCGGAAAATATACAGCTGAAACTGTTAATTTATCATCAGAACATTGTAAGCAAATCGAAGTAGCTTGTAGGTAGTCCCTCCCATACTGCTCAAGTGCGTAGTGCTTTATGCGATTTTTAATGAGTATTCCTGCTCCTCCTCGCGCTTTACCATCAGGGTGACAGGTTTTGTAGAATCTGTACCCTTCAATTTCAAAATTGTGCATGAGGGTAAGATGTGTTTCAGAAATAAGTAAAACATAAATTTCACTATTGCAAAGAAAGTTTTTGATTTCTAATTCGTTTTGGCTTACGCCGCACAGTGGCTTGCTTTTCAAAAAAGCGTTGCAAAAATCAATTTTAGTGTGGGTCTGTTTGACAAATTTGATACTCGCATCGAATAGTGAAATGTCTAGAAGTGATAAATTTAAAATTTCAACCAACTCGGATAAGTAGTTTAGTTTTTACAGTTAGTCAAAGTGGAGACATTTTTGAAGTTTGCAAAAAATTATTTTTTTTGGATAAAAATTTCATGTTTGAGCTGAAAAATTCAACAAATGCTGACAGAAAAATATATATACTTTTTTTTTGTAAAAGCATTATTGGTTTTAATAAAACAAAAAAAATTAGTCCACCAAATTTTTTTTTTTGTTTTTGTGTTTTTTTTTTTTTTTAAACACTATTTTTAGCGAAGTTTTTGAGCTTTAATATGAGTTTAAAAATAAACTTCACAAAACTTGAAGTTGAGCTTCCACACAAATCATCACTAATTCTTTCTTAACATATCTCCAGAACAAACTAGGCACCGGTGTTTGCCCGTTTGGGTACTAGAGCGATTTTTATCGACAAACCTGTGGATATAGCACCCTAAGTCCATACGAATATTAGAAATATTAATTTTTAAACCTTTAACTAGAAAACATTTAACTAGGTGTGCAGTGCCTATTTCATTGGTCATAGTTCATAATTGAAACCGTTTAAATAAAACTACTTTATTTTAATAGTGGGCGAACCATTGTGTTTTGGTCAAAAACTACCTCTTATAGTTTTTGAATTTATTATATACAATAAGACCCGAACTAAAAACTTTTCTGATTGCACTAATCCTGTTGAAGGTAAAATTCCTGAAATCTTAAAATTTACGTAAGGATTACAGCAACAGGTAAAAAGTTGTCAAACGATTTGTGTAGAGAAAAACCAAACTAAATTTTAGAATATGTAAAACGGCAGTTATACAGTTTTTTTAAATTTTTTGCTAAGAAGAGCATAATTATGATTATGGAGTTTCACCACTGCATGCAAGAATAAGGTGTACGGAATTCATTTTGAAACTGGCGTATACAATTCCAGAAGATAGTAGTGATTTAAAGAAGTTTCTTGTAATCAAAGAGGAAATAGCTGATAGGAAAAAAAAAATTCAAGCTGCGTTTTATGCAGAAATTGGTTTGAAAGTTGATCAACCAAAAAAAGAGTTTGGTAATACCACCGATGGAAACACTTCCAGAACATTTTTTGAAAAGGATGAAGTCACAGCGCGAATTACTGGAGTTGATAAAGAGATAATTAAAAGGATACAAGTCATATTAAATGTTTTATGCTGCAAGGAAAAAGTTGACTGAAAACAACTAATTTAAAAGTAGTTGAAAACAATTAGTTTAAAAGTAGTTTAAAATACATGCGGAATGCGTCAGTTCGATATTTTTTTATGCTGTAGTACTTTTGATTTCGTGTATGAATTCTAAAATATTTATATTTTCCAATTTTGTCAAATAATTTTTTAATTTTCAATTTTTCAAATATATTAAAATGTTATAAAAATTTTTAAACCAGAGACCAGACCTATGGACTTTAATGCGCTGAATCCGATTCCGAGCTCAGAATTTCACCTATACGTCAGGTGCAAAAAACACGGTTTTTGGCTATATTTGAGGTTATTTTGCATCGTGAATAAATTTTTTTTTCCAAAACTGCTTACGGCATCTGAAAGAATTACTCTTGCCCTTCAAAACCTCTTTTAGATTATATCGATAATTTTTTTTGTCTCCGAAATATTGTAACTTGAAATTTATTGCATAGGCCTATATACAGATCTACATTAATTCTAGTATGGCAGGATGCATAGAAAATTTGAAAATTAAGTTCTTCAAAACTAGTTTAAATAAAGTACTTTAAAACTAGTTGCTTTTAAATTACTTTTAATGTAGTTGAGAATAAAGTACTTTAAAACTAGTTGCTTTTAAACTACTTTTAAAGTAGTTGAAAACACATGCAGATGACGACAATTGACTTACTCCAATGACAACCCCATGTTATTTAAGTCAGTTGGTTATATGAGAAAAAGTCAGAATTTCAATCAGTTGTACTTGAAAAAAAAGCAATTTTAAATTAATTTAAAATTAGTTGATTTTCCTGTAGGGTTGCAACAAGAACTGCTGCTTAAAAAATATCCGCATAAAAAACTTACACCTACGTTTCACAAAATTCTGGCCCATGGTAAAAATATAATAGAGTTTCAACGAAGATTACAAAAAATACAGCTATCTCAACACGTGCAAGATATCAAGAAAGCGATAAAACCAGGACCTTTTTAACATGCTGGCCGCCTCGTCTGACCCAATTATTACATCTCTAAGGCACACCCAATCATCAAAAGAGCTGAAAGAATGTTTCTCTCAAGAAATGTTAAGTCTATTATATAGCCATTCAGATACTGTTGATTATTTTGAAAGAGATTAAATTATTAATTTAAGTAATAAAAAAATATTTAGTTTATAAATAAAAAAAAAAAAAAAAAAATATCTCACCAAAATTTAAATTTATTAAATTTTTTTCTCCACATTACAATATGTAAGAGGGCTTTGGGCCTGTTTATTGTATATATAAGAAAAAAAAAAAAAAAAAAGTTTAAAAATCCGCTTTGAATTTTTTTTACAATTTTAGTTTTATATACTAAGCCCAAGCACATTTCTATCGCACTTTCCAGCAGTTTTCAATGTCTACTTGCGACCAAAAAAAAACAGAAATTAAATTTTTACATGCATAAGATTTGTAATTTTTCCTCCCTACAAAAAAATCAACTTCAACAATCAATTGCGTCGGATTCTGCAAAGCTATTTCAGCAAAATTTACTACTGTTTTAGCTATAAGAATTCCCTATCATATAAAAAAAAATTATCAAAAAATCTTTATTCGTTCAGAAGTTATGATTTTTGCAATCAAAAAAGTCATATCTTGCCACTGTGCAACAGAATTTGTCTCATATTTTAAGTTTCTTGCGGTATTTCGAAGCTGTTGCCCGGGGGATTTGGCTGAAATACATGTTTTAGATGGTGAGCAAATGCTTGGCATTTTTCTTCATCACTTCTGGCCCAGTGCCCATTGCTTAGTCTTATGGGGGAATCTAAGTCAGTGGGGTTTTTCATACCCCTTATGGCTTTCCATAAAGAGTAGTTAGAAGACTGTAAAGGGCTCAGCTTTTTGATATAAGTGTCTATACCTCTTTCAGACTCTTCTCGTAGGGCCTTTCTTAGTTCCATTTTGGCAAGTGTTAGTTTATGTTTAAGTGTGGGTGACCTAACCTCTTGCCAATGACGTCTGAGACGTCGTTTATTCATCACTAAACGTTCTATGTGAAAAAAGTTGAGGCGTTGCATTTTGTGGGATGACACTGTATGCACAGGAGTTGCATGAAGAGGAGCTGATACAAGCATGCTGTTAAATGACTGTAAAGCCGATTCCAACTCCTCCGAATCTTTAAGGCTTACATTAACAGATAGATGGCTACTGATGTATTTTTTATATTTTAGCCCAGGGGTTCTTAAACTTTTGTAGTCCGAGGACCTCTTATCGAGCTAAATTTTTTTTGCGGACCCCATCCCAACTCTAGATATTTGACATCGTTCTAAGCTTAATTTCTGACTCAATAATGACAAAGACACTCAGCTTGCCAACCGACGTCAAACTCAACCAGACATAAAATGACCGGTTATCTGACCGGTGAATGAACGAAGAACTTATATTTTGCTTTAATTTTTCCGGTTTTTAAAGGTCTTTTCAACACTATGTATGTGCAGTTTTTGAAGATCCAAAAGTTGAAAAGCATGCAGACACTATTTTCTAATAAATATTGATACCTATACCATATATCTCTTCTCTGCATTTGAACAAATCTTGCGCATTTATAGAGGCAAACATTTTTTATTAGGATTTTCATGTAATTGAAATACAAAATGAATGAAAATTGAAAAAATGTAAAAGAATTAAAAAAGTTTCAAATCAAAATATGTACATTAAACTCAGACAAATATTTCTTGGTCAAAATAAAGCCTAGAAAATAATTTGTTTTTTTCATATATTTTTTAGGATTTTAGGAGTAACTAAAAGTTAGTTAAATTTCATTGAACTTTAGTTTCAAAGAAGTATCGCAAGAGATAGCCAGGAGTATATCATGCTCTAATGTCGATAATTGCTTAGCAATACCAACACTAACGTCTGTGTTGAATGGATCCCTGATCCATTCGTTGCCAGAAACAGGACAGGGAAAATACTTTCGGAAGCTGCTTTTTAGAGGCATTAAATGTGCGATAAAAAGTAGGTGCGTTTTATTATCGAGCACTTAATGAGAAAATTCTATAAAATAGCTGAGTGTTGAAAAAGACTCATACCGATACTTTTGAATGCGCTTTGACCATAATTCGTATTATTGTAATCGCTTCTATTTTAAATAGCTCAACACAGTTGGGACTTGTGATTTAGCTTCTGTGTCAAATCGCCCCAAAAAATAGAATTTGTTCTATTTCTCTGCGATAAATTTTCTAGTGTCAATTTTGTACGCACTATAAACGTATAGAAAAAATATGGACGATATCGAACGTCCCAACTGTGTTTAGCTCTTAACTTCAACGTTAAATTTATTTGAAGCTGCACCTTGTAGGCTTAAATTAAAATTTACAAAAATTGATGATGTTATCAAACAGTGGGAAGAGTGGAAACAGTAAGGTGCTGGGCATCCCGGGTTTACACAATAGTAAATGCACACTTTGTTTTTTAAAAATATGTGCATTCATTCAAAAAGCCATGTTCATGTAGAATTTTTAATGAATTTGTTATTTAAATAAAGCGAAAAGTTTGATGATGTAAAATTGATGTAAAAATTGTTTCGCGGACCCCTGAAATGACCACAGTTTAAGAATCGCTGTTTTAGCCAATTAGTTTTATTTGTTGTAGGCCCATTGTTGATGCCTGCATCATCTCCACATATTTATGAATATGCATAATAATAGGAGAATGATCAGAGCTTAAATCAAAACATGATTCTACTGAAATTTGGCTTTAATGATTCCTTTTATAATTGCAAAAGGTGAAGACATAATCAAGACCATTGCGGCGATTGGTTAAAGAAAGCCAAAGTGCTTTGCCTTTTGGGTTAATAAGTCGGGAGCCCCCAATGGCTATGCTTCTCATTGTAGTCACCAGCAGCAATGAATTTTGACCCTAATGAATTAAAAACGTGGTCGAACTGGGCTTCCGTGATTTTATATCTTGGCGGAAAATATACAGCTGAAACTGTTAATTTATCATCAGAACATTGTAAGCAAATCGAAGTAGCTTGTAGGTAGTCCCTCCCATACTGCTCAAGTGCGTAGTGCTTTATGCGATTTTTAATGAGTATTCCTGCTCCTCCTCGCGCTTTACCATCAGGGTGACAGGTTTTGTAGAATCTGTACCCTTCAATTTCAAAATTGTGCATGAGGGTAAGATGTGTTTCAGAAATAAGTAAAACATAAATTTCACTATTGCAAAGAAAGTTTTTGATTTCTAATTCGTTTTGGCTTACGCCGCACAGTGGCTTGCTTTTCAAAAAAGCGTTGCAAAAATCAATTTTAGTGTGGGTCTGTTTGACAAATTTGATACTCGCATCGAATAGTGAAATGTCTAGAAGTGATAAATTTAAAATTTCAACCAACT
This sequence comes from Meiosimyza platycephala, assembly GCA_963662105.1. Classification (NCBI taxonomy): domain Eukaryota; kingdom Metazoa; phylum Arthropoda; class Insecta; order Diptera; family Lauxaniidae; genus Meiosimyza; species Meiosimyza platycephala. The sequence goes on from OY759212.1 coordinate 1,721,410, forward strand.
CGGATAAGTAGTTTAGTTTTTACAGTTAGTCAAAGTGGAGACATTTTTGAAGTTTGCAAAAAATTATTTTTTTTGGATAAAAATTTCATGTTTGAGCTGAAAAATTCAACAAATGCTGACAGAAAAATATATATACTTTTTTTTTGTAAAAGCATTATTGGTTTTAATAAAACAAAAAAAATTAGTCCACCAAATTTTTTTTTTTGTTTTTGTGTTTTTTTTTTTTTTTAAACACTATTTTTAGCGAAGTTTTTGAGCTTTAATATGAGTTTAAAAATAAACTTCACAAAACTTGAAGTTGAGCTTCCACACAAATCATCACTAATTCTTTCTTAACATATCTCCAGAACAAACTAGGCACCGGTGTTTGCCCGTTTGGGTACTAGAGCGATTTTTATCGACAAACCTGTGGATATAGCACCCTAAGTCCATACGAATATTAGAAATATTAATTTTTAAACCTTTAACTAGAAAACATTTAACTAGGTGTGCAGTGCCTATTTCATTGGTCATAGTTCATAATTGAAACCGTTTAAATAAAACTACTTTATTTTAATAGTGGGCGAACCATTGTGTTTTGGTCAAAAACTACCTCTTATAGTTTTTGAATTTATTATATACAATAAGACCCGAACTAAAAACTTTTCTGATTGCACTAATCCTGTTGAAGGTAAAATTCCTGAAATCTTAAAATTTACGTAAGGATTACAGCAACAGGTAAAAAGTTGTCAAACGATTTGTGTAGAGAAAAACCAAACTAAATTTTAGAATATGTAAAACGGCAGTTATACAGTTTTTTTTAATTTTTTGCTAAGAAGAGCATAATTATGATTATGGAGTTTCACCACTGCATGCAAGAATAAGGTGTACGGAATTCATTTTGAAACTGGCGTATACAATTCCAGAAGATAGTAGTGATTTAAAGAAGTTTCTTGTAATCAAAGAGGAAATAGCTGATAGGAAAAAAAAAATTCAAGCTGCGTTTTATGCAGAAATTGGTTTGAAAGTTGATCAACCAAAAAAAGAGTTTGGTAATACCACCGATGGAAACACTTCCAGAACATTTTTTGAAAAGGATGAAGTCACAGCGCGAATTACTGGAGTTGATAAAGAGATAATTAAAAGGATACAAGTCATATTAAATGTTTTATGCTGCAAGGAAAAAGTTGACTAAAAACAACTAATTTAAAAGTAGTTGAAAACAATTAGTTTAAAAGTAGTTTAAAATACATGCGGAATGCGTCAGTTCGATATTTTTTTATGCTGTAGTACTTTTGATTTCGTGTATGAATTCTAAAATATTTATATTTTCCAATTTTGTCAAATAATTTTTTAATTTTCAATTTTTCAAATATATTAAAATGTTATAAAAATTTTTAAACCAGAGACCAGACCTATGGACTTTAATGCGCTGAATCCGATTCAGAGCTCAGAATTTCACCTATACGTCAGGTGCAAAAAACACGGTTTTTGGCTATATTTGAGGTTATTTTGCATCGTGAATAAATTTTTTTTTCCAAAACTGCTTACGGCATCTGAAAGAATTACTCTTGCCCTTCAAAACCTCTTTTAGATTATATCGATAATTTTTTTTGTCTCCGAAATATTGTAACTTGAAATTTATTGCATAGGCCTATATACAGATCTACATTAATTCTAGTATGGCAGGATGCATAGAAAATTTGAAAATTAAGTTCTTCAAAACTAGTTTAAATAAAGTACTTTAAAACTAGTTGCTTTTAAATTACTTTTAATGTAGTTGAGAATAAAGTACTTTAAAACTAGTTGCTTTTAAACTACTTTTAAAGTAGTTGAAAACACATGCAGATGACGACAATTGACTTACTCCAATGACAACCCCATGTTATTTAAGTCAGTTGGTTATATGAGAAAAAGTCAGAATTTCAATTATTGTACTTAAAAAAAAGCAATTTTAAATTAATTTAAAATTAGTTGATTTTCCTGTAGGGTTGCAACAAGAACTGCTGCTTAAAAAATATCCGCATAAAAAACTTACACCTACGTTTCACAAAATTCTGGCCCATGGTAAAAATATAATAGAGTTTCAACGAAGATTACAAAAAATACAGCTATCTCAACACGTGCAAGATATCAAGAAAGCGATAAAACCAGGACCTTTTTAACATGCTGGCCGCCTCGTCTGACCCAATTATTACATCTCTAAGGCACACCCAATCATCAAAAGAGCTGAAAGAATGTTTCTCTCAAGAAATGTTAAGTCTATTATATAGCCATTCAGATACTGTTGATTATTTTGAAAGAGATTAAATTATTAATTTAAGTAATAAAAAAATATTTAGTTTATAAATAAAAAAAAAAAAAAATAAATATCTCACCAAAATTTAAATTTATTAAATTTTTTTCTCCACATTACAATATGTAAGAGGGCTTTGGGCCTGTTTATTGTATATATAAGAAAAAAAAAAAAAAAAAAGTTTAAAAATCCGCTTTGAATTTTTTTTACAATTTTAGTTTTATATACTAAGCCCAAGCACATTTCTATCGCACTTTCCAGCAGTTTTCAATGTCTACTTGCGACCAAAAAAAAACAGAAATTAAATTTTTACATGCATAAGATTTGTAATTTTTCCTCCCTACAAAAAAATCAACTTCAACAATCAATTGCGTCGGATTCTGCAAAGCTATTTCAGCAAAATTTACTACTGTTTTAGCTATAAGAATTCCCTATCATATAAATAAAAATTATCAAAAAATCTTTATTGGTTCAGAAGTTATGATTTTTGCAATCAAAAAAGTCATATCTTGCCACTGTGAGTCGTGTCAAAATCCGCATAATTTCAAAGCTTATAGCTACCGACATCTCTGCATCAAATTTAAAAAATATTGCTCTCATAGCACTCTAAATATAACATTTAACGTTTTTTGCTTGTATGGAAGGTGCCACGCCCACTGGTACTATTGCAGTTTTTTTTGTCTTGAGATACCTTATAGCAAGTACAGTCTCGTTCAAATGCTTTGCAACTGATATTACTTTTGAAGAAACATCAAATTATTTCAGTGAAACAATGACTTTGAATTTTAATTTATGATAGTTTTATTTACTTCACTTAATGCTGATTTTTTACCAAAAACAAAAATATTATTCCTTTCGCTAACAACAACAAAAACTCAAAGTAAACAAAAGTAGCGAAAAATCAAGCGGTCTAAACATGCGCAACTCATCACAATACCAAGAAATAATGCATAACCAGCCTAATTTTTGGTTCTGAAACCGTAGTTTCTGATGACTGCATGACATCTTCTGGACATTGACTCATGACTTTATTTATCTATAACGTGAAATCGCGTTCCATTCTTTTTCTATCGCAGGGAATAGTTCATTACCACTTTTGAACATTTTCTTACCGATTATGCGTTTTACCACCATCCACATGTTCTCAATCGGATTGAGATGGGGAGACTGCGCCGGCCATGACATGATATCAACTTGTTTTTCCACAAACCAAGATTTTACAAGCTTTAAACTATGATTTCGACCACTGTCATGTTGAATTGTCGAAGGAAGTGGCATGTTCCACCCAGTAAATGGGAGAATAATATTGCTTGAAATGGTTTTGTAGCTACACGGTTAGAAATTTTGGATTAAATTTTAATACTTTTAGGCTTACATATATGACTACACCAGAATTGTATTAAAATTTAATACTGCCTAAATATTAAAATTCGTTTTTAATACTTTTTTGTATTAAAATTTAATACTCGTTTTTATTAAGATTTAAAAAAAAAAATTTTCATTTCGAATGGGATTCGAACATGGTTCCTTGTGAATTCAATTGATGCACGCGCAGCTTAACGACATCAGCCACCGTAGTGTTATTTATTGGTTGGCTAAAAGTTTATTTATATTGACAACAACATAAAATGAAAGTTCAATATTGAAGTATTAAAATATACAGCATGGTTTAAAATTCGAATATAATACTTATACATTAAAATTTAATACAAAATTTATTACAAAATTTTGTAATCTATTGAAAAGTATTAAATTTAATCAAAATTGTATTAAAAATCCTTGTAATATTTCGCTTGTATTGAAATTGAATCCAAGATTTCTAACCGTGTAGCTGCTGTCATCGTGCCTTCAATGCGCTTAATGGGCCCAACTCTATTCATCGAGAAACAACTCCAGGGCACCACGTTCTAACCTCCGAGTATAACTGTAGGTGTTCTGTATTTGGGATTGAGCTTTGTACACTGACGTTGACACGGAATAACTATTTTATTTTTCATTTCATTAATTTTTTCATTTCATTTATTAATTTAATCGTTATACAATAAGAAAGTTGATTTTATCGACTGATTTATTATTATAATTAAACATTATTTAATCGAACTTACAGTCATTCAGCAAAGACCAATATTGTAAATTTTTTACTTATTGATCAATGCTATTTAACAAACATGACAAAGGTAACAAATGGAACAATTTTAACCTGGTAAATTGGCGACATGTTTTGGCTATTACCAATAGCCTCATCAGACCAGTTTTGGTTAGTGCTGTACATGGACTCGAACCCCTGACCGTTCATGCATTGCAATTGCTTATTTTGCGACGGCCGCTCTAACACTTGAGCTACTGAGGAACTGTCCTTGAGGTGTACAGAGTGCGTATATTACATTTGTTATCTTTTGTCACTTTCTCGCTTGTTGCCATAGCCGTTAGACCGTCGGCCTAAAGTCATGCTATGCACCCGTTACATTCGACCTGTTCAGAAATTTACGAAATATGAATTTTTTTATGGGCTGAAAGCTCAATGAATTTAAATAAGATTTGCATAAAAAAAAATTGAAAAATATTTTTGTTAGATATTGTGCTTTTCGCCGGAAGGTCGTATTCGGGTGTTAATCTGAATTTTAAAAGATTCTCTCAGAAACACATAAATAATTTTTATTTTAGAAAATATTTCAAAATAAAAATAGTGCAGTTTTCCTATGTTTAGTCTAATTAACCAGTTCTTAAGGTCAGAAACTTTTAAAATTGTTTCAATTCTATTTTACAATACTTAAAACATGTAATTTTATATATTTTTTCTGAAATTCCAACTTTAACCTTAAATATTTCCGTGAAAAAAATTTTAAAAAATTTTCAAAATATTTTTTTATTGTTGTATAGCCTACTACCTTTCTACTGAACTAAAGTAAGCCAGTTATTAAATTGATTCATTCAAAAGAAAATGTACAAATTGTTGATTTTCTATATTTTTGATTTTATTTTTACTTGCTCTACCAATAGGCTATTGACTATGTATTTTAACAATGAACTATCTCTTTAAACGTATTTCATTGTCTTATGTTCAATTATACCCTATAAATGATAAATCCAAAAGTGCAATTAAGCTTTGGCTTGAACTTTTGAGGACGGTGCAAATTTGTCCATTTTTTATTTTTTTTTAACTATAACTCAAAAACTATACATTTTTAATGTCAACACATCTGACAACTTTTTGTAGAAAATCAGATTTCCTATCGAAATGGTACTTTATAAAGTCAAAAAGCTTATTTTTTCAATAAGTTAAGTCAAAAAGGCTATTTAAAAAAACCAAAAATTTTCAATTTGTTGTCCTTATTTAAATTTTTGTTTATAACTTTTTTCTGAGTTGATTTAGGTATAGTCATTGGCTGACAGAAAAGAAAGGTGGCGTAGTTTCCGTCAAAATAATGATCTACAAAAGAATTTTTGATGAAAATTGGCTGAGATACGGTCGTTCAAAGTTTTTTGCTTTTGTATGATTTTATCAATTTTTACCTTTTTTTAGTTTTAGTTTTTAATTGGGCTAATAAATTGCTTTTTTCTTGCAATTCTACCATAAAAATCTTTCTTATGTCACACACTACATACAGTGTTCAAGCATACATCCTTTCCAAGCTTATTATTTAGAGACATTTGATTTTTTTGCAGTTTTGAACGGATATTTTTTAATTTCGTTTCTTTGGACTTGCAAGTCAATCTAAAGTCTTCACCGTACCTTTTTATGATTTCGTGGACAGTTGAATGACTTTCTGTGACTAATTCACCAATTTCGTGGACAGTTTTCCCTCTCCATGTAATTTTACAATAAGCTGGCATGCTTGCTTTTCTTTTGGAGCCATTGCTGATAATACGCATTGTAATTAATATAATTTTTAACACTGAATTTAACTAATAGATGCAACGTAAAACAAAATATTCAAAATAATCCCTTATAAATATTCGTTTAGCAAGTAAAAGTGAGTTGTTCATTTCTTATAATTTATAAAAAAATTATTGCTATGTTCTTTTAAATTTTTTTGTTGTTGTATGAATAGAGGATTAAGGATGAATTGAATGGCATTCGAATTTTTTTGATGTTCCAATTGGTTCGTAATTTTTCATATAATTTCTAAAAAAGTAAAGCGTTGTCCGATTATTCGTTGGAGCCACTGTACGTGAACATCGAAACTTATGGTACACTTTTTTAGTAGTTATTATAAAGACAGTGGAATGAAACTTATATCATTTGAAAGTTGTAGATGTGCACAAAGAAAAAATAATTTGTAATATATGCCGTTAAGGCAGGTAAAATAAAGAAAACATACGCGCATGATTCCCCCATACAAGACGCTTTAACGAACGCATTTTGATCGCGTTCATGGCTGCATGAGGTACAGAGGTGAGGTGAAATGAGATCCAACGACAAAGACGTTTTGTTCGTCATAGGTCGGCAAAATTCTTCCAAAGCTAAAACTTGGTGGGTACGGTAGAGTTTCGACCACAATACGATACTAGTATATATAAATACATACAATTTTAGCTTGTTTAATAATAGTAGATATACAGTGGCGAACAGTGAAATCCGGACAACCAAAAAAATTTTAAAAAAAGGTTTTTATGATTCCGTCAACCTCTTTGTTTTGTAGGTATTGTTTTTTTTATTGCAGGTATGGAGTAGGTAGGGCTTTGTTTAAGTGGTTGGACAATATCTTAGTATAAATAGAAGCTATACTTTTAGTTTTTAATCATTGTTGTATTGTAGTGTTGGAAAAGATGCTAAATCATTAAAAAATGAACAAAGCGGATAAGCGCGAGATTTTGGCGTTTCGAAGCGACAGATTAACGATACGGAAATTTCTGTTAGAATAGGCTTCAGTAAGCCCTCAGTAGCCGATTTTTTGAAAAAGTATTCTAAAACTCGGTCGACAAGTCGAAAGGAAGGGTCAGGAGCTCGAAAAAAGACTGCGGAAGCTGATGATCGACTTTTAGAAAAGATTAGTCTTAAAAATCGCTTCAAAACAGCTGTAGAAATTAGAACATAGTTTGTTGAATATGGAGTAATAAAAATTTTTCCAATGACTGTGTGACGAAGGCTCCATGATGCTGGTTTCTCTGCACATCGTCTAGCTAAAATGCCTTTTTTGACCAATCAAATGCGTCGGAAACTCTTGGATTGGGCCAACCAGCACAAAATGTGGACTGTATCCGATTGGCAGAATGTGATCTTCTCAGATGAATCAAAGTTTAACATATCCTTCTCCGATGGAATGCTGGACGTGCGCCGAAGAACTGGAGAACGTTATAGCGACGAGTGCACCCCAAGAACATTTAGGCAACCGATTAGTTGAATAGTGTAGGGGTGCGTTTCTTATTACCAAGTTGGACAACTGGCCTTGATTGAAAGAACTGTCAAAGCAGCCGACTAAAAAAATATCCTGATAGAAAATTGGAACCTTCTATTGAAAAGCATTTTTCGCGTGTGGACAACGTGATTTTTCGAGATGATTCTGCGCCTTGTCATCGAGCGCAATTGGTAAGCATTAGTGTTTTGTAAATCCTTATTTTGTACTTAATTATAACCCACGACTTAATCCTATTTTCTTCTTCTTCTTTTACAGGTAAAGAATTACTTGAATGAACTTGGGATTTCAACTTTACCGTGGCCAGGCAATAGTTCCGATCTGAACCCCATTGAGAATCTTTGTCACATAATTAAGGTGCAGGTAGGAAGCCACAAGCCCACTAATTTATGAGAGTTAGACAGAATAATTCAAAATGTTTGGTACGAAGGCATTTCGCAACATCTTTTGAAAATAATGATCTCTTCCATGCCGCAGCGAGTTATGGCGGTCATAAAAGCGAAGGGAGGAACAACAAAATATTGATACCTGTTTTTTTTTCAATCCTAAATATTAGTTCTTAAATTACCTGCTGTAAATATTTTAGAATTAGTTCCTTAAAAATAAAATTTTACAACATTTTACCAAAAACTTTTTTTTTTAATAAAGGACATATTTAATTTTTTTGCTAAAAATGGATGTTTATGGTGTGGTTTTTCGACCTACAGCAAAATATTTTCAATAAAAATTATTTGCTTCTCTGATCCTTGCATCAGTTTTTTGAATCGATAAAAAATTTAGATCCTAAAGGGTTTTATTCAATTTTTTTTGTTTGTCCGGATTTCACTGTTCGCCACTGTCTATCTAGATAAAGAAATTTCCGAAATCCAGGGATATGTTTTTTTTTTTTGTTTTGCTGTCAGAGTTTACAAATTTTACCATTTTTCATTCTAATTTTTGAAAAATCCGCACAATTCATATAAAGGCGTTAAAAGAAAAATAACTGCATTTTCAAAAAGGGGAAACAATTTACTTTCCGCCAACATGCTACATTATTGCATTTTGCTTCATACAAGTTAACTTGAGCACCTTATCTAGCAATTGCTTTTATAGAAAGTTTCGTAGAACTTTTTTGTTGTACAAAGTACAACTTTAAGCCCACTGTGTCATTAAACTCAAAACAAACTTTAAAACTTTTATAGATTTATTTTCATTCCCTAAGTATTTTCTGAAGATTGTCTCAAAAAATTTTTCAATCCTAGCACTTCCATTTTCTTGTTATTTATGGTCACAATACTCCACTGTACGCCGGTTAGTTCAATCAGGTAAAATGGTACTGAAATGTTTTGTATTGTGACTATTATGGTTAAATTTCAATCGCTGGGCAAACTCTAGTATAAGAAAAAGTATTATAAAAGAATATGAGTAAAAGGATTAGAAAAGCAGCGTAATCAAAATAACAATCAAAAAGTCTTGAGGGGTGGTAGTAAGTAAGTACATATGTATGTAAAAAAAAGTCGAATAGTATAGAAAATATCAAAAAAGCCGTTCAATAGAAACGAAAAAGTTGATGGATGTCATACGACTTCAAAGAGTATCAAAAAGGCAATATATGCATATAAAAAACATACATAAAATTCAAAATGGAAAAATATCAAAGTAGTCGGAATATATAAAATAGTTACGAAAAAGCTGATTGAAGTCAAAAATTTTCGAACTGTATCGAAAAATATCATAAAATTTGGCATAACTTGAAAATATCGAATAGTAACGAAAAATATCAAAAAAGGGGTGCTATTATTCGAAATATAAGAAATCAAAATGATCGAATAAAATAAATGCCTAACAGCAACGGAAAAAATTTAATGGATTTTTTTTATTATTTATTTTTTTTATTTATTTATTTATTATTATAACAAACAAGAATTACATAAGCTACACTGAGAAAACAATTTAATTATATATACCAAAATTTGGTAATAATAAACAAATAGTATATTCGAAATAGGCGAATTAAATATTTGATATACATATGTAGAAATGTCACATATTACAATGAATTGAATAATATTATTGGATCTATTATATATTTGGTAATAATTACCAAATCATATTTTGCTTGAAACAAATACTATTTTTTTTGCAATAATTTATTTATAAAAATCACTAAATCATGTATTTGACTAAAAAAATTTTTTTTTTCGCAAGCGTACATACATTCATTAATATCGATTTGTGCTAAAAATCGATTACCAACATTTCGTATTCATCCTTATACAGGATGTCGTTGGTATTTATACAATCATAAATACCTAAATTACGTACCAAGCAGAATATATGTACTTAAGTAGTGTTTTACTTGAATATGTTGTGAATTGGAAAGTTTTCATGTTAATGAGAAGTGAAATCAAATAGAATTAGGATTAACAATTTATATTCAACCCAAACAAATTTTTTCAATCGACTCAAACTAACATAACGTTTGGCCCAATAAGCCCATTTAAATTTGAATTAAGGACATGGTAATAACTACCAAAATTTGTTGATAGTTAACAAATTTTTTAAAAATCTATCAACCAAATACATTTATTTAAAGGAAGCATACTCTTTTCTCAGTGTAGCAGGGTGATTCAAATTTTTTACTTTTTGCTTTTTCTAGGGTGCTGTTGCTTAAAAAATAAGTTTATGAAATGAAGAAAAAGTTCACGAAATTTCAGCTCTGTAGCTGATGATTTTTTATCCTATCTCCTATAGTTTTTGAGATATTTGGTTTCAAACAATGCTCAAAACGTCAATAACGACAAAGTGTGCGTTAATTATGAATGACCGATATGTAGATTTTCAACCGGGTACCAATATGCTAAGTACTTTACAGCTTTGAAACATTTTCATTATAAGTCTTAAGGGGATAAGCTAATTAAAGGGGGAAAAAAGACTGGTGAGTGCAAGCTCTCACTTGCAATGTGATATGTGAACTTAAAGCCATTAAATTGATAGTGAAGAGGATCCACATATTTTGAAAGAGTTAAAAAATTGAAAAATATCAAAACATTGAAAACCTCAATAAAATCTACTTTAAATATAAAACCAGTTCACTTCAATATAGATTTACTTCCATTCCCACCAGTATAGCTAGATATTCACGCATAAAAGAAGGAAAATCTAAAATCTAAGTTTCCTGTATAATATAATCTTGCAATTTTTTGTTAATTCTATTGAGAATTCAAAAATTTCTCCAAAATAAAAAGTTAACTGCAAACGTAAATGAAGTTGGATGGAGTTGGAGCCAAAAGGGACGAAATTGACGTAGCAACTTTTTCTTGCTGTGGCTGCTGCCGCTACTGCCGCTTTCTTTCATTTTCGTTTTCTTTCTGTGTTTAATGTGTATTTTTCTTCAATTCCGCTTCTTATTCGTCTTCTTTTCCGCGCCGTAAAATTGCAAAAAAGTTGTGCGCAGCCAATAAGAATTCAGAGCTATTCCTCGAATAATTTTCCGGATTGGTTGAAGAAAATATTCGCTGGAAAAAATTGCTGGCGCGGCGGCGAAATTTTGTTGTTCTTTCCCTAATATACTTGAGTTGTGTGTGGAAAAAATACAAAAACAACACGAAAGCTAGTGGCAGGGAAAAATTCAGAGAACTGAAAAACTTTCTTCTCATTCGTGGAAAATTCGCGGCCCGTATTCTCGTCGACGTAGACAACAAAATTTTTACATGTGCTGCTACTGCTGGCTGCTGCTGTTTCTTCAGCTATTCTTTAAGAAAGCAATTAAGACAGCAAGCAGCGTCTAAAAAATTTGGCGCCTTGGGTTTTTCTTTTACGAACCAATGGAAACGAATTTGTAAAACGCGCGTGTTGCTACGCGCGACCTCGCTGCAGCGTGGGTGTGTAATTCGGCGCTACAAAAAGGAGTTGGCTATGAGATGATGATGGGTTTCCCGGTAAGAACACCTTCAAAAACACAAAATTTAATTAAAAGGGTAAAGACAAAAAAAAAAAACTATATAATCAGTAACTTGAGTTGACGTGAGAGAGGCTAAAAGGTTACGTGATGTATGCGAGAAAAAGACAAACTTTTACATTTTTGGTAAGGGGGAATTTTTAACTGACAGAGTAAATAAGTTATAGGGTACCTATATGGCAAAACCTTACCCCACTCAAAATTACATGCACTTATTTGGCGTCAACTTAGAGTGGCAAAGCAGGGGCTTAAGAACTTCTTCAGTGACTTCTTGTAAAACTTAAAATGAAAGCTTAAATTTTGTCACTGAAAGGCAAAATTGTGTAATACAGTAACCGCACCGTTAATTCAGACAGGAGTTTTTTATTAAATGGAACTGATCACATAATCTAGAGTATATAAAATAAGTATATGTATAGTCATTTTTAAAATATGTACGTAAGGGTGGTCCTTAAAATAAAAAAGTTGGAAACGCCCCTCAATTAGTTCAAAATAGGTTAAAAAAGTTTTAGGAATTTTTTCACATTTTTATTTTTAACCCATACTGACACTATTTCAATGTGAAATTTGGCTGGTTCTAAGGAAAAAAATATGAGGACGCTCCCTCAATTGGGTTCAAAATAAAATAAAAAAAATATAGGAGTTTTTTCAAATTCTTATCTTTAACCCATACTGACCGTATTTCAATGTGAAGTTTAGCCTAAGTTGCCATTTTTTTTCAACCAATTTTTCTTACGTGGTTTTTAATTTTAAAAAGGAATACATATATCAAAAATAAATGTCGCTCGAATCTAGTTTCCGAGATAAAGTCATGGAAAGTTGCGAATATAGCTTTTCTAAAAATCTTTATAAGTTGGAAATCCTTAATAGATTTTAAATATTTTGATGTCACATGGCAGGTTATTTTACAGTCTATAAAATTGGTGCTTAAAAGTTTGAAATTATATATTTTGTGATATGGCTGTTTTTACAAATTTTTTACCATTTTTCTTTTTTCAAATAACTGTTATTTTCTCTGAAAATTGTATTAGTAATTTGTAATTTTTTTACGGTATTAAGATAGCCCAATCAATTGCTTTAATTCAATATATTATTTGTTACTATTTTTTTCTTTCCTTATATACAAAAATAATGAACAAACTGGTGTCTTTTTATTAAGTAAGCAAAATTTCACATTGAAATAGGGTGAGTAAGGGTTAAAGATAAGAATTTTATATAAATTTAAAATTTTTTTTTTATTTTTAAACCATGCTGTATTATATTTTAATACTTTCATTATTAAATTTAAAAAAAATTATGTCGTATCCTCTGGGGTTCGAACCTGGTTCCCTTTTAATACAATGATTGTATGCGCAGTTTAACGACATCAGTCACCGTAGTATTTTTTTTTTTGGTGGGCTAAAAGTATGTTATTTGAATAATCAATTGAAAATTCAATATTTCATTTTGACTGAAAAGTAATTAAGTATTAGTCGGTCAGCAAAATGATGACAGTAGCTCAGTTGGTTAAGATGAGCATATTTGAATAGTAGCGTGATGCAGGACGAGGGCCTAGGTTCAATTCTGACAGGTAAATAATTAACGTTTTTCTTCAGAGTATTAAAAACACAACACAAATAAATAAACACTAAGTTACAACAACAGCACCATTATAGAAGAAGATGAAGATATGGTAAAAAAAAATTTTAAATCTTAATAAAAACAATACAAAATAGTATTAAAAATGTATTTTAATATTTAGGCAGTATTAAATTTTAATACAATTCTGGTGTGGTCATATACATATGTAAGCCCAAATGTATTAAAAATTTATTCCAAAATTTCTAACCGTGTACATATGGACATGCAATTCAACTCCAAATGAAAAAAATATTGTTTAAAAATAACAAATTGTATTTGTATTTATTCAGAAATAATATTTATGAACATAAGATAAGTCTTTTTGAGTGTTCACAAGCTTGAATTACAATTTTCAGACTTACATATAATAAGTTGGAGCAAAATTTAAACTTAAACTTAAGAAATCGATTAAAATAAAAAATCAAATAAACATAAAAAACTGTATTAATTATAATTATTAAAGCAAAAAATAAAAATTATAAGTTATTCACACAATATAGGGTCAGTTCGCCTGTTCGCGTCCATCGCCCAATTCGCGTCCATTTTACGGATCTCCCTTTTAAAATCCTCGAAAATAAGTAAACTAACACACCAATCAAACGAAAAGTCATTACCGCTAGTACCTCAATGTATAAAAGGCACGTACATATGGACAAAAGGTCCTTGCGCCAAACCAATCCCGTTTAAAAAAAATATTTAGTCTCGGCTGTTCATCAAGGGGTGCGTACGCGCGGGATATTTAGATAAAAAATAGTGTGCAGTGGCGTGTTCGATGGTAAGTTTTTAATTGTTTTATGTGAATTTTAGGATAGATAGCTGTTTCTAGACTTTTATATTGAAAAAAGGAATGATATTAATTATGAATTCGCTTATATTTTCTATATTTAACCAATAAAATAAGGTGGACGCGAATTACTACACCGAATTTACTAAACTTCCAGAAAGCGTCCGCAATGGACGCAAACTATACCTACAGGGGATAATAATAAACCAAATTGCGTCCACTATTTTTGTTAACCCTTCTGTGTGTGACGGGGTACCCGGGTACCCATTTCATTTTCACCTCAAAATATTTTATGGTTCCACATACTCTACAACTCTGAAACCTTACGAGAACTCCTAATATTATGTTAATAATATATTTTCATATGAATGGTTTCACTTGATCAGTTTGAGAGGGCCTGGCACACCCATTTTCTGTTTACACCTTTAATAGGGTGACGGGGTATCCAGGTACCCTCTCTACGCTTTGTATGGAGTAGCATGAAATTTAGGGTTTTGTTTGATTAAAAAGATAAATATTGCTTTAAAAGTATGCAAAAAGTCCTCCACAGTTTTATATAGAAAAAAGAAATAATTACATTTGAAAAAAAAGACAAATAAAGTTATGAAAATTCGTTGAAAACTTTGCATAAAGATAGAGCATATGGGAAGATGGGTTTGATTGTTCATTACAAACTGGATTGAAGCAACTTGTACAGGATTTCCTAGTTTTTCTGCATTTCTTTCGTAGTTGCTTGCATACGTAACAACTTCCCATAATTGCAATGCGGCCACTTTCATCTCGATTATGGTCGTGGGAATTCTCATTGTTCAATTGGATTACTCGTCCAAGTACGTCCTGTAGTCCTGATCGAGTGGAAGGCTTCGAATATATGATTGGATTTTCAGCACGTCGTTTTATGTTTGCCTTACAAAGCTCAAAATCTAGATCTTTCAAAAATTATGAATCTTCGTCAATACATTCATATCCATGTTCGTCATCAGACGGAATAAATCCTTCGTTATTGCTTTCAATTTCACACAATATTTCTTCAATTTCAGCTGCATTGAATCTATTAAACTGTACTCTGTTCAAATTTGGAGCCATATTTTCCCAGAAACTTTTGGAATGATAGAAAACACTTTACTTTAATGCGATCACACAAAAATAAGAATAAAACTCACAAGTTCAAAGTCAACATCAAAGTGCAAAGCGTTACTGTGGGAAGTTATTCTCGAGTGACTTTGTGTTATGCATCATAAAATGATGTAAAATGTTATGAAAAGGGGAATCCCCGAATGTATATTAATGTTTACGAGACATGTGAAAATAAAAGTTTAGCTCAATGTCGTTATTTTGTTCAGTACGAACGAAAAAGTTTGAAATTTTCATACAATTTGTATGGGGGTACACAGGTAACTTATTTTTAATCAAGGCTGATCTTTAGCAATAATAATATACCTTGTGATTTTAGAGTAAAATTAACAGAACTGATTACTGTTTATTCTTAAAGGTGTAATCATTATTTCTTACCTAATTTTAAGTTCAGTCAATGTTGAGAAGAATTATTATTATTTTTTTAAAGTGATGTTTTTAATGATAATAATGTTAATATTTAATATTTATATTCTTAAATAAAGAAATTGTTAAAATACAATCTTTCTTTACAAATTCTTAAAAATATCACCCCTATATTCCTTTTCTAAGCTGGTGGACGCTAAATAGTCCACGGGTGGATGCAATTTGGATTTTGCGGACGCGAAGTGGGTAAAACGCCTAATTCTGAAGTTTTTCTATTTAAAAAAAAAACACATGATGTTTCGAACCAAACTGAAAGTTAATCTTAAAATAGACTATATAATGAACACATTACATAAATTTTTCATAGAAATTAGTGCTGGGATATTTTTATTATCGCCGTCAAACTTGCCAACTGCACTAAATGGACGCGAACAGGCGAAATGACCCTATAAAAACATTCTTCTTAAAGGCGCTAAAGTTGCTGATGCGTTCAATAGATGTGGGTAAAAGATTCCATATATGAACCGCATGTACAAAAAATTGACGAGTGGTAATGAGGTATTTCTGAGAAGGCACTATCAGTTGTAAAGTTCTTTGCATTCTGGCAAAATTAATTTTATGAAAAAGAAATTCAGGCTCTTCGCTTGTGCTAATTTTGTAAAGCAGCAAGATGATTCGGTATTTCAACAAGCATGTTAGTGAGCAATTACTAATATTTTTAGTGTAGTCACTGATACGTTGATGTCTACTAACACCGAAAACATATCTAGCACAACTATTGTATGCCACACTAAGCATTCTTTTCGATTCTTGACTCATATCAGAAAATATTTCACAGCCATACAGGATGATCGGCAAAATAATAGCTTTAACAAGTTTGAGCTTAACATTAGTGGTGGGGCTCAGACCACGAAGGGCACCATAAATTTTGGAAACTATTCTATTAATATGAAGATCCCAGCTCAGGCATTGATTAAAGTATATTCCAAGGTTCTTTATATTTTCAACATATGCCACTGGAATGTTATTAAGGTAAATTGGGGGAAAATCTTCTTTGCCTCTATCTCTATGAATACACAACGCTTTTGTTTTCGCCGGATTTAAATGAAGTTTATTTTCCATTGACCAACGTTGAATGCGACTCAGCTCAGAATTAAAATTACTTGCTGCGATGGATTTATTAGTCTTCTCAAAACAAGTATAAATTTGTACATCATCTGCATAAATGTGGTGATCACAAATTGAGATGTATTCAGAAATATATTTATAAATGAAGTAAATAATAGTGGTCCAAGCACAGAGCCTTGGGGCACACCACTGAAAACTGGTATTCGCGATGAGCTCTCATTTTTATAAAAAACATATTGTGTCCGATTAGACAAGTAAGAGACCATAAGTATGAGCAGAGAATCACCAAATTGAAATTTAATTTTAAGTTTATTAATTAGAATACTATGGTCTACACTAGTGTTGGCCATTTACCCTTCCGCGGTCACATTGCCCGTTGCGGGCCATCATTCGGCTCGCCGTGCAGTTGCTGATTTCTATGCGCTGATTCGCATGAAAATTGAATATGCGAGAAACCCAGTCGGAATCAAACGTACAAAAACCACACAAATGCAAACAAAAACATTATTTATGCGAAAGGCAATTTTTTAAGCATGTATTATTGAAATATTATTTAATTGTTGTAAAAAAAATTAAATTTCATGGAAAAATAGTCACCGATATTGCGTCTGGCATCATCACAAAATATTAAACCAGATATTGAAAGTCTTATTTTAAGTAAACTCTGTTAATATGTTTGTATAACACACATATGTATACATAATATGTATAAGATTTATGAAATGTTTTCTTTTTGTTGTTAAATAAAAGTACAATTATTTTATATGCCAACATTTATCTTTATTTATTAACATCAATGATTCACGAATTTCTACTGGGTCATTTTTCTATACGTGGAAAAGACAAAACACATTTATTTTCATTTTTTTTTCGCTGGAATTTCATCACACATTTGTACACATACTAGTGCGAAATGTTTGTTGTAAACGTCAGCGCGCTGTCGACTTTTGGGCACCGCAGCTGGCCATCCCTAGTCTACACAATCGAACGCTTTAGAAAAATCAAGAAAAACGACTACGGCCATAAGATCGTGCTCAAGACCCACACGTATATCATCCGAAACTTTTAAAAGTGCTGTCGTGCAATTATGCTTCGTTCGAAAACCAGACTGGTTTTTGTTTAGCAAATTCTTCTCATCATAATATTTTTTGATTTGCTTACCAATAATTGCTTCAAAAACTTTGCTAAGGAATGGAAGGATTGCAATTGTATGTTTTTTTTTATACCCTACACGGATGTAATATGCACTTTGTCATTCCGTTTGTATCGAATAAAAGGGGACATGGCAGGTATAGAAAAGTGCATATATTATTGATCAGCGTCACCACCTGAGTCGATATAGCTATGTGCGTCTGTCTATCTGTGTGTCACGTTTACGGGAAAACTAAGCAAGCTAATTGAATCAAATTGGACGCACCTTCTAAAAAGTTTCTGGTGATGGAAAACGGGCTAAATCGGTTCACGGGCACGCCTACCGCCCATTCTCTATGTATGTACATATATATGTTTGCTCAAGCCTATTTCGAAAAAGGTTCCAGCGATTTTGATGAAACTTGGTGATTTAGTGCAAATGTTAAGAAAATTAGGATTGGGCTGGATTTCAATTTATCAAAGGCTCTTAAAGGGGCGTGGCACATCCCTAAATTTTAACTTTTATGACGCCATATAACGTAAACCATGCAATATTTTGTGATGAAATATCGGCGTTTCACTTTTCAACAATTTGTTTATCTGATTCTACTATATATTAGTTGAAATTGGTTCCTACGACTTTCATAAAAGTTTTAGAGATGATATGTACATATGCAAGTAGCTCAGCTATGGAAGCTCAGTAATCTAACTGACAAAACTCGTTGATGGGCGTGACACAGCCCACAATATTTATAAAAGTTATCACGGTGGGCTTTAACCAAGTTTAAATGACAAGTTGAGTTACTATAAAAATTTGAATGGGGAATTATTTGGGATGTTATTTATTGTCAATATACATCAAAAGGAAAAAAAACCTTAGAGCTTTTTTTAATTCCCTATTTACTGTTTTTTAGTAATATTACACACGTATGAAATACGTGTAACTCACGTATGAAATTTAAAAAACATCCCATTTCGCTCAAATTTTGACACATCAAAGAACCTTGAAAGCTAACTCCACAGCACAAATCTTAGCTCCCTTAATAGTCGGAGTCCCTTGTACTGTAAGGTCAAAGTTTGAAAGAAACTCAATTTTTTGCGAAAAGTGCCGAATTCAATGTCTAATATCTCTAAGCCTGGTCAACCACTTTCACTGAGTGATATCTCATTTTGAAGTGTATAAAAATGTTAACAATGTAAAGTATAATTTAAGTATTATGAGTATTATGCACCATTTGCAAAGGAGCCATATTTTACTAAGGCCTTTTTCACTTAATCTGGTCGCAAATAAAGGCCTTAAGATCTAGAAGCTTAAAATTATTTTTTGTGTATAGAAGATGATATAAGAAAACCAAATTAATATCCATAACTTCAAACTTAGATTTGTGGGCTTTTAGAACTAAAATTTATAAAACGGTCCAAATACGGCTATTTTCAGGCCAAAATATGGCCATTTCTCAGGACTCCGACCACCTAGAGAGTTGAAATTTGGACAGTGGTGCTGTCTAGTAAAGTACTTTAACCTGTTTAACCTGTTTGAACAAAAACGGAAACATTTTTAATTTTATTTGTATGTTTTAAATATGTAATATTTTTCAATGAAATGGATTTAAAAATAAAAAGCTCTAAGGAGTTCTTATGGTTTTTCATATATCGATTGCAAAATACATTCCAAGTAATCCCCAATTAAAGTATTTGTAGTAACTCACACTTTTATTAAAAGTTGGTTAAAGCCCACCGTGTTATATTGAGAACAAACAATGCAATCGATACGAAATTTAATATGGCAGATATACTTGCTATAAGGTATCTTAGAACAAAAAGAAGGCACGATAGAAACTTGGATAAACAACAAAACTATTTGCCGTTGTTTTGAAAAGGAAAAATGAAAGCAGAGCCAAAGCAGCAGTCAGTGTTCTATTTTTTTGTGCGATTTGACAAAGAAGCTTTGATTGCACATCCCAATTGGGTTTAATCACTAAACTTTAGTGTTTCAGTGTTCGGCAGCCCATATGGTCGTGGCCAAACGAAGAGAATAAGCTATCGCTCTTGCTTGACGAATCGAGAAATTCAGTTTCATCTGAAACTTTATATGAGAAGGTTCGCACTGCGCATTTTGTCAAGTGCACTGCGAAAAATATTTACCGTTGAATGGGAAAAAACTTATTTTTTCGCAGAAAACAGCAATGGTTGATTTACATGCGGATTTTAGGGGAAGTACACAAAGGAAAATAGAAAGGCATTTCTTGTCTGTTCAGAAAGAATTGCGTAGCAAACAGAATATGTAATAGAGGGTAACTTTAGTAGCTTAATTAAAAAAATGCTTTTTTTGATCATATGATTAACGACTCCATTAAGAAGATAAGATAACAAAGACAAATTTAATTTTTGGAAAACGTAATTTTCTTTTTTTTTCTAAGAAATAATTTTTTTCTAAGATCTCATTTACTAATCTTAATAATAATGATAATATGCAGAAGTCGTTTTTAGACTATTTTTCATTTGTTCCTATCTTCACAGTAAAGACAAAAGACTTTCAGTGCAGAATGTAAAATAGTAGACGGTGCCACGCCTCTAACAGGAAAATACGTTTCCACGGCTAAGCTAATGGACTGATTTACGAAGGTCGCTTAGGAACATTTTACTTCCCTCTAAGGCGAAAGATCTACGCTGGCAATGGATCAGGAGCTGGGTTACCAAGTTGAAAATGTGATGGGAAAAATTAAACAAAACCAATGGAGGTTGACTCCTCCTCTTTTCGTTTTCGGCAGTCAACAGCGGTGCCGTCACATTATCCCCACAAACATAATTCCCATTTCTTAAATGGGGATAAAAACGAGTACATAACGGTGGCGTACATGAAGACCGTTCCGAACTCGATACATATCCGTCGAAGCTTAAAAAAACGATTCCGCCTCGAATCCGTTTTATTTAAAAAAACGAGTCTGTAACAGATCCGTTTTATTTAAAAAAGAAACGAGTCTGTAGCGGATCCGTTTTATTTGAAGTCCGTATATGAAGTTCGTTTTGAGTTCGAGACGGATCCGTCGAAGCATAAAAAAGCGGAATCCGCGCTGCAGGATCCGTAACGGTTTCGAAACAGATAAGCATCCGTTTTTGTGCACATTGGACTTTTTGTTGTATACTTACATCTATTCATACTATATATCATAAATAAAACAAAGTCAAAAAAAGTGTTAGTTACAAGATTTATAACTCAAGAACGGATGAACCGATTTTAATAATTTTTGATTTTTTGGATTCCTCTCCTCCCTCCTCTTTACTTTGAGGTGCATATTTAGGAAGACCCTCATACAAAAATAGTTTTAAAATATAATTTTCACGAAGACCGGTCAATCGATTCACATGGAACTTATACCACGTGGCTTTTATATTAAGAGGCATAGCATAGGCTACAAAATTTTTATAAAGGGTGCATATTAGGGTGACCCTTATACAAAAATATTTTTTATATATCATTTGCTCGAAGACCGCTAAATCGATTCACATGGAATTTGTACCACGTGGCTTTTATGTTAAAAAGCCCAGCTAAGGCCGTAGAAATTTTATTAAGGGTGCATACTTAGGGTGGCCCTCATACAAATATATTTTTTAAATAGAATTTTCACGAAGATTTCATTATTTTTTTTAAATGCTTCTACTGGTCTATGGTTCTTTAATTGCGAACTTAAACCATGATGTTCATTTACTGAGGTCCTGGTTTGCTGAACATAAACTGGTCGTCAGCAACAAAACTAAATTAATGTTTTTTGATCAAAAACTTCAAAAGTCGGCAAACCTAGTAATAACATTTCATGGATCTAACTGCAAACAACTTGTTCTGTATAGTATTAGCTGTATAAATCATTGTACAGAAAAATACTATAATTGTAATGTCCTATGTGATTCTAGCTGTTTTGAAATTGAAAGAGTAGATAACTTTAAATACCTAGGCATCACAATAGATTATAATTTAAGCTGGAATGAGCAAATTTTTAATTTAAGAAAGTATTTACTTCAATCTACTCGTATTTATCAGTTTATTAAATGTCCGCCTCACGTCTTATTTAATTGATTAATTTATAAATAAAATCATGATGTTACATTTATCACTACAGTAATCCCCGCTTATATGCACGCCGTTTATAAGCATTTCTCGCTTATATGCATCAAAACTTGTGCAATTTCATTTCTCCATTTAGATTTGTTAACAATTTTCTCCTTTATATGCACACGCTTATATGCACTTCTCGGATATAAGCCCCAAAAATCTCCAATCACGCTTATATGCACGACAGGGAAAAAATTTTAGTTTTTTTTTCAAGTCAAAAAATTATTGATATCAAACAATCGTGTCATTCCTATTATAATGTGAAATGTGCTTGACAGTAGCTTGCCATGCTGGGAATGTTTAAATGAAAATGTAATTGTTGCCCTATTTTGCAATCGGATGATGAAGAAACAGACATTGCAGCTTAAATAGATCCAATTCCATTGGCCTCATTAGACACGCTTCGAAAGTTCCTTTTGCCAATAAGTAAGTTTATTGACGAACTTGATGACATTGAAGAACATATTTTTAAGGGCTGCAGTCATATTCAATCCAAGATTACTTGTTTTTTAAAAAAGAATAATTTTGCAATTCAATATATATATGTACTCTGTATACACATATGTACTATATATATATTTTTTTGATTTGCTTTTTATTTTTTTACTGGAATACATATTCATAAAATATCAAATGTTTATTTTCACAGCTCTTTGCCTTTAAAAATATTTTTGTAGGGTTCTAGTTAGTTGGCTTTAGGTAACAGCTTAAATGAAACTACGATTCTATACAAGCATATTTGGTAGATATAGCCGAATTTTTATATATGCACTTTTCATGCATATAAACGAGTTTTTCTATATGCATTTCACGCTTATATGCACCAAAAATCAATCATTTTCAGAAATGCTTATAAGCGGGGACTACTGTATTTTATATATTTAAAATACAAATGTCACTAACTATTCTCTATAAGATGTAAATTTGAATAACATGTGAACATAGATCATAAGTTTAGTATTGTTAACAAGAGAATAATGCATAAATAATGAATAATAATGAATGAAACTAGTTAAGCTAAAAGTTAACACGACATTTATTAACTGTTAGGCGGTACGAAGTTCGCCGGGTCAGCTAAATCGAATCAACTAAATCGATTTATTTTCATTGACTGAAAAAAAAATCCTCATTTTTGACTTTAAAAAAACTTTCCGAAATGAAATATATTTCGCCCCCCAAGCATTGCGCCCGGAGCGACCACATCCGCAGCCCGCCCCCAGGCACGCTACTGGTTAAGTCCAGTGGCGAATCTTAAATATTTTTACGAGGAGAGAAGAACAATCTACACTTTACAAATACATAGATTGTTGTTATTTGGGATTTTTGGAAATGTACTGACTTTGTTGTCGGAATGTATTTTTGGCTATATACACATACCGAGGGCCCAGTTAGCCGCCCTCAAGCCATTGCGTCTGGAGCGATGGCATCCTTGGTCTCCCTAGTTACGCCACTGGTAAGGTTTTTTTTTCTTGTATTAAGGACGCATTTTTGGAAAAATTGTGTATTTGGATGATTTACTTATGTATGTATGTACCTATGTATGCATATTCATTTGAGCTAATTTTTGCAGCGACCTGAAATTTTGGTACAGTCTTGTCAAGGCAAAGGCAATTTACATTTTAATGCTTTATATGATTAAAATGTAAGATTCTACCGCAAAATATATTTTGTTTCACGGACTTTATGCTCACACACACCATTAAGTTATGCTGCAGTGCTTGTGTGCCGCCTTGCTACCGCAAACTCTTTCAAATTATTTGCCTCTTTTACGCGGCAGCCATTAAGAAATTTCTAATAAAATTAGAGAGAAAAAAAAACTTTCTAAACTTTAATGGCGTCACTTGATTTTGCAGCCTCTGATGATTTGAAGCCTCGCACCACCCACTCAAACCACCCAACACCGACCACCCAACTATGTTGAGGAACTGCCATCTTTTCATTTTTCATGTACAACAATACTTCGTATGCATAACAGTAAATGCCAACCACCCACCCTTATTTCGACGCCCACCATCACTTTTTACGTGCGCTTTTATGGCTGAAAACTGCTGCTTTCTTTAAGCAAAAGTTTTTGTTGTTGGCATCTTTTTAATGACTGCTGCGGAACGCTGCAAACCCTTAGCATATAGAATGTGGATAGAAGTTTTTGGCATGGGTGGTTTCTTCTCTAAAGCTTTTCCCGCTGCCATCTTTCAAATGTGGGTAGAGTTTATAACAAAATATTTTTGTACATCAGGGTGGTTTTTATCTCTATGAAGAATTTAACTTTTTTTCTATTTTTTAGCAGAGCATCCTTATCAAAAGAAAAACTCAAACTAAATTCAAGAAAAAGATATCTTCGTTGTAGTCAGTAGCGTATTTAGGCGTGGGCCGAGGGGGCAGAAAAATGGTCGTGAAATATATCTCAATTTGCTAGGGTTTTTCAAAGGCAAAAAATGAGGACCTTTTTTTTAGTGAATGAAACTAAATCGTATTAGTAAATTTGAATGTGTAGGTGGAAATTTTCACATTATTAGTGAACATTTTGCTAGTTTTTGAATGTGAAAAGTGAGGACCTTTTCTTTTTTTTTTTTGTTCAAAAAACCGCAAATATTTTTTTACACCGAGCGCCCGATATGCACGGTAAGCCTCATTTTTAATAATATATATATGCAAAATAGCGCCATCTGCGTAGCCATACACAAAACAATTGGTGTCAACGGTACCGGTGATTTTGCAGCAAAGAATCGTCTACAATACAAAAACTAGAAAATATTAGGTTCAGTATGACAGTGGCTATCGTCTGAACCAGGATTATAAATTTTAGGCAAAAGTGACAAAATGGCGGCTGTTAAAGCAAAAGTGTCCGAAAAATGAGAAATTTTTAGATGATTTGTCGGTTTAAGAAAATAGAAAAAATCAAAAATTTTTTCTTGATTTTGGTTCATGCGACTGCCATACATGAGTAGGTTCGGAGAAAAGACCGCCACCGTATAAAAAAAGTGATTTCAAGAGAAACGTGTTAAAAGCTTTTATATTGAGACGGAGAGCGCGAGTTACATCCACTGTACCACCAGCTAAGCCCGACCGATTAGCAACCAGCAACATATAACAACAACAACAACAAACAACATCAACCAACAGCAATAATTTACTTCACATATTTATTTTACCACTTTTATTTTATTTATTTGCTAAATTAACATTCCTATAAATCAATAATTAATATTGCCTAAATTGACACTTTATGTTGTAATTAAACATTTCTTTAACCTAATTGCTTAATATTGCTTAATTAACATTTTACTCTTTTTATTCATTTTCTTTATTTTATTTTTGTATAAAATATAAGTAACTAAAAACTGAAATAAGATTGTAAAATATATGTACATTCAAACTGAAAACAACAAACAACATCAACCAACAACAATAATTTACTTCATATAAAGGGTGTTTTTTTTAGAGGTTTGTTTTTCGAATAGAGATAAAACTGGGATTTTGTGGTCAAATCTGGCAACTCTAATGTCATTTATATTCAGTTTAGTTTGCCATTTCATCATGAACAGGTTGACGCATGAACAACGCGTCCAAATTGTGCAAATTTATTATAGTCACTAAAATTTCAACTTTATTTTCACTCAAATTTCACATGATTTTTGCAATTATGAAGTCAAGAAGGCCGCCTAGATCTTGTGATATCACACCTTAATTTTTTTTTTTGGGGTTATGTGAAGCCAAAAGTATGCGTCGATAAGCCAGTTACGATTCAATACTTCGAAGCCAACATTACTCGCGTAATTCGCGATATACCTTGAAAATTGGACCTCCATTTTAGACTACGTCCGAGCTAGCCGTGGCGTTCATATGCCAGAAGTCATATTTAAATTATAATGCCAGAAGATTATCTTTCGAATAAAGTAATTTTCATGTCTATTTAAAAAATTCATCTTTGTTTTATTCCATTTTAAAGTTCTATACCTCTAAAAAAAACACCCTATATTTATTTTACCACTTTTATTTTATTTATTTGCTTAATTAACATTCCTATAAATCAATAATTAATATTGCTTAAATTGACACTTTATATTTATTTCAATAACTAATTAATATTGCTTAAATTGACACTTTATGTTTTTCGATTAACTAAGCATTTCTTTAACCTAATTGCTTAATATTGCTTAATTAACATTTTACTCTCTTTATTCATTTTCTTTATTTTATTTTTGTATAAAATGTAAGTAACTACATACTGAAATAAGATTGTAAAATATATGTACATTCAAACTGAAAAGTGGGTTTTTTTTAAATCACTATCAACTTACCCGTTTTTCTTGTGAAGTCCATCGTAAGGACTTAACTGGCGCAGTCGGTAGCCCTAGCTACAGTCGTCGTGTTTATCGTGTTTACGTTGTGTGTTGAATTCAATACTGAAGTAGTGGTGGCAAACTATCGATAGTCCTGACCATCGATAGTGGACGATAGTTTCTGGAAACTATCGATAGACTATCGATAGTTAGATTACTTTAAAAAACAAAAAAAAATTAATATTGTCGCTGCAGTAGTGACGTTAGAAAAAGTCTAGATTTTTTTTCAACTACTACCAATTATTTTTATTTAAAAAACATATAGCATCGACATTTTTAGTCCAGTAGAATTAGTCGCAAAAATGAGAAAAAAAATAATTATAGTTACAGCACTATGACAGCGGAATATTGTCGAACAAGCATCGTTATGAAAAAAGTTTAATATAAAAGTTGTAGGAATTAAAAAGATCTTCATTTTTTGTTTTACCATTTTCAACGTATGTAATCTTAAAGCTTTTCGAAAAAATTATGGAAAGCCGGTTTATTTGATTTTTAACTTTTTTCTTTGACAAAAAAGAGTCCATGAAGCTGAAACTTGGGCAAAAGATACTTCCTTGTGTTGGACAAAAGCAGTAATTTTCTTAGACGGAAATATTTAGAGGTTGTTGTTAAATTTAATTTTAAAAAAAAAAACCGTATTTTTTAACGGCGATTCCTCTTAAAACTACACCTCCTACGGAAAAATGACCGAAAAATTTAAAAAAAAAACTATTTTTCGTCGAAATTTTCAAATTTATCGTTCAATTATTGTTATTAAATAATAAAACCATTAAAATTTTGTTGATTTGAATGTAGCTGGAATGTAGAAAACCCAATTGCAATTGCAATAGTGGCAAATGTTCGATAGTGAAAATATTCGATAGCTTTAGAAAACCATCGATAGTGCCAACAAATTTAAGACTATCGATAGTATCGATAGTGCTATCGATAGTTTGCCACCACTATACTGAAGTGAGGGAATATCATTATCAGTGAATTCATTGTGTGACTCGGTTAAATTCAAAGTGTTGACGGTTTATCAGCTACACCGAAAAAAAAGTCCGTACTAAATTTGAAGAACTGCCTTCCTCCGATTTAGTATAAAAATTTTCCTTAATCTAAGTTATTTTTCCTCATATTGATGAAAATATCGTTTCATTTAGTAATTGAGTTCTTTGAAATGAGTTCATGTTTCATTAAAGCAAGTCAAAGCTCTTCCTCAAATATAGAGTTTGTGGTTTTAGTAAAACTTTCCTTTGAAATAGTAAATTTTTCTTTGGGAAGAATTTTTGAGGACAACTTGTTCCTCATTTGAGTAAAAATTTCCTCAATCTAATGGAATGTTTTATTTAAGGAAAATCGTACTCAGTTTTAGTTAGTTTCTTCAAAAAATTTACTATAACGTAGGAAAATTTTCCTTAATAAATGAGTGGCAACACTCGCTGAAATTAATATCTATTCTTCTCGTAAGTATTCTGTTTTTGCCTATATATTTATAGTTCTCTACTTGTTTTTTAAATAAAAAAATAAAAAAATTAAAAAAAATAAAAATTATGTCGTCGCCGGGATTTGAACCGAAGATTCCCTGATCAGACAATGGTTGTTACATGCGCAGCTTAACAACATCATTTTAGTTTGTCTTAAAAATGCTGTCGGTGGCTGAGTTGGGTAAGATGAGCATCTTTGAACAGTGGCATGGCGCAGAACACAGGTTCAATTCTCTGATCGGGTGACAGGTAAAAAAAAAAATTAAGTTCTCCTTTGAAGTTTTGAAAACGTATTACAATTAAAATAAGAATGACTGACAATAAGTAACCAACAAATAAGAAAATAGAGGAAATAGAAAATTAACAAATTTTTTTTTAAATCAACGAATTTATTTTAAGTAAATTTCTTTCATTTAAGGATACCTTCATCCTAAGGAAAAGTAAAATTTTCCTCAGTTTTATAACCTTGTCCTCACATTGAGTAAACTTTTCCTTATTTCAAAGCAGCAACATTTACTTGTACTAAGGAATCCAACTTACTTATTTTGAGGAACCCATGGCTTTAGCTCGTATTGAAGGACATTTTTTCCTTACATTTAAGCATTTTTCCTTAAACGGAGTAAGTTTTTTTTTTCGGTGTACTGACAATTTACGGTGAGGGAATATCACTGCCCATCGATCACCAATTATCATTTGATAAACACAGGCTAAACATCGTTATCACCTACTGGTTGATATTTACCCTTTAAGCTAGCGATCTTGGCACAAATAGGAACCCTTAAAGATTGACGGTTTATCAGTCTGGGTCCTCTGCCCACCGTTGGAATCTCAGCTTCACCAACGTTTGCAGTTAACAAAACCTGCCGCATCAACTTTTGAACTCAACAAAAACAGCTTCACTAACGTTTTCAGTTAACAAAACCAGCCGCATCAACTTTTGAACTCAAGAGATAATCAGCACCAACTCTTCCACATAATACAACGAGACGCAGATGATGATAAAAACTCTAAGGATATTACTAAGTAGAAATTTTGAATACTATATTGCATACAAACAAAAATAATTAAAATTTAGAGTAAAATAAAGTTCTCGGGTCAATTTATTCAAACAATAAATCTAATTAAACACCTATCCTTTGACCATTACGTATGTGGGACAGTCTTTTACAAACCGAACGAGTTTTGACAAAAATTGACTGACACATTTTTGATTTGGCTGAAAAATTTTTTATGGGTTCTGTATCGAAAAAGAAGAGATACGTGTTCGAGGATTTTGAATAAAATTTTTTTTTTTTCAAAATAGAGCGAATTCAAATTTTGAGAATTTCGTGATTTTTGGCTTGGGAGCTCACTTTCAAAAATTTATAACTCCGGTTCTGTTAAAGCTAGAAAATTAAGTACATTATTAACAAATTAATATTGTTATAAACAATTAAATGATTTAAATTGATTTTTGAGAATTTCCCCCACCCTGTATAAAATTTTTAATGTAACCATCGTATTCTACGTCAAATTTCCTATCGAAAACGTATTTTTTTTAATGGGCAAACTCTCTTAAATTTTGAGAATTTCGCAATTTTTGGCTTGGAGACTCACTTTCAAAAATTCATAACTCCGGTTGTGTTAAAGCTATAAAATAAAAATTAATTTCATTGTAAAGGTAGAAATATGAACTTAAATAAAAAAATAATTTTTTTAAAAAATTTTTAACAAATTAATATTATTATAAACAATTTAAATGTTTAAATCAATTTTAAACTATTGCTCCTACCCTGTATCAAATTTTTAATATGACCATCGCATTCTATGCCAAATTTCCTATCGAAAACGATTTTTTTTTATGGGAACACTATGGAGCAAGAAAATGAGGCGTGCAATAAAATCCGATAAGATGTGCCGCACTACATTAATTAATTTTTTTCTAATAGTTACAATAGTTTCCCCATTAAAAAAAAACGTTTTCGATAGGAAATTTGACGTAGAACACGATTCTGACATTAAAAATTTGATACAGGGTAGGAGCAATAGTTTAAAATTGATTTAAAAATTTAAATTGTTTATAATAATATTAATTTGTAAATAATTTTTTAAAAAATTATTTTTTTATATAAGTTCATATTTCTACCTTTACAATAAAATAATTTCTATTTTATAGCTTTAACACAACCGGAGTTATGAATTTTTGAAAGTGAGTCTCCAAGCCAAAAATCGAAAAATTCTCAAAATTTAAGAGAAATAATTGTTTGCCCATTAAAAAAAAATACGAAATTTGACCTAGAATGCGATGTTCGTATTAAAAATTTGATACAGGGTGGGGGAAATTCTTAAAAATCAATTTAAATCATTTAAATGTTTATAACAATATTAATTTGTTAATAATTTTTAAAAAAAATATTTTTTTTTATTAAAGATAATTTTCTTAGCTTCAAAATGTCATTAAAATCAATTTCCTAGCTGTAAATCTCAAGACACTATATAATAATTGTGCATTGTCAGCTTTGGTTGACAATTTTATCGATCTTGATCTTGGTTCAAGCGAACCGTGTGTATAAGGAAGACACAAAGATACGAAGATTTTCCGAACGTATTTTTAAGAAAAGTAAAACCCTTAACTCTATTCCGGAACACATTATTGAAGAAAACCCTTTAGAAAAAATGCCTAACGCAAATGCAAATATTGAAGGACTAATGGGAACAGTAATTTATCGTCTCCTACAACATCCTCCATTAATCTTTTCGATTCCCTCCGAATACCAGACATTACAAAAGATCTACCAACCTTTGAAGGAAATAGAAAGTAGTTGCATGGGTTTATAAATAATGTTGAGGAAATTCTTTTATTCATACAAGGCACTGATGCCACCCCTTATGGCCAAATTTTGCTACGTGCAATAAGGAACAAAGTAATTGGGCAAGCCAGCGAAGTTTTAGACATGCATGGTACACCTCTTATTTGGGATAGTATCAAAAATGCACTTATTTTACATCATTCAGATAAGAGATCAGAAACCTCTTTAATCAGGGATCTGCATAATCGCAGACAACTTGGGAAAACGGTTGAAAGTAAGAAATAGTAGAACTATAATCAACACTAATAAATAATATCCTTATACACGAAAGGGATGAAAATGTCATAACTGCAAAGAAAGAACTCTTCAGTGAAATGTGTCTTAACTCATTTTTAGCTGGGTTAAGAGAACCACTGGGCTCAAGCATAAGAGCAATGCGTCCAGACACTCTACCAGTAGCACTATCTTACTGTATTAAGAAACAAAATATTTACTATACAAAATGGCAACCCAGACCAACCCTGACTTTACCAAACCAACACACCAGACCATATCGTATTCCAAATTCATTAAACCCTCATAATAGGACACAATATAACCAACAAAACAGATTTGGGCCCCAACAGACAGTAACAAGACCTCAACAATCAACTAGTCAACGAACTTTTACGGACCAACAACCAAATAATAGTACAATAACCCCTTTTCAAGGAGCATTAATTCCGGAAATAATGCCGTGGTTCCATACCCCATACCCGAACCCCTCGACACTAACACAAATTTCACTAGGACTCGAACGTCAACTCCAAACCGCACAAAGCTTGGTCACAACAGCAATCGTACAAATTTTTCTAATAATGAGTTCCATAACATAGATCAAGACACGGTGGTCTTCAAAAAATTTTAATTTTTCGAAATACCACCCGCGATTTTTTTCAGGGATTCAAGTTCCTAAATCGATAATACCTGTTTAGAACAAAAAAATCAGCTTAATATGTATATGCATATGTCAACGCCGAATCGAAAAATTTCAGGTCTATTAATTTAGAAAAATGCAGATATCTTGGTTTTGAAAGATGATATTGATATGCGGTTTACGGTTTTCTCTTAAGCAAGATTTTGCAACTTGAAAGGTGAAAATCGGCATTTTTTAATTTTTGTCCGGACAATTCCCAATTTTTTTATAAGAAAAAAAGAAGAAGAAGAAAAACTGATCACGGATTCGAATTCCTCGATTGATAATAGTTTGAAAATAATACCTACTTTGTTGTAAAATTTGATAACCTCTTTAGCTTGCACCATTTTTTAAATCAATATTTTCGAAAATGGGTAGGCAACTTAAAATAGGCAGCTGCAATCCAGTTTTCAAAATTGATGAAAATCCTTATGGGTTGTTTTGTCAAGACATATAGGGCTATAGTTTTCCACTGACACATCGTAAGAAAATCAAAAAGTTTTTTTTTTAATCGCTCTTAATGTATATAAACACCGAGACATACTCAAAAAATCGTTTAAAAAATAAAAAGGTCGAAAAAAAAAACGGCTGGACGTTCGATTTCGCGGATTTTGACACTGGAAGGGTCCCCCAACATTATCTCTGAAAAAATCGCGGGTGGTATTTCGAAAAATTAAAATTTTGAAAGACCACCGTGAAGAGTATGACGAAAACATCCAGGACTTAGAAGCAGACCAAGAGTATTTGGATAATAGGGAATTTGATGAAAAATTGCAATATAACGAAAACCAAAATATAATTAATGACACTCAAAATTTTCCAAACTTTGCCTCAGCAAACCAACAGGGTACATAGAGATAAACAAACATGGATCTTTATTACCATATATAGATATCTCGTCCCCTTTTGGTCGTCCGCTAAAATTCTTAATAGACACAAGGGCATCTTCCTCTTTTATCAACCCAAAATTCGTACACCCCTCAGAGAAAATAAATTGGGCCCCAATAACCATAACAACTGTGTTACATAAATATCAGCTGAACCAACGAGCTAAACTACCACTATTTAAGGAGTTGAACGAATCAGGTCAACTAGAGTTTTTGCTATTTAAATTTCACAACTACTTTGACGGACTGTTAGGACTGGATTCATTTAGCCAACTAGGTGAAGCAGGTTGACCTAAGTACAAATACATTAACAACAAAAAATTCCATCACTCCATTGAGATTTAAGCCTTACTTCACTACAGGCAAAATCGTTATCCCAGCCAATTCAAAGCAAATAATAAAAACTCCCGTCGATATTCACAATGGAGAAATTTATTTACAAAAGACCGAAACTGAACCAAGAGTGTACATTTCCGAAGGCCTATATAAGGTAAAAAATTGGTTCGGATTAGTGGAAATAATAAATGAAACAGACGAAATCATTACCTTACTGTTAGAACAACCACTTAAAGGTGAAATTTATAACTCAAACGAGCTTACAAAAATTAACAATTTCAATGTCAGTATCAACAAGCCAGAAAATTCCAGCGACATAACAGAGTTCATTCGCTCCTCCGATCTCAACACAGAAGAAAGGAAACAACTACTTAAACTAAGCAGAAGTTACAATGACATTTTCTTTAGGGAAAATCAGTCGCTTAGTTTTTTTAACCAGGTAAAACATTCAATCCCGACAATAGACGACTTACCAATTTACACAAAATCTTATAGATACCCATTCATCCATAAAAATAAAGTAAAAGACCAGATTGATAAAATGCTAGAACAAGGCATTATACGTCCTAGCTATTCTCCTTGGAGCTCACCTGTTTGGGTAGTCCCTAAGAAAAAGGATGCTAGTGGTAGGCAAAAATGGCGATTAGTCATCGACTATCGCAAGTTAAATGAAAAAACCATCTCTGACCGCTACCCACTACCAAACATTACTGATATCTTAGACAAACTAGGCAAATGTATGTATTTTACTTCAGTAGATTTAGCTAGTGGATTTCACCAGATCGAAATACTACTACACTACGAATACATTAGGATGCCCTTTGGCTTAAAAAACGCCCCTTCGACCTTCCAAAGGGTAATGGACAACGTGCTAAAAGACCTTCAAGGCACGAAATGTCTTGTTTACCTTGACGACATAATTATTTTCTCCACATCCTTGCAGGAGCATATGGACAGTCTAAAAGAGGTATTTAATAGACTCAGAGAATACAACCTTAAAGTTCAGTTAGACTAGTCAGAATTTCTTCATAGGGAAATTGCATTTCTAGGGCATATCGTTTCCACAGACGGGGTGAAACCCAACCCTGATAAAATTCATGCTGTTAAGAATTTCTCAATTCCTAAAACGCAAAAAGGATACTATAGGAAATTCATTAAAAATTTTGCTCACCTTACCAAACCTTTAACAGAATGTCTAAAGAAGGGAAGGTCAGTAAAATTAACACGCCAATATATTGAAACCTTTGAAACCTGTAAAACAATCCTTCAAACGACCCAATATTAATATATCCCGATTTTGCTAAAACCTTTATACTAACAACAGATGCAAGCAACCTCGCTCTGGGAGCAGTGCTATCTCAAGGATCCATTGGAACCGACAAACCCATATTCTACGCAAGTAGAACTTTAACAGAAACTGAGTTAAATTACTCAACTATCGAAAAAGAACTACTTGCAATTGTTTGGGCCACACGTTATTTTAGACCATACCTTTACGGACGTAGGTTCAAAATTGTCACCGACCATAGGCCATTGACCTGGCTAATGAGCTTGAAGGAACCAAATTCAAAATTAATACGTTGGAGACTCAAACTGGAAGAGTACGATTACGAAATAATCTACAAAAAAGGAAAACTGAATTCAAATGCAGATGCCCTGAGTAGAGTCAAAATTTGTGATTCACTCCCAGTCATAAATCAAAATACGGAAATTAACCTCAACCAGAAAACTGATTCAGAACAAGCCACAGGGGATTCCCCGCAAACGAAAACCTTGACGATTGAATTTTCATATCCGAGCAATCATTGAATGAGTTTAACCTACAACTCATCCTAGAGAGTAGAGATGGAGATACGACATCAAAAGTAGAAGTCCCTTTCCGAAATAAACAAAGACGAACGATAACATCAAGTACATTTGCAGACGACATTTTAAAGAAATACCTCACTCCAAATAAATTGACAGCGATATTTACTAGCGACGAAATATCCCAAATAGTTCAATCTGTTTACGTTAAATATTTTTCCAACAGTAAAACTTTCCGCATAATAAGATGCAAACAAATTTTAAAAGACATACAAGAAAATGATGAACAAGACAAAATAATTAACACATACCATAAAAACAGTTATCACAGAGGAATAAACGAGACTCTAACGCACTTAAAAAGACAATATTACTTTCCCTTCATGATATCCAAAATCACCCAAACCCTCAACAATTGCGACAAATGCCAAACACTCAAATATGACAGACACCCTCCAAAACCATTTTTTAACATTGCAGAAAACCCTTCAAAACCCCTAGAAATATTGCATGTGGATGTATACTTCATTAATCACAACACAATTTCGACAATAATAGACAAGTTTTCAAAATTTGCTTCAGGTTTTACCCTCCCAACCAGACAGAGTATTTCAATAATAAAGGCATTGAAACAGTTCATGAGTTCACGGCATACCAACCAAAATAATTTGTGATGAAGGAGATGAATTCAAAGCTAACATTTTTATTGACTTCTGTAAACAATACAACATAAATTTGCACCACATTTTTTCCAACAAAGCTCCAGTAACTCCCCGGTCGAACGCCTACATTCCACATTTACAGAAATTTATAGAATCATTCTTGCCAAAAGAAAAGAAAATAAGCTTGATCTAAATCACGACGAAATCCTATCAGAGGTATTAATCACCTATAACAATGCAATAAACTCCACAACAAAACTTACACCTTTTGAAGTCTTCCATGGCAGAACCCCTGAATTTAACAATAATATTACTTTCAACACACAACATGAATACCTCAAAAAGCTTAATGAATTCCGCTCAACACTATACCCGCCTTTGCAAAGCAAAGCTGAAGCTCTAGTAAACAATAGAATTAAGAAACTAAATAAACATAGAGAACCCCCAGAAGATAAAGAAATAGGCGAATTAATATACCGTAAAGAAAATCGTAGGAAGAAAATAACACCTAGATTTTCGAAACACCATGTAAAAAAAAATGACAAGTCAACACTAATAACAACAAAACTACAAAAATTGCATAAATCCAAAATCAGAAAAGGGAAACAGATAACCAATTAATAGTAGTTAAAAAATTTCTTTTTTTCAAATATTTTTCTAGAGTTTCTCTAACATGGGCACAACTATTCGAAATACGGGACTTATCAAAAAGTCAGGGTATTGTACCAATTAGACTTGGACCTGCGTGAAGCATTGCTGGCTTCAACAATTTAATTCACATTATTGAACTGGAAAAATACAACGACAATATTTACCAAATTTCAAATACTCTTACATCATTTGAAAAACACTCCACCTTAAAGACTCTTTTCCAAATAACAAAACTAAAACTGCAAGAACTGAATTTAAAATTACAAACCCTGAGCCCCATAAAACGACATAGAAGAGGACTAATTGACGGACTGGGTACAGCAATACAATTTATTACAGGACATAAGTATGGATGCGAATGACGCACAGAATGTTAATATACAAATAGATGAACTTAAAAACACAGAAAACCAATTCAGAAATGCATTAGCTAGCCAAAACAGCCTCAACCTCCAAATGATTAAAAGATTTAAAAATATCACAGACTATATAAACGAAGAACACGCATCTATACAGCAATTTTTGAAAATAAGATATGAAAGTTCAGAACACATAATAAACGCAAATCACGATATGATTATTGAAACGCAATATCTAAACCAAATTAACTACAACATAGTCCTTTTAAACAATCATCTAACGGACATAGCAGAAGCTATAGTTTTAGCTAAACTTAACATAATTCCAAGACTTATATTAAACAACGTTGAACTAGAGGAAATTCAATTAAAACTATATAAAATAAAATAATATAATATAATAATATAATAAAATATAACGCTAGTAT
Source organism: Meiosimyza platycephala (assembly GCA_963662105.1). Taxonomy (NCBI): domain Eukaryota; kingdom Metazoa; phylum Arthropoda; class Insecta; order Diptera; family Lauxaniidae; genus Meiosimyza; species Meiosimyza platycephala. The sequence goes on from OY759212.1 coordinate 1,757,938, forward strand.
CACAAGAACACATTTATGAGCTGCTTGAGTTACAAGCCTATTACAATAATTCAAAAATAATATTTAACATCAGAATCTCAATCCTATCACCAGAACTTTATCATTTATTCCATATAATCCCACTACCTATACAAAGAACAAAAGAAATAGATACGATACGTTATTCAAAATGATATTCAATATTTCGACGAAGCATGCCCTAAAATAGAAAAAAACCTTTTACGGCACAAGCACCGGTAACCAAGAAAGCAATTCAACAGGCATTGGCCGTCTTCTCAGCAGCGAAGCTGCTAATTGTACACTCAAAGAAACTGTCAAAATGGAAACAATATACCAACCAGAACCTAACCATATATTTCTCATAAATGCGCAAAATTTATTAATAAACTCTACTTGCAGAAATAATCCACAAACACTAGAAGGTACCATGCTAATACACTATGAACACTGTCAAGTAGAAATCAACGGTATCACCTACCATGATAATGCAAACTCCTACTGGGACGAAGTATACGTGATGCCATCACCACAGAGCAATATCACAACAACAAAAACAATAGAAACCCTGAGTCTACACAAATAAAAACAATTCCATTTTCAAAACAAAAACCAGATAATGATCCTGAGTGGTCGGAACGAAACACAACGTATCATAAGCTATTCGACCATAACCATCTTGGCCTTACTACTACTGTTGCTGCTCTACATCTTAACACGAAAAAGGTCATACACCGTGGCCCCACAGCCTAAATCTCCGACCCCAACACATTCGTTGTGGCCGTCACTTTATTCCAAAGGGGAAGGAGTTACATCCACTGTACCCCCAGCTATTCCCGACCGATTAGCAACCAGCAACATATAACAACAACAACAACAACAACCAACAACATCAATCAACAACAATAATTTACTTCATATATTTATTTTACCACTTTTATTTTATTTATTTGCTTAATTAACATAATTAATATTGCTTAAATTGACACTTTATATTTATTTCAATAACTAATTAATATTGCTTAAATTGACACTTTATGTTTTTCGATTAACTAAACATTTCTTTAACCTAATTGCTTAATATTGCTTAATTAACATTTTACTCTTTTTATTCCTTTTCTACTACAAACTGAAACAAGATTGTAAAATATACATTCAAACTGAAAAGTGGGTTTTTTTAAATCACTATCAACTTACCCGTTTTTCTTGTGAAGTCCATCGCAAGGACTTAACTCGCGCTCAACTTAAGTTGAGACAATATAAGAGCTCAAATCTTTATGAAATTTCAACTCGATGTTTTTGAAATGGTCTTCTTTCGAAATTTTTGAAAACATCGAAACATCAGATAAGGTTGGCCCCTTAAAAAATTAAATTTAAAAGCTCTTCATGTACTTTTTTTCACTTTCCTATATATTTGACATGTTAGATTGCCATTAAAAAATGCAAATATCTCAAAAAGGCGCAGTTAAGGCACAACCTTTTTTTTTACAGAGTGTTACTTATATGTCCATGCTTTATTAAAATTGAAATATTTTTATCCCACCTCACCTACCTCACAACTTTATGCCTATGTATATAGTCAAAATTCACTTATTTTTGGTCTTACGAACAAAAAACGAATTAAAATATTTCTTAACACTTTTTCACAAAACAAAAACCTTTTTATATTACTTAAATACCTGAACAAGAAGGCTTCATCAAAATTTTGTTCAAGTTTTTGTTGTTAAATAATAAAAAGAGCCTCAAACTGTTTAAAAATTTCAGAGTGCATTGCGGAAAAGCGGTACAATTTTTTTTAATAATTATAATAATAATTATAAATAGTGATGCAGAATTTTATCTATTTTCACCAGGTACCAAAAACTAAAAGTGTATTCTGATTTTTACATATTGATTTAATCTCATGTTTTCATACCCAATACCCCATGTTTAAGCACGGCCCTGGGTGTTCAATACATAATGTAGCTAGCTCAAACTTGGCAGCATTAGTGTCTTACTATAGTAGTCAATATGACGGTTTAATTTCAATGAAATGGATATTTTTTTTTAATTTACTTGGAGTAGTTAAAAAATGTATTAAAATCAGGGACCCAAAATAACTCGATGGGGAGAGGTGGTTTCTATGACATCATCAGAGGTGTTCCCTGGTTCCCAATAGTGCCCGACTTCAGTATATTTTGAAAAAATTATTTTCTACCAATCAAAGAAATGAGGTCAAAATTTCATTTTGGCCATCACCAAAGATGGCCCTGGGCTTAAAAAGTTCCCGGTTTTGGTGATCCCGGGACAAAAAGTACCTGACTTTGGCCAAAAAATTTGCTTGTACCAATCAATTGAAAGAGTTCGAAAATAGATTTTGCCCTTCACCAGAGCTGGTCCCGGATCCAAAAAGTACCCAATTTCAGTGCATTTTCGATTTTTTTTTTTTGTACCAATCAATGAAAAGAGGTCTAAAATGGATTTTGGTCATCACCAGTAGTGATACCACGACATAAAGTGCCCAATTTTGGTTAACTTTGAAAAAAAATAGTTTATATCAATCAATGGAAAGAGGTCAAAAATAGATTTTGGCCATCAGTAGAGGTGGTTTCGGGCCCATAGAAAATTGACCAAAATCGGCCACTTTTTGGATCCGAAACTACCTCTGGAGATTGCCAAAATACATTTTCCACCTCTTTTCTTTGATTGGCTTAAAAAATAAATTCGAAATAGACCGAAGTTGGGCACTTTTTGGATCTGAAACCAGATCTGGATAAGGCCAAAATCTATTTTCGACCTCTTTCCATTGGTTGGTAACACCTAATGTTTTTAAAGTAGACCAAACTCGGGCACTTTTTGTCCCGGGATCACCGCTGGTGATAGTCAAAAGCCATTTTCGACCGCCAAATTTCATTTTCGACCTCTTTTCATTGATTTATGGAAAAAAATACCGGAAAACTGGGGCACTTTTTTTACTCGGGACCACCTTGGTGATGGCCAAAACGAATTTTCGACCTTTTTTCATTGATTCTTGCTGAAAATAAAAATCGAATATAGGGATAGGGATAGGGATGGGGATGGGGATGGGGATAGGGATAGGGATAGGGATAGGGATAGGGATAGGGATAGGGATAGGGATAGGGATAGGGATAGGGATAGGGATAGGGATAGGGATAGGGATAGGGATAGGGATAGGGATAGGGATAGGGATAGGGATAGGGATAGGGATAGGGATAGGGATAGGGATAGGGATAGGGATAGGGATAGGGATAGGGATAGGGATAGGGATAGGGATAGGGATAGGGATAGGGATAGGGATAGGGATAGGGATAGGGATAGGGATAGGGATAGGGATAGGGATAGGGATAGGGATAGGGATAGGGATAGGGATAGGGATAGGGATAGGGATAGGGATAGGGATAGGGATAGGGATAGGGATAGGGATAGGGATAGGGATAGGGATAGGGATAGGGATAGGGATAGGGATAGGGATAGGGATAGGGATAGGGATAGGGATAGGGATAGGGATAGGGATAGGGATAGGGATAGGGATAGGGATAGGGATAGGGATAGGGATAGGGATAGGGATAGGGATAGGGATAGGGATAGGGATAGGGATAGGGATAGGGATAGGGATAGGGATAGGGATAGGGATAGGGATAGGGATAGGGATAGGGATAGGGATAGGGATAGGGATAGGGATAGGGATAGGGATAGGGATAGGGATAGGGATAGGGATAGGGATAGGGATAGGGATAGGGATAGGGATAGGGATAGGGATAGGGATAGGGATAGGGATAGGGATAGGGATAGGGATGGGGATAGGGATAGGGATATTTAAAAAGTTGAAAGAGGTTGAAAATATTTGAAAAGTTTAAAACTGGCTGAAAAAAAAAATAGAAAAACTTGATAAACGTCGAAAGAGGTAAAAAAATATCAAAGAAAGATGGAAAATGTTGGAAAAGGCGAAAAAAATGGAAAAGGTTAAAAAAATGAGAAAGGTTGGAAGAATTTTGTGACAAGTGAAAAATGTCGAACAGTCGAAATAATATGGAAAATGGTGACAAAAATGTTAAAACAGTTGAAAGTGGCTGAGAAGATCGGAAAAATTTTAATGAGGTTGAAAAAGTCGCAACATATTGAAAGAGGTTGAAAAAGTCGAAAAATGTTGGAGCAGTTGAAAAACGTAGATAACGTTGATGAAATATGAAAAAAGTTGAAGGAGGTTGAATATGTTTCAGAAGTCGTAAAAATTTTTCGATAGCTTGAAGTGCTGAGCCAGGGGTTTTTGTTTCTTAGCAATATTGTGCAAAATATTGCACGGAATTTTTATTTTTTCATATTTTCTGAACGAGCAAACGAGGAGCAATTTTTACTGATAAAATTTTTTTCGACAGCTTGAAGTGCTGAGCCTGGTGTTTTTGATTTTTGGCGATATTGTGCAAAATATTGCACGAAATTTTTTTTTCTAAATATTTTCTGGATGAGCAAACAAGGAGTAATTTTTTCGCAATAAGATTTTAGCGAAATTTTTTTTTGCCAGAACTTTTTCGATGATTTATAGTTCTTAGCCTCGTTTTTCTTCGTTTTTTGGAAATATTTTGAAAAATACTGCACTAAAAATTTTTTAAAAAATAAATTCTGAACGAGCAAACGAGGAGCAATTTCTGCTCATAAAAATTTTTTCGATAGCTTGAAGTGCTGAGCCAGGTGTTTTTGATTTTTGGCAATATTGTGCAAAATATTGCACGAAAATTTTTTTTTTATATTTTCTGGACGAGCAAACAAAGAGCAATTTTTATGGATAAAAGTTTTACTGATAGCTTTAAGTGCTAAGCCAGCCTCTTTTGTTTTTTGCGATATTGTGCAAAATATTGCACAATATTTTTATTTTTTTATATTTTCTGCACGAACAAACAAAGAGCAATTTTTGTGTAAAAGTTTTTTCGATAGTTTGAAGTGCTGAGCTGGGTGTTTTTGTTTTTTGGAAATATTTCCAAAAATACTTCGGGCGCAATTTTTTTAGACATATTTCCTGGACGAGCAAACGAAGAGCAATTTTCCTAGATAATTTTTATTTTGATATCTCGAAGTCACGAGCCTTCTTCACACAGCTTATAACAGCGTAGCGGGGCACTACCAAATGCGTAGTTTTTACGCAACGCATGTGTTAGTTGTGTGCCTTACACTCAGAGAACCTCAAACACGTAAATTCTTAGAATACTTAAATTTTATCATTCATAAATCACGTCAGTGTACGATTTGTAAGATTTGTGCGACAGCAGTCTTGCTTCGTTCGCTTTTCAAATCAAACTGAAGTTATTTTTTTTAACGGTATAACGGTTCTTTATTTAACTTCTTTGAATATTTACAGTATTGTCTTAAATTACATTACATTACATTTTATTTTTTCTTAACATACATTCGTATATATCTAAGAGTTTCTTAATTAATATTTCCTATTTTGTAAAAATAACAAAGGTTTTATTTTACTACATAGTTTTAATTATAACATACAAAGTTTACATTAGAATTTATTTTTCCAAAAAGTTTAAAAAAGGAAATTTCATTTATATATTTTTACTTAAAACTAGACAATAACTTATAACTACCTATAACTATATAACAACAGGTAAAGAACTCTTATTTTAACTTGTCACATGATACGTAAATCATTAATATTATAGAAATTGCCCAGTGCTGTACACTGTATTTCTAACGTCAAGTGTTTTGTACCTTCTGTGGTAAAACAAGAGTTTTTTACCTGCGTACAGATTATTATTATTATTTAATACACTAAGATATATGGGTGACATATAATTTTCTAAAATTGGGTATACTATATCTCTTTCCTTATTTAGGTAGTTATCTAGTAGATCGTTAATAACGAAAGGTAATTTTCCTAAGAATTTCAATGCTAATCCTACGAGAAAGGAATCTATTCTTTTTGTCCCACCAAGGTCGTAAATTATTTTATTGGGAGTACTTTTAAAAGTGCGATCCGAGCATCGCTTAGCTGGAATACCTAAGCAAACCCTGAGGATGTATCTTTCAAATGTTCTAAGTCTTTCCATTTGGGGAACGCATAACCTATAATGGGCCTAATAATTTGCTTGTAGCAATTTAATCTTATCTCATGTTTAAGGTGTTTTGCCCTTCGAAACAAGTTCGAGTAGCAGAGAAATATTTTTTTGGCTTTGGATAGGGTGTAATCAATATGAGACTTAAAAGTTGAACTGAAGTTATTTTTGCGCTCTCTCGTTTTATATACGCATATGATTCATTCTGTCGCGTCGCCCGCGGGTGATGTTTTGCCCATGTCTGTATATTATAGAAATAGATAGAGTCTATAACTTTGAAACTAATCGGAATATACAAAAAATTGTGATATCATTTGAAAGAGCACAAATTCTAGTTTTAAAAAAATGTTTACTTTTTGTTAAAAAATATTACCTGAATTTTTATAATAGAAAATCGAAATATACATACTACTAAATTTCATGTCACAGCTTATTGTATGCAGATGTGTTTAAACTGTAAAAACACTGTCAAAAGTCATAATTTTGTAATTTTAAATATGCAGTGTGGTAGCCTCTTTGGTCAACTACAGGTTAAAGACGGTTTGGCATCGCAGCTGCAAATTTTTAATTGGTATCTGGCGAATTATAGCGCCACTCAATTTTTGTATATTCCGATTAGTTTCAAAATTAAAGAGTGCTGAAGTTAAAAGTATACAATGCATACTTTAAGCTGTGAGCCACTGTACATACATTGTTAAAGATTAACAGCAAAAATTCTTAATAAATTAAATTGCAAAATTTGACATCTTTATCTACAATTAAAGAAATAGAAACTAAGAAACGCATTTAAATACACTTTGCACCTACAATTACAAACAAATTAAAAAGGGTTTTAAAGAAACACAAAATTGATTTAGTTTTTGCATCAAACAATAAGCCCAAGCCGAAACTGTTTAACTGGTGAGTAGTTCGAAAAAGCCGTTTACCAGTTAAAAATGAATTTATTCGACCGATTTTTGCGAAATAACATATTTTGAAAACCACTGAGTTCTGGAATTCAGAAATATTCGTGGACGAATTGAAATTCAACTTAGTTGACGCAGACAGCATGTCGCGAAAGCTAAATATGTAGAAAAAACAACAAGGATAATATAAGCGCGATATAAGACAGTGCCATGGTTTGGGCTTGCATGTCATGTTATGGGAAATATCATTAGTAAGGATATGTGTCTTCAGATTATAAGTGTCAATTTGCTGCAGAGTGCCGAAAATCTGGGCATGCAGACAAATTTACGGTTTTTCCAAGATAAAAATCGAAAATACAAAGCGGTCATAGTTCAATTCTGGTTAATATATAAGTGCCCTTAATTGATGGCACCGCCAGCATAGTCACCTGACCTAAATGTGCTTGTAAATTTATGGGAGATTTTGGAAAAAAATTTTCGAATGCACAACATTTCAAACAAAAACGACCTAAAAAAGGCACTTAAAATTGAGTGGCGCTATAATTCGTCAGAGACCAATAAGAAATTTGCAGCTTCGATGCCAAACCGTCTTTAAGCTATAGATGGCCAAAGAGGCAACCACACTACATATTTAAAATTACATAATCATTATTTTAAACAATGTTTTTCAATTTATACATGACTGCATCAAATAAGCTGTGACATTAAATTTAGTAGTTATTTCGATTTTTTATTATAAAAATTCCTGGCAATATTTTTTTACAATAAATAAACATTTTTTTTAAATTAAAATTTTTGTTCTTTCAAATGACAACATTTTTTTCATATTCCACTTACATAGTTTTAAAGTTACAGAGCAGTGAAGTTAAAAGTATGCACTGCATCAAATAAGCTGTGAGCCACTGTACATACATATGTCACACATCAAATATGAGAGACCCAATAAATCAGCTGTCGCTCTACATCAGTGTAAGCCAACCCTACACAAATGCATTTTACCAACGCTAAGCATGCTATCAATGTGTGCATGAACTACACCAGGAGAAATTAGGAAAGAACACAAAAAGATTTGATTTATTTTTTATTTCGTATTTCCCCTTGATATTGTTCAAAATCTCGATGAAATAAAATATAATGTCTCTAAGTATTGGATTTCCTAATTGTAGCTGTAATATGATCGCATAGCAAACATTGTACTTCTTTTTTTGCATTAAGAGAACAAAAAAAATTTAACTCCCAATCTAATTGAAACATTTTTAATAATTTATTTTTACCATGTAAACACAAAAAAACAGCCGAGGGACGTGTTGTTGCTTGCATGAGTGCTCGTGGCATAATGACCCAGTAGGCAAGGGCAGGAGCTAGCAGTGCTTCTAGCAGGCCTTCCTTGGTAAGATTAAGGCCTTGTCACCTCCTTTCAAACTTACTTTCTTTTTTATATGAAATGTCCCAATAAAACAGGCCTTCTCAAGCAGGCCTTCTAAGAGCGCTTACCTTAGGAGGGGTCTTATAAGTACTTGGAAAAGATTAAATAATTTTAATACGCCGTGCGACTCTGAGTTAATTTTTTTTTATTCGCGTCACCTCACTTGCACTTTCGTTGTTATTTTTAATGTTTATTTGTTGTGACATTTTCTTAATTTATAATTTGACATTAAATACACAACACTCTGCCGCCATCACCTTAACAATAACATGAAACAGAACACCAACCTGGCAACATGTACATCGTTCTTTACTTCCAACCATTTATCTACTTTTGATGTCGTATATGTACAATGCAATGACAAAAAAGTTATGTCGAATCATAAAACATTGCAACATATGAAATGAAAAAATACATGGAGTCCTTCCCATATCAGGCCTAATAGCATGCCTTCTGTGGGAAGGCATGCTATTAGGTCTGCTGTGGGAAGGCATGCTATTAGGCCTGATATGGGAAGGACTCCATGTATTTTTTCATTTCATATGTTGCAATGTTTTATGATTCGAGTTTTTTTTTTTAATTTAATTCAATCTGTAATGATATTTAATAAATAACCATAAAATGGCTTTGAAAGAGTTTCATAAGTGTACACTCAATGGAGTGTCACTATTCTGCTAATTAAAATTTCACTACTTATAATTTGCTGATATTAACAGAAAGTAAACAAAATAAAATCATAATAAAAAAAAATGAGTATAAATATTTTTATTTGCATGAAAATTTGTTTTGAGAAGGCCTCTTGCCATCGCAGCAGTGCTAGCAGGCCTTCTCCGAGTAAGGCCTTGCTCAATTGCCTGCTGGGGAATCGTATTTCGCTATGACGCAATATGTATACATACACGCAGCCTCTGCTTGCGTTTTGGCGTTGCTCGCGAGCAAAGTTTTGGCTTAGGGTGCGTTTACTGTCAGGCGTTTTTTGTAGCTCTACACGCCAGCTTGTCACTCCCGACGTTCAAATACATGCAAGCATATGGAAGTGTTTACTGTGAGGCGATTTTACGTAGCGCGACACGAGCGTCGGCAAGCTACGAAGCGCCGTCTCTTGCTACGAAAATCTGCAACCAAAACATTTTGGAGCGACGGCGAGCAACAAAATAAAACTAATAAGTGAAAATCAATGTTGGTGGCACTATTTCGATGAAGAAAGGTTGACAATGGATTTTAATCGATGAGGAAAGATAGAAAATACATTTTTTTAATAATTCGGGTCGGCCCCGGACCCCGGGAGTGAACTTTTTGGACACATTTAGGAAAAAAAAATATTTGCACCAATCGATGAAGATGGAAATTGGACTCATAACTTGACACGATCTCGGAAGAGACCTTTTTGGATCCATTTTCAAAAAAACTTGTTTGCACCAATCGATCAGAAAGGTCGAAAATGGATTTTTAACATAGTTTGAAACGGCTGCCGACCCCGGAAAAGAAAATTTTGGGCCCATTTCCGAAAAAAATTATGAAATTCGCCATGACGTTTGCGTTCTTTATTAATTGGGTGTACATGAATTCTTTTTTTTATTTAAACTAGTTATAAATTTTTTACGCAGAAAATAACGGCTTTCCAATAATAAAACTTGCCTTATTTTAGCACGCATCGTTTTTAATCTTCTATTTCAGGGGTTCTTAAACTTATGTAGTCCGCGGACCCCTTATCGAGCTAAATTTTTTTTGCGGACACCTTCCCAACCCTAGACATTTGACATCGTTCATAAGCTTAATTTCTGGCTCAATAATGACAAAGACACTCAGGCCGTTCGGTTTTCACCCGGAAAGTCTGGTTTTTGAAAGCTTTGTCCGATTATCAAACTCACCCAGATAGGCATAAAATGTCCGATCATCTGACGAGGTTATGGAACGAAGTAGTTTTACTTTGCTTTAAGTTTTCCGGTTTTTAAAGGTCTTTCCAACACTATTTCCGTTTTTTGAAGGTCCAAAATAAATATTGATACTGATACCATATATCTCTGTATTTTAACAAATATTACGCATTTATAGAGGCAAACATTTTTTATTAGGATTTTCATGTAATTAAAAAACAAAATGAATAAAAATTGTGAAAAGTAAAAGAATTAAAAAATTTACAAGTGAAAATATGTACATTAAACTCAAATATTAAGACAAATATTTTGTGGTCAAAATAAAGCTAAGAACATAAGTTATGTTTTTTTTCATAGCTTTTTTAATAAATAATAATAAAGCTTAAAATGAAAATTAATTGAACATAAAATTAAAATGAAAATTATTTTTTTGTTGACTATTTGTTATTTTATATGCGAAATTTGTTATATTTTCTTCTGTAGAAGTTTTTACTTAATGAGATGAATGATGTTGTTTTCTGGAAACCAAATCCACAATGTCGGGCTCTATATTCGAAATTTTTATCCTCAGGTCTGCTTCTACACTAAGCTTGTTTCTATACTTTGATTTTATATATAATAGTACCGAAAAAGTCTGTTCACACAAATAAGTTGTGCAAAACGGAATCAAGTTTTGGAGAGCCTTATTTGCAAGTGCAGGGTAATCGGATTTTAGGAGAAACCAAAAGTTAGTTAGTTCAATTTTATTGAACTTAAGTTTCAAAGCCGTATCGCAAGAGATATCCACGAGCATATCTTGCTGTAATGTCGATAATTTCTTAGCATTACTAACATCTGTGTTGAAGGATCCCTGATCCAGTCGTTGCCAGAATCAGGACAGGGAAAATATTTTCGGAAGCTGCTTTTTAAAGTCATTAAATGTTCGACAAAAAGGAGCCGCGTTTCATTGTCAAGCTCTTTATTAGGAACTTCTATAAAATCGCTGAGTGTTGGAAAAGACTCATATACACACTTTTGAATGCGTTTTGACCATAATTCGATTTTTTTTATAATCGCTTCTATTTTATCTTCAACTTTAAATTTATTTACAGCTGCACCTTGTAGGCTCAAATTCAGCTCATTCAAATAACAAAAAATATCAGTCAAGTAAGCAACCTTAGCTAACCAGAGAAAATCATTAAAACATTCTTTCAGTTCGAATTGCGTATCCATTAAAAATAATCTTATTTCGTCACGAAGTTCAAAAAGGCGACTGAGTACTTTCCCACGTGACAACCAACGTACTTCTGTGTGTAATAATAGTTGTTTATGTTGACTCCCCATCTCCTCGCACAAAACTTTGAAAACACGGGAATTAAGTGGGCGAACCTTAATAAAATTGACAACTTTAACGACTTCATCCAATATTTTTTTCAAATCTGTTGACATATTTTTAGATGCTAACGATTCCCTGTGTACGCAGCAATGGTTCCAAACGACTTGAGGTGCTATACCTTTAATAAGAGCAATCAACCCAGTTCTTCTTCCTGACATCGCACGAGCACCGTCAGTGCAAATCCCAACACATTTTGACCACTGGATTCCATTTTCGGTTATAAAATGATTCAAAGTATTAAATATGGCCTTAGCTGTAGTACACGATGGTAGGGAATCACAAAATAACAAATCCTCTTGTATTTTAAATTCAAATTCATATCTAATAAATGCTAACAAATTAGCATTATTAGAGACATCGGTACTCTCATCTAATTGTAGTGAGTAATATTGACTTTTAAGCACTCTTGAAATTAATTGCTCTTTTATATTGCAGGACATATCTTCAATTCTATTCTTGACCGTATCTTTTGATAAGGAAATCAAATTTAAATCTTTTGCAGTTTTAGCCCCCAACATTGTATTTGATATTGCTTTTGCAGCAGGAAGAATTAGTTGTTCTGCTATATTGTGGGGTTTTCCAGCTTTTGCTACTAGTAGGGATACTTCATATGATGCTTTTACTGCTTTTTTATTGATACTTCCAGTTGCGGTATTTTGAATAAGACTTTGACTGGAAATAAGTTCTTTTTTTTTGATATTAAAGAAATCGACAGACTTACTAATGTGCTCGCTATGCTTTGTTTCCAAATGACGTCGGAGTTTGGCGGGTTTCATGCATTCATTTGATAAACTTTCGCGACATAACAAACATAAAGGCTTTTCTACATCTTCTTTGCTTACAGAAGTAAATCCAAATGATAAATACTCATCACAGTACTTTCTAGTTTTACGTTTCTTGATGGAGGTTGATGGTCCCTCATCTGAATCGCTTTCACCTACATCTTGTTTGAGTATAGATCCTGTTTTTAGCTAACGATCCATTTTAAGACTCAAATTTTGAATTAAAGTATAACTAAAAAAATATAAATGACTAATAGCGTTTTTAAAATATATAATACAAAATAGTGTTGGGTCAAATACTTTTTAAAAGGATTTAATATGATGTATGTAACAGCTGCAGCCAGGAAAATTGAACTATTAGCTGGGAGAAGTAATCGGAAATTAATCACAACTGAAGACACCACACGTACGTGTATGTAACACACAGCACATAGAAATGAAATAAAAATATATTTCTTAAATTGAAACGCGGAAAAATTGTACTATTCAAAAACTCAAAATTTGAAAATCAACGCGTACTTTGTTTTTTTAGAGTTTGATGCTGGGCATCTTGGGTTTGAACAAAAGTAAATACACACTTTGTTTTTTAAAAATATAGTATGTGCAATCATTTAAAAACTCATGGCCATGTAGAATTTTTTTGTAAATGAATTATTTGAATAAAGCGAACAGTTTGATGATATAAAATTATTGATGTCAAAATTGTTTCGCGGACCCCTGGAATGGCTTCGCGGACCCCCAGGGGTAGAACTACATATCTTGTCAAAATCAAATCATGCAACCGTGAAAATGCCTATCATATTGTCAAAAGTAAGCAAAAACAAAAACAAAAGAAGCTGTTTTGACAAATTAAGCTGGTATACAAAAAAAAAAGAAAAAGAACTGTCGCTGATTAAAACTGTCACTGGAAAAAAAAACCGACGTGTCGCGCTACATGATCGCCTGACAGTAAACACTCACGTCGCTTGCGTTTTCGATGTTTCCGCCGTCGCTTCTAAAGCTGGCGTGTAGCGCTACAAAAAACGCCTGACAGTAAACGCACCCTTACACTACTTGCACTGCTTTACATGCCGTGGCTCGACGCTCGCAACGAAAAATGTTTCAACACAATTGACTTCATGCTTGTGCATCGAAAGGAAATGTACGCAATTGTTGTTGCGATCGCTCCCATCGCATTTCGTTTTTTTGACTTTTTTCAATTCTTGGAATTAGATTTTGCAAATTTACGCAAACTCTGCTCTTCTGGCCATTCCTGCTTTAGAAAATGAACACAAAATAACAAAAAATAATTTAAAATTAATAAAGCACATCACAAGAGAAGAAAGCTTGGATGCATATGAAAGCATTTAGTATATGCACAAAAACAATAACATTGCGATGAATACAATGGATGCGCCGATTCGGCCATCTCTTTTTAATTGTTTAGGAAGATCTGTAGTAAATGTTTAAAAAGTTGTTAAGAAAGCTCTTTTTGGTACCTTTTGATTAGAAACTTTCATATTTTTTCGGTTTTTTCACATTTGTACGTACAAAGTTGTTTGCAATTTAATTTATTAAGAATTTTTACTGTTAATCTTTAACAATTGTATGTACATTTTTTAATAGGTGAAAAACTGATAATTGATGTTGTATTTTTTGTATTTAGTTTCAAAAATAAAGTTCTGCTGATGACGGTGCTAAGTACACCGAAATGTATGTACATACATACGGAAAATAAGAATGTAGAGTGTTTTATTCAACAGTCTACTATTTTCTTCACAAATAGGCTAAGTAAAAGGAAAAGGCGGTTTTATTCCAATTTAATTATCGTTTGATAACTTTAATACATCCTGCTTCGCGGTGTTGCCCTAATTTTGTTAGTTTTTTAAAGAAATTTATTGACTAATAACCAGACAATACGGTACGATCTTTTATTTTATGTCTGAATTCTTGTATTTTTTTTTTGCAGTCTTGCCACTCTTTCGAAGATCTCTTTTCATTAAAGCCCAATATCTTTCAATTGGGCGAAGCTCTGGGCAGTTGCGCGGGTTTGCTATCTTTGGTACAAAATTAATCTTTTTACTTGCATACCATTCCATCGTAGCTTTAGAATAATGAGAGGTTGCTAAATCAGGCCAGAATATCACGGTACCCTCATCTGCACGAATAAATGGTAGAAGACTTTTTTCGAGGCACTCGTCTATATTAACTTTGGACATGAAATTTACACCACGTTTCTTTTATATCAAGTGGCATAGCTTAGACTATAAAACTTTTATTTTGGGTGCATATTTAGGGTGGTGCTCATACAAAAATATTTTTAAAATAACATTTTCACATTCACATGAAATTTACACCACGTCGCTTTTATATCAAGTGGCATAGCTTAGACTATAAAACATTTATTTGGGATGCATATTTAGGGTGACCGTTATACAAAAATATTTTTAAAATAGCATTTTCACAAAGGCCTCGTGAACGATTCACATGAAATTTACACCACGTTGCTTTTACATCAAGTAGCATAGCTTAAACTATAAAACTTTTTCTTAGGGTGATTATTTAGGGTGGTCCTATGGAAGGAATAGAGAATTTATTTTATAGAATGTACTTGTTTCAATTTCTCATTTATTCTGCTATCTATAGTGTAACTAGCTGACCCGGCTGACATGAACTCAATCGGTCAAGTCGTACAGAAGTTACGTAATCACAAACAGACACACCAACGATTATGGTATATGTTTGTATATAGGCCACCCTAAATATGCACTCTTAATAAAAATTTTATAGTCTAAGCTATGTTTCTTGATATAAAAGGCACGTAGTGTAAATTTCATGTGAATCGCTCACGTGGTCTTTGTGAAAATGCTATTTTAAAAATATTTTTGTATAAGGGTCACCCTAAATATGCATCCCAAATAAATGTTTTATAGTCTAAGCTATGTCACTTGATATAAAAGACACGTGGTGTAAATTTCATGTGAATCGTTCACGTGGTATTTGTGGAAATTGTCTTTTAAAAATATTTTTGTATAAGGGTCACCCTAAATATGCATCCCAAATAAATGTTTTATAGTCTAAGCTATGCCACTTGATATAAAAGCTACGTGGTGTAAGTTTCATGTGAATGTGAAAATGTTATTTTAAAGACATTTTTGTATGAGAACCACCCTAAATATGCACCCCAAATAAAAGTTTTATAGTCTAAGCTATGCCACTTGATATAAAAGCTACGTGGTGTAAATTTCATGTGAATCGCTCACGTGGTCTTTGTGAAAATGCTATTTTAAAAAAATTTTTGTATGAGAACCACCCTAAATATGCACCCCAAATAAAAGTTTTATTGCCTAAGCTATGCCACTTGATATAAAAGCTACGTGGTGTAAATTCGGTGTGAATCGAATTCGAGGTCTTTGTGAAAATGCTATTTTAAAAATATGTTTGTATAAGGGCCACCCTAAATATGCACTTTAGATAAAAGTTTTATAACCTATGTCATTCTCAGGCCGGAGAGAAATCCAAAAAACTAGAGATCATCAAAACCTGCCCAGCCGCTCTTGAGATATACAGAGTGTAACTAACCCGACTTTGTTTCATATAATATAGAGTACCAGGAGACCGACCACTGTTCGGTTTTCCGTTTTGAGGTTGAAAAAATCGAAAAAATATGGAATTTGTTGAAAAAAGTTGACTAATATTGAATAAATTGAAATATTTAAAAAACATTGAAAAGAGTTGAAAAGCCAAAAATAAAAATTAGGAAAGTTGTAAGAGGTTGAAAAACGTCAATAAAGGTTAAAAAAAGTAGTATGGGCAATGTTGAAATGGGTTGAAAAGGCGAAAAATGTTGGAAAAGTCGGAAAAAAATGGAACAGAATAAAGTTGAGAGAAGTTAAAGCGTGCAAGTGAAAAGTGTTGAAAAAGTTGAAAGAGGTTGAAAATCTCCAAAAAGTTGAAAGTCTCGAAAAAAAGTTGAACGATGTTGAAAAAGTCAAGAAAAGTTAAATGAAGTTGAAAAAGTCGGAAAAATATGGAAAATGTTGACAAAAATTAAAAAAGGTTGTAAAATGTTGAAACAGTTGAAAGAAGCTGAATAACTCAAAAAAAGTTGAAAGAGGTTGAAAAAGTCGAAAGAAGCTGAATTACGTTCAAATAGTCGGAAAAATATGGAAAATGTTGAAAAAAGTTGAAAGAGGTTGAAAAATGTTGAAACAGTTAAAAGAAGTTGAATAATTCGAAAAAAGTTGAATGAGGTTAAAAAAGTTGAAAAAAGGTGAATAAGGTTGACAAAGGCGGAAAATGTTGAAAAGATTTGAAAGAGGTTGAAAAATGTTAAAACGGTTGAAAAAAATTGAATAACTCTAAAAAAGTTGAATGAGGTTCAAAAAGTCAAAAAAGTTGAATAAGGTTGACAAACTCGGAAAATGTTGAAAAAAGTAGAAAGAGGTTGAAAAATGTTGAAGCAGTTGAAAGAAGTTGAATAATTCGAAAAAAGTTGAATAAGGTGAAAAAAGTTGAAAAGTTTGAAAAATCGAAAAAAGTTGAAATATCTCAAAAAAAATTTGATAAGGTTGAATATGGTTGAAAAAGTCGAAAAAATCGAATGAGGTTGAATAAAGTTGAAAGTGGTTAAAATACTCGAAAAAAGTTGAATATCTCGAAAAAAATTTAATGAGGTTGAAAAAAGTTGAATGAGTCTGACAAAGTTGGAAAAATATGGAAAATGTTGAAAACAGTTGAAAGAGGTTGAAAAATGTTGAAACGTTTGAAAAAAGTTGAATATCTCTAAAAAAGTTGAATAAGGTTGACAAAGTCGGAAAATGTTGAAAAAAGTTGAAAGAGGTTGAAAAATGTTGAAACAAATGAAAGAAGTTGAATAAATCTAAAAAAGTTGAATGACGCTCAAAAGTCGAAGAAAGTTGATTATGGTTGAAAAAGTCGAAAAAAAAAGTTGAAAGAGGTTGAAAATCTCGAAAAAAGTTGAATATCTCTAAAAAAAATTGAATGAGGTCGAAAAAAGTTGAATGAGTTTGACAAAGTCGGAAAAATATGGAAAATATTGAAAGAGGTTAAAAAAAGTTGAAAGTACCACGCCCACTGACTCAATCCCGTCGAAGTCCATTTAATTTCAGAGTTTTTACGAACCGACATATCTATACCAAATTTTTAAAAGATAACTCTCACAGCACACTAAATATAACACAAAACGTGTTTTGCTTGTATGGGGGTACCACGCCCACTGATTCAATCCCGTCGAAATCCAAT
Source organism: Meiosimyza platycephala (assembly GCA_963662105.1). Lineage (NCBI taxonomy): Eukaryota > Metazoa > Arthropoda > Insecta > Diptera > Lauxaniidae > Meiosimyza > Meiosimyza platycephala. The sequence continues at coordinate 1,775,603 of OY759212.1, forward strand.
TAATTTTAAAGCTTATAGTAACCGACATCTCTATACCAAATTTCATTAGGATTACTCGTACAGTTCACCAAATATAGCACAAAACGTTTTTTGCATCTATGGGAGGTGCCACGCCCACTGATGAAATCCCGTCGAAATCCAATTAATTTCAAGGCTCATAGTAACCGACACCTCCATACCAAATTACATTAGGATCACTCTTATGTTCACCATATATTGCACAAAACGTTTTTTGCTTGCATGGGAGGTGCCACGCCCACTAACAAAATCGTGTCGAACTCCATATAATTTCAAAGCTTATAGTAACCGACGCCTCCTCACCAAATTTTAAGAAGATTACTCTCATAGCACCCTAAATATAACATTTAACGCTTTTTTCTTGTATGGGAGGTGCCACGCCCACATGTTCTATTGCGCCCATTTTTGGTTAAAATATACCTTATAGCAAGTATACCTACCATGCTAAATTTCATATCGACTGCATTGTTAGTTCTCCTATTATAACGTTTATAAATATTGTGGGCTGTACCACGCCCTTCAACGAGTTTTCCCAGTATAGTGACATAGCGTGTTATGATTACTGCTTTTAGTGGTATTATCTATAAAATTTTTATGAAAATCGTCAGTGCCGTTTTTGAGTAATATGGAATCAAAATTTTCAATTATTGAAAAGTGACACGCCCACTTTTCCGATTCCGCTCACATTTGGCAAAATTTAAGACATTTATGATCTGCATCTGTGTACCAAATTTTATTACAATATCTTGAATGGTTTTCGAGATATGACGTTATGAAAATGAAAGTTTAGGGCTGTGCCACGCCCCTTCAGGAGTCTTTGATAAGTTAAAACCCAGCCCAGTCCTAATTTTGTTTACATATGTACCTGACCCCCTAGTTTCATCAAAATCGCTGCACCCGTTTTGGAAATAAAGTCTGAAAATATAAATATATATATATATACTAGCTGTCCCGGCAGACGATGTTCTGCCCTTTCCGGTAGTTGTTCCGGATGTCATGAACTCATGCGATGGAATGTATAAGCGAAACAGTCCATTTTTCCAGTGAAACTTATTTTGCCCGGACTTTTTATATCAAGTCCCATTCATCTGCGTCCAGTATTTGATGAGATACGATTAATTTGATTTTGGAGGATTTGTCACTGCCCATTTTTCTAAACCAAACTTTGCAAAAACCTTCCTAAACAGAACAGCCACGTTGTGTAAGTTCCATGAGAATCGATTAAGTGGTCTTTGTGAAAATGATATTTTTAAAATATGTTTGTATGAGGTCCACCCTAAATATGCACCCTTCATAAAATAGCTTCAAAAGTTACGAAACAGACCTAATCAATTAAGTGGTCTTTGTGAAAATTATATTTTAAATAATTAATAATAATAATTAATTATATAATAAATATGCACCCTACATAAAATAGCTTAATATAAAAGACACTTGGTGTAAATTCCATGAGAATCGATTTAGTGGTCTTTGTGAAAATGCAATTTTAAAAATATGTTTGTATGAGGGCCACTCTAAATATCCACCTTAAGCAAAAGTTTTGTAACTTAAAATATGCCTCTTACTATAAAAGCCATGTGCTGTAAATTTCATGTGAATCAATTAAGTGGTCTTTGTGAAAATGCTATTTAAAAAATATTTTTGTATGAGGACCACCCTAAATTGCCGATATAGGGGTATGATTTGAAAATCTAAACCATCCAGGGCGCCACCCAAGCCCATACAAAAAAATTCATTCAAATCGGTCCAGCCGTTTAGGAGGAGTTCGGTTACATACACACATACAGTAGAATTATATATATAAAGATATATATAAATACATACAATTATTGCTCGTTTAATAATAGTAGATATATACATCAATATATTAAAAACTAGAGCCAATCCAGAACTTTCACGAATATATTCCTTATCTGGGTACCTGAAACTATAGAAATTCGCAGAGACTGGATGCAACAAAACCACTGTTGACAAGTGTAATCTTTTAAAATAAAAAACGTAAGTTTTTTCTGGGACAGTCCTTATATATGGTTAAATTCAATTGAGGCTTGTTAATAATATTAACCAGGCATCTATTTAAATTGACCAGGAATCTATTTAAATTGACCAGGAATCTATTTAAATTGACTAGGAAATTGCAAGAAATTTCAAAATTCATTTTACTGGCCGTTACAATGACCATTCCTAGAACCCATCGATTGACACCTCTCTTGTTCAGATAGGACAAATTTTAGTTTCCACCTATAGGCGCATTTTCATATGAAATATTCACTTTTTCTTGGACAACTCAATGTTTACTAGCGTTGTTGATATTTCCTGTTAAATTTATAAATTTTCTTGTTAAAAATATTGAAACACAAAAAAATCAACTAAAAATAAATTAACCAGCCGTCAGTTTAAAAAAATCATTTTCCTTTTAGTTCAGTGTACATTAGAGCGGTTCAGAAAAAAAACTTTTTGATTTTTTCACGATGTGTCAGTCAGGATTACTATAGCCCTATATGTCTGGACAAAACAACCCATAAGGATTTTCATCAATTTTGAAAACTTGATTGCCGCCACCTGTTTTAAGTTGCCTACCCATTTTCGAAAATATTGATTTAAAAAATGGTGCAAGCTAAAGAGGTTGTCAAATTTTGCAACAAAGTGGGTATGCTTTTCGAATTATTATCGATCGAGGAATTCGAATCCGTGATCAGTTTTTCTTCTTCTTCTTTTTTTCTTATAAAAAAATTTAAAATTGCCCGGACAAAAATTAAAAAATGCTGATTTTCTACTTTCAAGTTGCAAAATCTTGATATAATGTCTTACCACCGATCTTCCTTCCTTACTTTTCGAAAAAAATTTCAGCCAAATCAAAAATGCGCCGTCAGAAAAGTGTTCGGTTTGTAAAAGAACGTCCCATATACATATGTCTGTAGCTACCGTTCGTTTTTGGCTTTGTTGTATTGCTTACCAATCTCCTATCTCCTATTATATTAAACGAGCAATAATTGTATATAAATATGTACATACATATACATACACCATATTTAGTGTCCTATGAGAGTTATCTTTTTAAAATTTGGTATAGAGATGTCGGTAAGTAAAAACACTGAAATTAAATGGATTTTGATGGGATTTAAACAGTGGGCGTGGCACCTCCCATACAAGTAAAACACGTTTTGTGTTATATTTAGTGTGCTATGAGAGTTATCTTTTTAAAATTTGGTATAGAGATGTCGGTTACAATAAACTAAGAAATTTGATATTAGCGACTGATTATTTTTATAATTAAACATTTTTTTAATCGAACTTATAGTCATTCAACAAAGACCAATATTGTAAATTTTTTACTTATTGATCATTGCTATTTTTTATTCTACAAACATGACAAAGATAACAATTGCATGTACAGAATTAACCAAACTGGTCTGATGAGGCTATTGGTAATAGCCAAAACATGTCACCAATTACCAGGTTAAAAATTTTTCCATTTGTTATCTTTGTCATGTTTGTTGAATAAAAAATAGCATTGATCAATAAGTAAAAAATTTCCAATATTGGTCTTTGCTGAATGACTGTAAGTTCGATTAAAATAATGTTTGGTTACAATAAACTTTGAAATTAAATGGACTTCAACTTTTTTGTCTTTTTGAACCTCATTCAACTTTTCTCGAATTATTCAACTTCTTTCAACTTTTTCAACATTTTTCTCCTCCTCTTTCAACTTTTTCCAACATTTTCCATTTTTTCCGACTTTTTCAACCTTATTCAGCTTTTTTTGACTTTTTCAACCTCATTCAACTTCTTTTGAGTTATTCAGCTTCTTTCAACTTTTTCAACATTTTTCATCCTTTTTCAACTTTTTTCAACATTTTCCATTTTTTCCGGCTTTTTCAACCTTATTCAGCTTTTTCGACTTTTGCAACCTCATTCAACTTTTTTTGAGTTATTCAGCTTTTTTCCAGTGTTTCAACATTTTACATATCGGGCATTTCACGCGAAGCGGGCAGGGGAAATGAGGTTTATGTTTCCAATTTCAGATATATTTGAATATGTTGTATCACAGAAACAAAATATTTTTAGAATGGCAACACTGGTTTACAAAATATGGGTCTTTGAAAATTTGAGAAATGGTAAGGTATGCCATTATTCATTTATCATTTCATTTATTAGTTGCAAATATTAGCATATAAGCAGGGCCGTATTACCGCATACGCCACCGACGCCATGGCGTATGGGCGGCAAAGCCACGGGGGCGGAAAAATTTTGAAAAAAGTTTTTTTTTTAAATCCAAAAATATGAATATTTTATTTAGAATTTTTATTTAACGTATAGGAAACAGAAACATATTTACAAAGCTACTTTTCTCGTTTTCAGTAAGCTGAATTCACATATAAGCTGGTTATAATCAAAATTTTTATTCAGCTCAGCCTCAATGCACAGTAAAGCGAGTGCGTTTAGACGCTCTGCGTTGAGTACTAATGGGTTCACACTCGACTCATGAAATTGTTTTTCACTAACAATCCCTGAACTTAATGAACTTATCGATCGTAAATATCATACATACCTTCAGATGTTGGCACGATATCGTTAGACTCTTCTATCTCTGGAGTTGAGCTGATGTCATTTGAAACTGCATGTACCAAATCTTCATCTTTTTTACTTGCACTGCTAGAAAAAAAATGAATCCAACTTGCGTGTCGACTCGATCAATTTTTTTTCTTTGGCGCTCTTTTCTTTGGCGATCTTTCGATATTGTGAGCCACTTAATCGTTCACGTCGATGGTTCATAATGCAGATGTAATGGATAAAAACAGTTGCAAAACTCAGGTCACGATAAAAAAAGTTTCAGTTCTCAGGTTGATAAGACTTTCGATCGCTTGTGAAGCGTATATGTAACTCCAGTCACAAAGTTAGCAGACAATTGCATATCGCGAATCTGTAGAACGGTAAACCGCGAAAATTTTGTGTTTTGGTTTGATAATTGGCGGCAGTGCACATCAGCCATCGGTTGGCACGAAAAGTCTGGACATTCAAATTTGAATTTGCAAAACGTACGAACTGATTATAAAAAAGTGAATATTCTCTCCTTTTTTTTTAATAAAGTGTATATGCATTTCGTAAGGGTTTGATCAGAATATACGTTTTATTTATGATAAGGCGTAAAAATACAGCGTTGCTAGTCGCGTTTTATTGATTTGATTATTGATTTTTCAACATCCAATATTGCTTATTCAAAGAAACGGTTCGCTCCGAAAAATTGTACCAGTTGGGTCGATTCGGTTACTTTCGTTTGCAGTTTCAAAGTTAAAAAAAAAATTCAGCTGTGTCGCTTTGGTTACTTGCGATTGCATTCTCAAAGATCAAAAAAATGCACGAGCTGGGTCGATTCGAATACTTAGGATTGCATATTCAGAAAAAAATTGCTCGAGCTGGGTCGTTTCGGTAACTTTCGTTTGCAGTTTCAAAGTTTAAAAAAATAGCTTAAGGTTAATGAGGTTACTGGGGTTACTTGAGGTTACTTGGGGTTCACTTGAATGGCATATAACTAATAAATTCCTAAGGTTGCTTTTGTTGTCAGGCGTTTGTACTACTAAAAATTTACTTACAATTTTTTTTTAATTTTGCGGGCGGCAAAATTTTATTGGCGTACGGGCGGCTATATAATACGACCCTGCATATAAGAATACATATTCCTTTTAAATGCAATTACAAAATCTTTACAAATTTAGATAAAAAATCACAGGGTTAAACTTAAACTAGATATAAATAAAAAATAAATATGACTTAATATAATAATATAATTAGAAAGATACAATGAAGGAAGATCACTAAAGACAGCAAAAGATATAAAATAAATAGAAAAGAGCTTAGATCTTTAAGAAAACGCTGAAAGCAAAAGTGGTATTACTCAAAATTTTCGAAAAATGAGTTGTACTCGTTTTCTAACTTTTTACGTCAGTATTTACCATCAGACAAAATTTTAAAAGTTTAGTTGGCCGCTAGAGAGCATCATTAAGTTTTGGCTTTTTGTTTTAGTATTTTTGAATGAAAAAAAATTTTGTTTTTTTGATTAAAAATGATTTATGAAATAGATATTTTAATTTAGTTAACATATTCAAAGGAATATAGGAATGAATAGTCAGGTGGTTTTTAGGTTGCGCTGTGCTTTAAAGGCCAAAATTTTTAAGGAAAAGTGGTATAACACTCTGATTTATACCACTTTGTCGCTAGTTTCTTTGAAATAATAATTGGAAGAATGGTATTCTAATTTGAAGCTTAATTTAAGCTACTTACCTTTTCAAAAAATATAATAATTTTTACAAATAATTAAATTTTGAACAATTGACTTTCCAAAAGTGTTGAAACCTTGACAAAAACAAATGCACTGATTTTTTGCTATACCTAACGCAAACCTTCAATTTTCTCAAAACTACTTAAGGGAACAGTACACCTTGGAAATGAAAAACGAAAAATTTTTGTAAAATACTTTATTTTTTATGACAAAAAGAGATATTGTAATGAAACTTTGCACATATATTACTTAGTCAAAATAGTATACAAAAATACTTTTTTCGGATTTTTCCGGCCTGTTTTTTTGGCTGCAGCAGGTTTTTCTCAAAACAACCTTTTTTGAGTTGGCGGGCATGATTAACAAAAAACTAGTAGTCCGATCGTTCTGAAATTTTAGTATGTTACTGTACATATGTAAGTCTATAGAGTGAACTAGAATTACAACGATCGGTAATAAATTTTTTGATTTACAAGGGTTTTTTGGGCCAAAAATAGTCCAATTTTGAAAAAACGCCGCCATTTTTTTTTTTTTTTTGGTCCAAATTAAATCCTTTTAGTTCACTCTATGGCAACTTTGATGCTGATTAAAACCCACTTTTTTTTTTTTTAGACCATCCAGAGAACCGCAATCACGTCCGCCGTGGTTTTTTGGTTCTTTTTTCAAAAACCTGCTGCAGCCAAAAAACATGCCGGAAAAATCCGAAAAAAAATATTTTTGAATACATTTTAACTAAATAATATATGTGCAAAGCTTTATTACAATATCTCTTTTCTTTCATAAAAATAAAGCATTTTAAAAAAATGTTTCTTTTTCATTTCCAAGGTGTACTGTTCCCTTAAATGTGACTTATACCACTGTTGCTTTCAGCGGCTCATATGTTGACAAAATACTAATTTTTCATATAGATAGTTGGGAGTCTTGGCGAATATGATCTTGTGTAAAAATATTATGTTTCTTAAATCAAGGTAATCAGCTAAATTACAGTTAAGTAGACGTTTACTAAATGTGGAGATGTGATCAAATCGGAAAAGGCCGAACACATATCGTGTTGCATTATTGAAGGCAATCTCCAAATTGGAGTAAACGATTTCAGAATAAGTGATAAAAAGTCTAGAAAAATGGATTAACCACTGGATTTAATATTTCATTTATTGGCCTTTTCAACCTCATAACAGGATTTTGAAAATAAATAAAAAATACACTGAAAAAAATTATAAATATTTTTTGTGGTTTTTCGCCTTAAAAAAATTTTCAAACCCCCCCATTGGAAATCTTTTTACATAGACTTTTATTGTCAATATGTTCTTACTTAAATGAAAAAGCAAAAAGACTTGCCTCTTCCCAAAAATTAAAAATTTTATGAAAGTAAAAAAACGCACATACATACATACATCAATGATGGCATTTTCGGTACATTTGTACTTTTTTCCATACATTTGCGTCCTGAAAAACCGTCGTCAGTACATTTAACAAGTTTTCAGTGCATTCGGTACATTTGCCGCATTTTTAGTATATTCGGCGAATTTTCAGCACATTTTCAGTACATTTTCGGTACATTTAAATAATTTATAATAATTACCTGTTTTCGGTTTAATCAAATGAAAATAATTACAATGTGAAGATATATAATAATTACCTTTTTTTTGATAAATAATTGCTAGGTATATTTTTTGTAATTTAATATATAATTTCATATATATCTCATTTTCCTAGGGTTTTTGAGATGCCAAAACTGAAGAACTTTTTTTTTTTTTAGTTATTGAGAAAATTTTACAAAAATTTCGTACATTTTAGTAAAATTCGATGTTCACTCCAAAAAAGTACATTCGGCCTCTAAAAAGTACATTTCAAGTCTCGATTCAGTACATTTTCACAAAACCCAAATGCCATCACTGACATACATATGTATGGATAGAAAAAGGTATAAAAGGTATAATAAATGATACACTTAAAAATTTACTTGTGTACATACTTTTCAAATGATACCCATTTTGTTGAGATCAGTTAAAAGGTTTGAAGCTTATACTCGTAGTCATTTTTAGAAAATTTATCCACAACTTCCGATATTGCACAAACCAGATCTAAGCGAAAGTTGTCGTTTGAATATCCTGTTTTTTCATTAAAAAATACCTTATTTTGGGAGAAGAATAAGAAATTCAAAGTGTTGGTAAGGTTATCTTGCTTCAAAATTTTTCCCAACTAATCCTTTCTGAAACCTTTTTGCCATTAATTTTTTAATTTTACAAAAATGTTTCTAAGATATATTTGATATAACATCTTCTGTTTTTTTTTTTTTTTGTTTTGTTATATGTTATTCCTCAATCAAACCTTAGAATGCATGTACTTTCATATCGAAATTCCCGCCATATCTTTGAAAAATGTGAGTTCCAATTGTATGATATTTTCCGAAGTTATGTCGGGAATTTCGATATGAAAGTACATGCATTCTTAGATTTGATTGAGGAATAACATATTAAAATATCATAAAAAAAAGATTTTATATTAAAGTTGTTTCGAGAAATATTTTGTTAAATAAAAAAATTAATGCTTCAACAAGTTTAGTTAAATCTTTTTAATTTTTTTTATAAGTTATAGTATTTCTTAACAAAAAAGATCTTATTATTTTTATCCTATCTCCTATAGTTTTTGAGATATTTCGTTTCAAAAAATGCTCAAAAAGGTAATTAAAAAAATTAAGTGTGCAATTATTAAAAGAATGACCGATATATACATACATATATACTATACACACATAAGCATATATATATAATATATGTATGTATAATAATAAAACAATTTTTGTATTTTTTGTATGCTTTGTAGTCAAAAATACTTTTTTACGAACTTCATAATTTGACATGAAATCAGGGCCAGATTTACCCACAGTGGATGTACTCGCTATAAGGTATCTTATGATCAAAAATGGGTGCATTAGAACCTGTGGGGTGGCACCTACCACACAGACAAAAAACGTTAAAAGTTATATTTAGTGTGCTATGAGTAATCTTTTTAAAATTTGGTGCTAAGATGTCGGTTTCTATAAGCTTTGAAATTAAATGTATTTCGACGGGATTGCATTAGTTAGCGTGGCACCTCCCATACAAGCAAAAAACGTTTTGTGTTATATTTGGTGTATTATAAGAGTAATCGTAACAAAATTTGTTATAGAGATGTCGTTACTATAAGCTCTAAAATTAATTGGATTTCAAGGGAATTGAATCAGTGGGCGTAGCACCTCCCATTTTTCAACCTTTTCCTTTTTTTCAACCTCTTTCACCTTAATTGAATTTACTAAGACGTTCAAATTTTTTTTCGATACTTTCAACCTTTAACTTTTTTCGAATCTCTCAACCTCTTTCACCTTTTTTAATTTATTCGGCTTTTTCAACCTTGTTTAACTTTTTTCGACCATTTGAACCTCATTCAACTTTTTTTGAGTTATTCAACTTCTTTCAACTGATTCAACATTTTTTAAACTCTTTCAACTGTTTTCAACATATTCCATATTTTTCCGACTTTGTCAAATTCATTCAACTTTTTCGACTTTTTCAACCAAATTCAACTTTTGTCGAGTTATTCAACTTCTTTCAACTGTTTCAACAATTTTCCGACTTTGTCAAACTCATTCAACTTTTTCGACATTTTCAACCTCATTAAATTTTTTTTAGAGATATTCAACATTTTTCGAGTTTTTCAGCCTCTTTCAACTTATTCAACCTGATTAAATTTTTTTGATTTTTTCGACCTTATTCAACTTTTTCCGACTTTTCAAACCTTATTCATTTTTTTTCCGACTTCTTTCAGCTGTTTCAACATTTTTCAACCTTTTTCAACTTTTTTCAACATTATCCATCTTTTTTCGAAATTTTCAACCTCATTCAACTTTATTCAACTTCATTCAATTTTTCCAACTTTGTCAACCTTATTCAACTTTTTTTGACTTTTTGAACCTCAGTCAGCTTTTTTAGAGTTACATTTTACATTTTCCATATTTTTCCGAATTTTTCAACCTCTATACTTTTTTCAACATTTTCCATATTTTTCCGAGTTTGTCATATTCTTTCACCTTTTTCAACTGCATTAAATTTTTTTTAGAGATATTCAACTCTTTTGGAGTTTTTGAACCTCTTTCAATTTATTTTGACCTTTTCTCATTAATTTTATTTTCAGTTATTCAATTTCTTTCAACTGCTTCAAAATTTTTCAACCTTTTTCAATTTTTTAAATATTTTCCATATTTCTCCGTTTTTTTCAACCCCATTCAACTGTTTTTTCGACTTATTCAACCTCATTCAACTTTTTTAGAAACGTTCAACTTCAATTTTTTTAAAATTTTCTATATTTTCCGACTTTTTCAATGTTATTCCACTTTTTTCGACATTTCAACATCATGCCATACTACTTTTTTAACCTTTTGTGACGTTTTTCAACCTCTTTCAACTTTCTTAATTTTTATTTTCGGCTTTTCAACTCTTTTCAATGTTTTTTAAATATTTCAACTAAAAAACTAACAAAATTAGGGCAATACCGCGAAGCAGGATGTATAAAAATTATCATACGATAATTAAGTTGGAATAAAACCGCCTTTTCCTTCAATATTAGTCAACTTTTTTCAACAAATAGCATATTTTTTCGATTTTTTCAACCTCAAAACGAAAAATCGTACAGTGGTCGGTCTCCTGGTACTGATTGTTAAATGAGCTTTGTGCGCAATCATTACTTGTGTCAGCAATGCATCAGCGGTCGCGCTTTTGTGTAGATTTGCTTGTAGTATTTGCTTCGTCATTTTTGGGATAGTTTTTTATAGGAAAAACTTCTACTTGTCCCGGGTAGAAGTAGTCCCGGTAGGTAGCAAATGAAGCATATTGGTGTATTTTTGCAGTTTTTCATCTTGTGGCCTTATTTTCTGCAACGAATGCTGTCACGTCCTTTACAACTGAGCTGTATATGGGCAAATCCGAAAAGTTGTTACTTTTCTTGTCCCTCGTTGTTCTAGTCGAAAAAAACTTTTTTTTGGTAACCAATACTATAATTACATGAAAGAACAGAACTTAAGCCACATATCTACCAAATAAATAATTTGCAAAAAATGTGTGAATATGACGATGACGATGATGGTATAAAAACGTCGAAATTTTCCACTTTCAATGTGTCTCTTTCAACATGTCACAATCTTTTCTCGCTGATAACTTTTTGAATTGGATTTGAGTAACTAAAGAAGGCACACAAACCAATATGTTACTTAAAGTGTTGAGACTGTTCCATCAATGGTCTCTGAAATTTGGCCTGCAACATAAGTGTCTCTACATATTTGTAAATTTCACTTTTCGGTCTATAAAAAATTGAACATGTTTTTGATCACGAATTTCGTTCTATAAATATGTTCCTTTCTTCAAAATAAACAATTCTAGTAATCAAAATTGAATGTGCCTTCAAAAATAAATAAGATATTAGGGCATATATATGGTACACATTAGATTTCCAGATAATAAAATTTCTTATTTTTCAATAGCACATTCATGAATTTAATTAAACAATGTTAATACCTAGCTTGCCTGGTAGATTTAGGTGTACAAAAAATTGGTGTGAAAAAATGTTCAACGGTAATTATTATTTTTTCTCCCTCAAAAAGTAACAACTTTTTTTTTTCAAACTTATGGCACACTGTTTCTAAATATTGGTTCACCTTCAGATAAGCATAACAATCAAGATTTTGCATAGTTACCTCATTTTGAACAAATGTTCAAAAAATTATGGAACAAAAACGAACAAAAATGAAAAAAAGCTTTGGTCCATAACTTTTTGACCATTTGTTCAAAACGAGGTACCAATGCAAAATCTTGATTGTTATGCTTATCTGAAAGGGAACCAATATTTAGAAACAGTGTACCATAAGTAGGAAAAAAAAATTTTTTATATAAACATTTTCGTTCGATTTTGTTCTATAACTTTTTGAACATTTGTTGAAAATGAAGTAACTATGCAAAATCTTGATTTTAATGCACGGTGGTCCTTAAAAAATTTTAATTTTTCGAAATACCACCCGCGATTTTTTCAAAGTCCGCGAACCGCGAAATCAAACGTCCAGCCGTTTTTTTTCGACCTTTTTATTTTTTTAACGAGTTTTTGAGACATACTCGGTGTTTATATACATTAAGAGCGGTTAAAAAAAAAACTTTTTGATTTTTTTACGATGTGTCAGTGGATTACTATAGCCCTATATGTCTTGACAAAACAACCCATAAGGATTTTCATCAATTTTGAAAACTGGACTGCAGCCACCTGTTTTAAGTTGCCTACCCATTTTCGAAAACATTGATTTAAAAAAAAGTGCAAGCTAAAGAGGTTATCAAATTTTGCAACAAAGTGGGAATTATTTTCAAACTATTATCGATCGAGGAATTCGAATCCGTGATCAGTTTTTCTTCTTCTTCTTTTTTTCTTATAAAAAATTGGAAATTGTCCGGACAAAAATTAAAAAATGCCGATTTTCACCTTTCAAGTTGCAAAATCTTGATATAATACTTTACCGCCGATCTAGTGGTACATAATTTTTAATGTATCTTTATTTGCTTAAGAGAAAACCGTAAACCGCATATCAATATCATCTTTCAAAACCAAGATATCTGCATTTTTCTAAATTAATAGACCTGAAATTTTTCGATTCGGCGTTGACATATATATATACATATTAAGCTGATCCAAAATTTTTTTTTGTTCTAAACAGCTATTATCGATCTAGGAACTTGAATCCGTAATTAAATTTTCTTCTTCTTCTTCTTTTCTTATAAAAAAATTTAAAATTGATCGAAAAAAAAACAAAAAATACCGATTTTCTGCTTTCAAGTTGCAAAATCGGCCCATATTATATTACCACCGATCCCGTAGTACATTATTTTTAATGTATCTTTATTGGCTTAAAAGAATACCGTAAGCCGCATATCATTATCTTATTTCAAAACCAAGAAATTTTTGAAAATCCCAGAAAATTGTATAGAATAGTTGAATTGTGGCAGGTCTGTTAATTTAGAAAAATGTAGATATCTTGGTTTTGAAAGGAGATATTGATATGCGGTTTACGGTTTTCTCTTAAGCAAATAAAATTTCATTAAAAATATTGTACAACGGGATCGGTGGTAGTATAATATGGGCCGATTTTGCAACTTGAAAGCAGAAAATCGGTATTTTTTGTTTTTTTTCGATCAATTTTAAATTTTTTTATAAGAAAAGAAGAAGAAGAAGAAAATCTAATTACGGATTCAAGTTCCTAGATTGATAATAGCTGTTTAGAACAAAAATTTTGAATCAGCTTAATATAAATATATGTCAACGCCGAATCGAAAAATTTCAGGTCTATTAATTTAGAAAAATGCAGATATCTTGGTTTTGAAAGATGATATTGATATGCGGTTTACGGTTTTCTCTTAAGCAAATAAAGATACATTAAAAATAATGTATGTACCACTAGATCGGCGGTAAAGTATTATATCAAGATTTTGCAACTTGAAAGGTGAAAATCGGCATTTTTTAAATTTTGTCCGGACAATTTCCAATTATTTTATAAGAAAAAAAGAAGAAGAAGAAAAACTGATCACGGATTCAAATTCCTCGATCGATAATAGTTTGAAAATAATAACCACTTTGTTGCAAAATTTGATAACCTCTTTAGCTTGCACCATTTTTTAAATCAATATTTTCGAAAATGGGTAGGCAACTTAAAACAGGTGGCTGCAATCCAGTTTTCAAAATTGATGAAAATCCTTATGGGTTGTTTTGTCAAGACATATAGGGCTATAGTAATCCACTGACACATCGTGAAAAAATCAAAAAGTTTTTTTTTTAACCGCTCTTAATGTATATAAACACCGAGACATACTCAAAAAATCGTTAAAAAAATAAAAAGGTCGAAAAAAAAACGGACGTTCGATTTCGCAGTTCGCGGATTTTGACACTGGAAGGGTCCCCCAACACTATCCCTGAAAAAAATCGCGGGTGGTATTTCGAAAAATTAAAATTTTTTAAAGACCACCGTGTATGCTTATCTGAAGGTGAACCAATATTTAGAAACAGTGTGTCATAAGTTTGAAAAAAAAAATTTTTTTTTAAAAAAGTAACAACTTTACGGATTTTTCCATATCACCTAAAACAGCCTTTTACATCGTCCAGCTGTTTGATTCTGCAGTACATCCAACCGATCTTTATGTGGTGCTGCTTAACCCTTAAGTAGATGCACAAAGACCTTTACTTAAGTGGACGCATGGGTCCACATAGACCCCAAATCTATTTTTTTATTATTATATGTGGCTAAATAGTTATGAAATCAAAGGTTGAAATAGTAATTATTTATAGAATTATCTCTTATAAATATAAACAAAGCATACATATAATATTCTTTTTAAAAGTAACAAAAATATTCATTCATTCATTATATCTCCTAATAAAAAACACTTGAAATCTACTTTTGAAAATTTTCCGACCATATACGACCGCTTAAGGGTTAATGATGGCGTTTGCTGCCGCTGTCGTCAGAGTAATAGCTTAAACAGAATTCCGGCGTAAGTGTCGCGACGACTGACGGTAGGATTAGATTTGGTTTTAATTTTACCGTCGCCGTTGAGAGAGTAGAGAGTTGCGCTCTCTTCTCCCATACGATTGTCATAGCAAAAGTTTTACGCTGGTGGCATTTAAGTCGTACGCCGGAGTTCTGTTTAAGCTATAACAAACGCTCAGCGCTGTTCTCTGTTGTTGATATTTGTTAACCTTACTGCGGCATCTTCAGTTTCGTTTTGAACTCCTTTTTTGATGGCAGGAAGAGTGTTTAAATTTCTGATCTCGAATGTTGCCTTAGTTCGGTCATGATCAGGGATTCCTTTATTGCTTCCCGAAACTGTTCCTTTTTTCCACCTTCTGCAAATTCTAGAAGAACAGCACTTTCTGACCGACCTAATTTTCACTTCAAACTCTTCGGGTTTCACTGGTTGTTTTATCCCTGCCGGAGTGAAAAAGTCAATTGCCAAAAAAGCAACTAATTTAAAAGTAGTTGAAAACAATTAGTTTAAAAGTAGTTTAAAATACATGAGGACTGCGTCAGTTCGATATTTTTTTATGCTATTGTACTTTTGATTTCGTGTATGTATTCTAAAGTATTTAAATTTTCAATTTTGTCAAATAATTTTTTAATTTTCAATTTTTCAAATTTATGAAAATGTTATAAAAATTTTTAAACCAGAGACCAGACCTATCATACCCGAAGGACATCAATGCGCTGAATCCGAATCCGAGCTCAGAATTTCTCCTATACGTCAGGTTTTCGAGATATTCTAACCTAAAAGTGCAAAAAATATTGTTTTTGGCTATATTTGAGCTTATTTTACATCGCGAATAATTTTTTTTTTTTCAAAACTGCGGCATCTGAAAGTATTACTCTTACCCTTCAAGGCCCAGCTATTTTTTTCGTATAGTTTGAAATGTGCAGGTGTCTATTAATATTTATTGATAGTTTTCGATTCGAATCATGATCAAGGCTTGAAAATAATTCACAACTGCACAATGTAATTGGCAATATAAATGTTGTAAGTTAAGTTCTTCAAAACTAGTTTAAATAAAGTACTTTAAAACTAGTTGCTTTTAAACTACTTTCAAAGTAGTTGAAAACACATGCAGATGACGACAATTGACTTACTTCAATGACAACCCCATGTTATTTAAGTCAGTTGGTTATATGCGAAAAAGTCAGAATTTCAATTAATTGTACTTGAAAAAAATCAATTTTAAATTAATTTAAAATTAGTTGATTTTCTAAGGACATCAGTGTAGCTGCTACCTTCTGCCAGCTTCACTCTTTTTCGGTTTCTTTCTCGACTTAAATTTTTTTTTGGTACATATGTGACTGTAGTGAAACTTGTTTATCGACTTGAATTTTTAAATTTCTAAAAATTTTTTTTGGAGATACACCCTAAAGTACATATACTGTAGAGTCCCGATAATTCGTAATCGCAAGGGACTACCAATTTTTTACGAATAACAGGGGTTTTCGATTTAACGAGGTTTTTTTTAGCGAGTTTAAAATAAGAACAATACGGACTAACGAAATTTCGATTTAACGAGGCTAAAATAAGAAAAATACAAACTAACGGTTTTTTTTTAATTTATTCAATAGAAAAAAAAAACCAAAACAATTATTTATTTAGCTGCAATAGATACATATTATGTACTAATTCACTCATACACTCTCTTCTTTCACACATCTCTGGTGTGACTAACAAACGGACCACGAAAAACACAAAAATTCCATAAAAAAAGTGAACCGTAAACGTAGCCATAGCTTCCTACTATGATTGACTTTTTTTTCAAACCATAGTCCCATAGAATTTTGATTTTCATAACGAATTATAAGAGGTTGCCGAATCCAATTGCGATTTATAAGAGGTTAAACAGAACGTATATTGAAAAAAAATACGAATTATCGAGGAGACCAAAATGTATGGAATTTTTACGAATTAAAGCGATTTTTTCAAGAGACCAACAGTTTGTTACGAATTATTGAGATTTTCGAATTAACGGGGTACGAATTACCGGGATATGTACTTGTACATTGTTGCAAAACGTGAGATCATGTAGATACCAGCAAATTTGTAGGCTTTGGTTTGTGGTTTGTGCTTTTGCTGTAAACTTCCTCTTTGCGTTTAAAAATACCGGGAAAAGTAATATCCCTTAGCTAACGCACAGAAGTGCCGCTATTTAACAACAGATAGCGCGCATAATCTCAATTTAAATTTTGAGTATGAGTTCAAACATTAAGCAAAGAATTATGTATTAGAGAACGATAATGCCAGGTTTGAGCGATTATAATCAGTGGTGCAGCAAGCAGCGATAAGCATGCGTTGATGATTCTGTATTCGAGCACGCTTTTTACCCTCTTTAACACTCTTTAAGGGTCTTAGGTGAATGGGATTTTATTTTATGATCTGATTTGACAACGAAGCATTGCCATTTTTTATTCTACTATTATTTTCTAATTAATTTCCTTAAATTCAACATTAACATTTTTGAATATGAGAAAATGAATGTAAATTAAATTGAATAAATATTTTTCCTTATTGTAAGAATACATGCGCAAAAAATTCATTAAACTTTTTTAAGTGCCAGAGACCATAACATTTAAGACAATCGTCAGATAGATAATACTTCGAGAAGAAAAAAAAACTATAAAAACTTTAAATTTTTTTTTTGGGTTTAGTGACACAGTGGGCTGAAAGTTGAGCTTTGAACACCAAATATGTTCTATGAAACTTTTCATATAAGCAGCTATTGGATAGAGCGCCCTAGTTAACTTTTTTGAAACAAAATACTTGTGTAGTATATTGGCGGTATGTACATTGTTTCCACTTAAAAAAAAAAAAAACAATTTGTTTTTCTTCTAACGCTTTTATATGAATTTTTCAAAAATTAGAATGATAAATGGTAAAGTTTGCAAACTTTGACAGAAAAACGGAAATTTCTTTATATGTATGTTTATAATGTGAGAAAGTACGGTCAGCTTAAAGCCAAAGTTTCAGCTGCTTTTGTTAAGAAATTTTTTTTTAAATTTTTTTTTAATTTAATATTTTTTTTTTTTAATTTTTCCTAATGTAATTTTGGAAGGAACAAAATATATTGACTTTTATGAAATGATCTTATTAATTTATTTGTATCGAAATTTAACAAAATTGCATATTGGCTAAAAGTTCATAGATTATACTTTTCAAAAATTGTTACCTTAAGGTTTTGTATTCTATATGTGAATTATGCTGTTATTTTCAAAATTAGGGCTTAAAAGCTTATAATTGAGAAGTTTTGCAAGCTTTGATAGTAAAAAAAAATACGTAGGCATCCCCGGATTTTCTCAGTTTTTTTTATATCTTATGGAAAAAGTATGGTTAACCAAAATCCAAAGTTTCAGCTGCTTTTTTTCACATTTTTTTTTCTTATGAATTTAAATCTATTGCAATATTTGAAGGAAAAATTTTTTTTATTTCTTCACATTTTGCAGCGATTTACAAAAATTGTATCAGTTGTAAAAGCTTACAGCGTGAGGGGAACTGCTTAAATTCAGCAGGGAGTTTCCTGCAAGGAAGGCTAGCAGTTAAAGGGTATTTTTTCGCCTTTTTATCCCCCCCTTCCGATAAAAGATATGAATTCGAAGGCTTTGCAATAGCAGAATAGATAAGCTTTCGAAACTGTCTTCTCCAATAACTTGTAAACTGTGAAAGATATCACAGAATTTTTAGCATTGCATCATTGCCAACTCAATGAAAATTGATACTCATTTTGAAGAAAATTATTCAACCACACCCAACCTTTGTAGGTAGGCGTGTCCGCTGACCAATCTTTTTCACATACATACACAAATTTTTGTCTTTTTAACCTCAAGGAAAACCTCACGTTATGTCGGGAATTGAATGCAGATATAGTAATTTCTTAGGATTGATTGAAAATAACATAACAAAAAAAAAAAAATGTCGAATTTTATGTTGGAAAAACATGGTGCGTGTCGTCAGTAAAAAATTCGTATTTTCCAAAGTTATGGCGGGAATTTCGATATGAAAGCACATGCATTCTTAGGATTGATTGAGAAATAACATACCTATGTATGTATAAAAAAACTGAAGATGTTATATTGAAAATATTTTGAGAAAAATTTTTTTAATTATAGTATTTCTAAGCAAAAATGACAAAATGATTTTTTTCCTAAGTCTAATAGTTTTTGAGAAATTTATTTTCAAAAAATGTACAAAAACGTTAAAAAAAACAAAGTGTTAAAAGAATGACCAATATAAATAAAGGAAAATTACTAAAATAAAACAAATATTTTCGATATAAATTTAAAAGTTATATTTTATCATCAAATTAGTTATGTATTTGATAATAAATTTCTTTATTTTTTTAAATTGTAAAAACCATATTGACATTGTCTTAAAGAGAAAAATATTTACGAAATTTAAGAAAAAAAAACTTTAATTTACAAAACCAGCGTCCGGCGAATATTAAACTTTTATCACACAGCAATGCTCTCTCTCTCTCGCTTATGCGCTCATTAAATAATCCCACGCTTTCTTGAGTGCGTTGAAACTCTTTGTTAATTTCATTTCCACAGCTCTTAAGAGTTTCCAAGACATTTTTCTCACTCATATAACGGATTCTTAACTAAAACACTCAAGAGAGAGACACTATCACAAGAATTTGTATATTTTTCGCTCTTGCGGTATTTTCTTATCAAAATTTGAGTTGTAAAGTTTGCAACTCAAATTTCTTGCGTTGCAGGCTCTCTCCTCTCAGCAACACACTCACAATTTTAATTTTGCCGACCACTGTTGTAAACTGAATTTTCCCCCCATTTCATAATGCGCTCACTCTTTGTTTTTTTTTCGCTCTCAAGAACTCTTCAGTATAATTTGCATTCACTGACTGGGTTAATGTTGTTGTTGTTGTAATACACAGTATTATTTGCTGCTGCAATTTCTCTCAGTATTGCTGTTAATAGGTAGAAGAAACAAACATAATAATATTATTTTAAATGTCAATTCACTGATGGCAATATTTTGCATTAACGATACATTATTTAAAATATCGATTTTTTATGATAGTTGCAATACTTTAAGTAAAAGTAACACTCGCTGAAGAGATACTTCTCAAAATAATTCGAATCCAGTTCTAAAATTTTCTTGCACAGCTACATTTTTAATTTTGGCATATCTTGTTGTGACAATGTTAAGTATTTTAATTACATATGTATGTCACATATATTTTTTTATGAACATACTTATTAGCGTTTAAGATTTTTTGTATATATCGTTTCGTCAATAACGTTATAGCCCAAAAAACGTAGAAATTTAATTAAAATGCTTACCCTGAAATATCTGATTTTTTGAGTTATGATGTTATTGAAGAAAATGAGTGAGATATTAAAGAACTAACTATGGTAAAATCGTTTTTAGAAACTTTTTTTAAAAGGAAATGAAGAAACAAACGAAGAAATTGCAGACTTAGCACAACAAATTTAACCTATTATAAATCAAATGCAACAAAAATCTCTGGTTTTTGATTTGTAATCATTTTAATTTGAAGTTTAAAAAGTCGAAAGCCATCGTGTTACTTAACGTTCCACTAAAGTTTTTTAGGAGAAATAAAACTCTTAAATTTTTTTTTTGAATCTTGTGTTCATTTAAGGGATATTTTTTAAACATTATAATTATAGAACTCTTGGAGAACATTTTGTTAAATTTTGGATACAAAACATTCATGAATAAAACAGCAATCAGTCATTTCATGAAAAGTACATATTTTTTAAACCGGTGAGCAATATTACTCGAAAGTTTAGCCTAGGATTGCTACAACTCAATTTTTTAGTTCAATATCAGAACTTCAGCTTAAAACACCAAAATTTTACTAAGAATCAAAACTTTTCTTAACCCTCAAATGCTCTTTGAAGATAAAACCAGAAAAAAATTTGTCAAAATTTTATTTTGAGTTTATATATAGATTAAACTGCACAAACACATTTAAAAAACCCTAATTATTTACTAAAAAATACATTTTCATATGAATTTTCTGAATTGCGAACAAAATTTATTACAAAACTTAAACAAATGAAATCATGCGAAATTATATAAAATCAATTTTTTACCGTGGACCATATGAAGGTGTTGAAATATTTGAGGCTTAAAAAAATACTAGATGGTGTTAACTTAAGCTTATTATCGAACAAAAATAGTTTGGAAAAAATTTTCTTTGAAAAACCGACCAAAATGAGAGATTTAATGGTTGTATCTTAAAAGATACAATGAGCGTTCCTCTACATCTACAAAAATCGTTAGTGCTTGAATTTTGCATAGCATTGTTGCTCAATTTCATTTTTATGTGATGTCTTGCAGAATCAAGTTCACTGCTTTTGAGTATAGAAATTCGATAGTACAATTGATTATACGTTACTAATTAATTTACTGATTTATTTGACTAATTTTTGAGAATCCTTATTTTTAAAAGAGTCATGGCAAGTTTCATAAAAGTTGGTAGAGTCAAAATGACTGAAGAGGAAGTTTCTACATTGTTGTGCAATTGTTAAGATATTGCTTACGATAGCACCGATGATAGTTATTCAGATATTGATAATTTAGAGGAAACTATTCCTTTAGAGAAAGAATGTGGAAAGAAAGTTGGCCACCTAGGAGAATCTGACTTGCAATTGATTATCGACGAAAATAATATCGCTGAAGGGGCTGAGAATGAGATTGACTTCAATGCTTCCATACATGAATCTTTTCTGGAAATGATAAACGACGATAATTATGAGGGGTGTCCAACGAATGTGGATCTTGATCAGTTGGAAGTGCTTAACTTTGAGCCATCAACTTCTTCTGCCTCAGAGCGAAGGAGTTGGATTTCATTTGCATCTCAATTTCAAGGAGTAAAAATCAATCCTAAATCGTCTGAATTTGAAAGAGTCATATGGAAGAAGGGCAATCTTCAATTCAGTGATCAGCAAGTTCGATTTGGGGGTGATTGTAGCCTTCCCGAAAATATAAAAAATTGCAAACTCCATACCAAGTTTGGTCTTATTTGTTTCCACCGTTTTTGGAAGAAAATATAGTTGAAGAGACTCGAAAATATGCTGGAATAGACGAGGCATTTGTTTTCAATGTATTCGACCTGCGCAAATTTATTGGAATTATTTTCTACATGACATATTATAAACTCCCAAACTCAAGAGATTATTGGTCTGAGGACTCTAACCGTTGTGTAAATATTATAAAAACTCAAATGAGCAGAAGACGATTTGAAAAAATAAGAGAGGTACTTCATTTCAATGACAAAGATAAACAGCCAGAGCGAGAT
The DNA here is from genome assembly GCA_963662105.1 of Meiosimyza platycephala. Taxonomy (NCBI): domain Eukaryota; kingdom Metazoa; phylum Arthropoda; class Insecta; order Diptera; family Lauxaniidae; genus Meiosimyza; species Meiosimyza platycephala. Next base: position 1,797,774 of record OY759212.1, read on the forward strand.
GATCCCAATCGCGATAGGCTTTATTTAATCCGACCTGTTATTGATTTTCTCAATAAAACTTTTGGCAGCATACCAAAATTAAGTAGGCTGTGCGTGGATGAGCAAATGTGCTCCACAAAAATTGGTAGCTATATGAAGCAATATTTGCCAAACAAACCAAAAAAGTGGGGTTTTAAATTTTATGTAATGTGTGATACTACGGGATACGCTTACAAGTTTGAAATATATAGTGGGTCGATTGCAATGCCTGCTGAATTTGAACCGGATCCTCAATCTTCTGCAAATATAGTGGTCAGATTACTTCGAGAGGTACCTCGATTTCAAAATCACATAGTCTACTTTGACAATTTTTATACCACTGTGCCCTTATTAGTGTATTTGCGTACACAGGGTATACTTGCTGTAGGTACTATCAGGCGCAACAGAATCAAAAATTGCAAGCTTCCTGATGAGAAAATAATGATGAAATACGATCGTGGAACAAGTCATGAATTCGTGTCCAATATTTATGGTATCGATAAAATGACACTCTCATGGAAAGACAACCGAATTGTAAACCTGATTTCTACTTATGTTGGCACTAAACCAATTTTAGACTCCAATAATACAGAGTCGCAGCCTGTGAAAGTAAAGCGATTCGACAAAAAAGACCAATCTGTCAAATATATCCCTTGTCCACAAATCATTAAAGATTATAACTGTCACATGGGTGGAGTTGATTTAATGGACAGCTCAATGGGTCGCGACAAAATAATGATGAAAAGTCGAAAGTGGACTAACCGTATATTTTTTGTCATCTTCTTGATATGACCTGTATAAATGCCTGGCTACTACACAGAAGAATAAATAAAGACCGGCAAGGATTTAAGGAAATCAGATTAGTAGACTTTAAGCTGGAGTTGGCAGACACATTATTTTCGTTTAATACAAAGGCAACTCCTGAGCGTGGGCGTCCATCTATAGAAAAGCAAATTCTTGAAAAACGTCGAAGACCGAATGTACATCCGACGCCGCCCAGGGATAGCAGACTTGACATGATCGATCATTGGACAACGATGGATAAAAAGGGAAGATGTAAGATGCCGAATTGTCCAGGACAAACAAGGATGTTTTGCACAAAGTGTAAAATAAATTTGTGTTTAACTTCGGAAAAAAATTGTTTTTATAATTACCATCATAATTAGACTTTCTGGTGTATTTTTAATTGGTATTGAATAGAATTTACTGTATTTTGGTTTTCGTTATATTAAATTTTACTTGTTCTTATTTATATTAGTTTGCATAAATTGCTAAAAATAAAAATATATCTCAAAACAAAAATTTAACTCAACTCTTTTTATCTCATTTATGAATCATTCTTTCGGTAAGTACGATACGAATAAGTGCTCATTGTATCTTATAAGATACAACCACTTTTTTGCAAATAACTGCCAAAAAAAAAAATGTTTTCCAAAAAAGAGGGATGTAGCTGTTATTTTGTTATCATTTTATACCTTACATATTTTTTTCGTCAAAATCGGAGTTCATGAGCATTTAAGGGTTAAATCCTTTTTTTTTTTTGAAAATGCACTAAATCCGAATATTCGTTTTCAGCGCATATTTTATGTAGGTGTTTCATGAAATGACTGATTGCTGCAATATTCATTATTATTTTTAATTCAAATTTCAACAATAATGTTCTCCAAAAGTTGAAGAAATTGTTGTTATTGATGATCAAATGTAAACATTTTTAAAAAAAGAGTAGTTCATATACTTTAACTTTTATAATTTAAATAAAACATAAGAGTCTTTAAAAAGTTTTATTTTTGAAGATGTTTTTAAAAGTCTGAAAAAAATGTTATTCCAAAAAGTAAAAACTTTTTTTTAGTCTTTTGAGACTGCTGCTTTCATCTTTCCTTGATATTTATTTGTTGTGCATTAAGACGCATTATAAAATAGAAGTCTCAAAAGAGTTACTTTCCTTTAAAACTAAATTTTCAAATAAGTCTTTAAAGACATTAAAAAATATTCTTAAAAAAAAAACTTAAAAAATAGTTTATTGAAAGAATTATTTTCAGGCTCTGATCTAATTATAATGTACAAACAAATTTTGGATCTACGAAAAATGGCCCAAAAACGAAAAGATTATGAAATATTGCTCCACCACCTAAAATGATATTTGGCCCCAAAAAAAAAAAACCCTCGAATTTTTTGATTTGAAAATTATGATTTTTTCATACATTTCCTTGTGGCTATATTTTGAGAAGATTAACGTTAATTGAAAAGAAAAAAAGGCCCACAAGGAAAACATATTGTTAAGAAATAGTTCTTTTTATGATAAAATGATTTGCCCTTGTACGAAATGTTGTTTTTAACATTCAGTACAAGGCCAAACCTTTTTATCATAAAAAACCGAGATAAATGGTCATATATGCTTATTAAAAAAAAACTTTTTCCATATATCCAATATAAATGATCAGCAGCCCCACACCAAAATAGGAAAAATGGCACAAAAAAAGATAAGAAAAATGGCCCAATTTTGTAAGATGTAACAAAAATTTACTATAAAAAAGTTACATATCTAATACAATACTGTGATTTCATGTAATATGTTGTGGTAGCACTGATTGCGCAAGGTGCATTGAAATTAAAACGTCAAATGAAAAAATTATATCTCAGTCGACAATCATTTATCCCAGTAAGCTTTCCTTTGAAAAATAAAAAATTGTGATTATTTTTCGGTAGAATTTTGTAAAAGGGCCAAAAATGAATAAAAAGGGCCACGGGGCTTTTGAAAATTAAAAGGGATCAAAAAAGCCCCCAAATATCATCCCTGGTACCTAACATAAGACAAAAAGCTGAAAAATTAAATGAAAATAAGACTGACTATTCGACCATTCGTTTTTGTACTTCGTTTATTATATGCCGCTCCTTTGTTTTTTTCATGTTTTCAATGGACGCGTGAAGCAGCGAGCACAACGAAACTCATCGTTATCAGGTAAAGTTAGGCTTGCCAGATCCAAATTGTGTTTCACCTGGACATTTTTAAAAAAAAAACAAAAAAAATCGGGATTTATCTGGACAAAAAAGAAAACTAAAGCTTAGTGTCAGAGGAACATATATATTTTATTTAGATAAAATAAACATAACAAAAACATAACAGAAACATAACAATTCAGTTAAAAAAAATAAGTGATTTTTTAAATTAGTTACATTAAGTCCATAAATACTTATTATTAGACCGAACTGCTTTTATCAATTTATTACCACTTGGAGTTTCTAAAATGTTACCAAATGATTGACAGTTTTCGATACAGTTTAATCTTATAATTAGTTCTGACTTTATCAGATCTGTCAGCATTCGATTTCTTTCTGTAGAGTATAAGGTGTTTAAAAGGCTAAAAACTTTTTCACAATAAGCGTTGGTTATTGGAATTGGAAAAATAAATGAGATCAATTTTCTTAAGATGTTCAATACGTCATTTTTAAATTTGGAAAAAAAATGATCCCCAAATTTTATCGTTGGGAATATTTTTTGGTAGATTTTCATACACACTACGTAAGCAACAATAATCTGTATATAATTCATTGTTGTTGATATAATTTTCTAAGCCTAAGATTATTGCTGTTTGTAGTTCATCCCAGGAAATTAATTTATATTTAAGAAAAAATAAGGATAATTTTTAATTGAAACGTCACTATATTGATACCGGGTTTCTAAATAGTTAACACAACTTTTTAAGAATTCAATTCTTGTTGACAAAATTATTACGTAAAAATAAGAGAGAAAATAAAAGAGAAAGAGGGAGCATTTGTCAGTGCAGTAACCATGTTAGTTAAATCATGGTGTTGCACACTTATTTTCATTTAAAGTTACGTAGCTGTTGGTTGCGTTCAGGAGGATTAAGACCTTATGACATCCTTATAAATCATCTTTTCTTGTTTGAAAAATGTCAACTTCTTGCGAGCAGTCCGTACCTTTTGGACGTGACGAATGTTAATTCATTTTTAATGCCTACGGCAGATATTTTTGTATCTAGTCCTATTTTTCTTTTATTTCATTGTTCAAATTTTATCTGGACATATTTCTGATTGTCGGGACTCTGGACATGGGACTAAAAATCTGGACAATCCAGACGAATCCAGACCATCTGGCAACCCTAGGTAAAGGGTCGGGACTCTGGACATGGGACTAAAAATCTGGACAATCCTGACGAATCCAGTCCATCTGGCAACCCTAGGTAAAGTAGTCCAATTTAAATTTTTTTTGGAGCAAAATTTTCAATAACACTAGTTTACACTCAAAATGTTCCATTGATAAGAAGTTACTTTTCTTATGTACTTTTTCTTGCTGAATTTGGAAATGAAAATAGAACTTTTTTGAATGGCACAGTTTTCGAGATATTGTGGCTTTTTCATTTTTTCTACCTTCTTTCACTTTAAAATTCATATCTTGAGCTCTAAATGTCCAAATGTCGTGCTTAGCACCAAATTAAAGGTATTAAAATGACAAAGGAATATGTATAATTTTATATTCTATTGAGTAAGCGGTTCAAAAGATATCGATGAAAATAGGCCGGATTTAAAAAAAATCAAATTTTACATTTGATTCTGTGGCCTTGGAAAATAGAAATAAAATAAAAAAAAAAATTATATTTCATGCTCGTTGACCTGATACTTTTACGCAAAAATTAAGATACTATATCAAAAGAAAATCGACCATAAAATGACGAAGTTAGAAGCGATTCAATGAAAGAATCCAATGCCACATTTTTTGAATATATTAATTTTTCGACAATTTGTTGAGAACAACGATACAAAAAAATGTTTTGTTTTTGTTCCTTTGATGAGAGGTTACTTTTCTTATGTGCTTTTTTGCGCTGAATTCATTGAAAATAAGAAGATATTGATTAAAAATTACCAGATTTTTAAAAAAAAAAGTTTTATAGTTGATTCTGTGACCACGAAAAACTATAAGTGTAAGTTTTTCGACATAGTTTTTTTCCACAATAACCGGTGCATTCTAAGCTACCAGAAGTTTTAAATGAACTTATTCTGAAAATACTAAAACAGCAAAAATCATAGAGATTAGACTCAACAAAATTGGACGTTTAGAACTCAAGATATGAATTTTAAAGTGAAAGAAAGTCGAAAAAATGAAAAAACCACAATATCTCGAAAACATAAGAAAAGTAACTTTTTATCAATGGAACAAATAAAAAAAACAAAAGTAAACTAGTGTAATCAAACAATGCTTACATTTTGTTTTTATTTTGAATATTTTCGTTATAACAATTAAAAAAACAACAAACGAACATATTAGGGTGGCTCAAAAATATTTTTTTCAGCTATTGTCCTGGGCATTTTTAGAATGGCGTAGAAGAAACGGTCGCCCAAATTTCAACTCCGTATTTACACCAGAATTCGTTGCCCAAGAGATATGAAAAAGAACAAATTCGAAGATTTTTTAATAAAGAAAATACAAACCAAGATAGCAACCGTATGGTGATGAAAAATTACTTGGAGTACCAAATCTAAGGTCTGGAACAGGGGACAATATTGCTAAAGTTGTTTACAGTTTCTTAGAACAGTAGAAAATCATTGACAAAGTTAAAGCTATGAGCTTTGGCCAGGGCCGGATTAAGGCGAAGGTGAAACAGGCGCCTAAGAACGTAGGGCGCCGAGAGCACCAAACGAGTGATCCAAACTGCGCCAAACGAAGGCACCAAGCGAGGGCGCCTTGCAAGCCTTCACTTGTATCTGAAGTGAAGACAGTTCAAATGTTCTCCCGGTTAAGAATGGCGCCTCTTATGGTTACTTCTCTCCATGAGGAAACCTACAAATAAACACACTCAATTGTATACTTTTGGCATTGAATTTTGTTTCAAGTCAATACTAGGTCTGTGGTAAGAAATGAAATGTGTCAAATCGCGACATTCGAGTAAAAGCTGAAATATCTCTGGCTAGTCGAATCACCACAATTTTCGGCTGATACGCGAAAATGGGTAAAAATTAAAATTGTCAAAAAAGTTGCGCGTATTTTAGTAAACAAACAATGGCAGTGTGCAGGAGTTAAAACCTGCGTCGCAGTTGCATAACCATTTGGTTAATACTTTCTGAATGCAAACCAAGTGAAATCTTTTTGAGAATATTATTGATAAATAGGATATAACAAAAATTTATTTAGCGACATTTCCAATTTCTTATTTTCAAACTGTTTGTATCGGAAAACAATATTTCAGAAAGAAATATGATCATTTAGGAGACACTAAACTTTAAAATTCCTTTTCAATCAAAAATCGATCGACTATTTAATTGAACAAATGATCATTTACCAAAAAAGTTTTTGATTTCAAACTTTTTGTTATGTTGCTCCTTCTTAGCACAACCTTTCAACAAGTGAAAAAAAATGAAGTGCTGAAATATATTTTATGAGGCAAGTATCATAAAACTGCAAAAATCACATTTTTGTTTATTGTTGCATACTCACAATCGATCACGACAACTCAAACCAAACCCTGAGTATAATCAGCTTTAGGAAAAGAGTGCTCATTTTGTGTATGCGTCATTTGGCTGCTCGAACAACTTCACTCCATTCATGCATGAGCATACTTGTCTTATGCCAACTGATTTGATCGGTAAAAAAAATCGAAATGATCGCAATCAAAGCACCCAAAAATTGCATGAATAAAACCCGAATATAACAACAATCAAAAGGGTATGAATATGAGTGTATGCTAATTTTCTTGTATACGTATACAACAAGAGAGAAAGAGAAAGTATTATTGCTTTGCCAACCCCTGCAATAAGGTATATCGTATACGCGTTGATTTCTTTTCTTTTCAATTTTTGTATGCTTTGGTTGCAATCACTTTGTTTTTTGTTACCGATCAAATCAATCAGCAAAAAACAAATATGTTCAATTGTGAGTGATGCGAACGTGTTCGATCAGCTGACTGATGCACATCCAAAGTGTAAGGTTCGAGCACGACTGCTGATTTTACTCACAAAGCTCACATGCAACCACAGGTTTGATTGATTAAAAATCATCAGGGAACGCACGTGTTTGAGCAAGTTTGATCGGTTGAGCCTAACATCTTACTTTATTGGGTGTTGATTTATGTCTGAGCATTTATCAATCACCCATTGCAGTTCTCTGGCAAGTATTGGGCATACTAGTGCTCACCGAGGCTGCGAGGCAACCTCGTTCTACGAGGCGAGAGCGAGGCGAGAACGAGGCGAGGTGGAAAAATAAATTTGTCTCGCTCGACCGAGGCGATGTGAGACACATCGGCACCTCGGCTCGCCTCGGTAAAAAGCGAGGTTTTTATGAAAATGAAAAAAATTATACATGCATCAGGCCTGCATATGTACATTCAACTAGCAAAGCCCGACACGTGTCGCTACGCCTCAAGAAATGAAATAAAATATGTGTTTTTATTTTGGGTGGATTAAATAATATACGATGATTGGTGAGATACGATCAATTTAATTGTTTTCTTATATGGGATGGCGTGGCATTGCCCATTTTTTCCAAATCAAACTAAACTACGAACCTTTTACAAACTATAATAATTATATGTACCAAATCTTATCCATCTACGTCATGTAGTTGCTGAGATATAAAAAAAGTATTATTCACTTGTGTCAAGTAGTTGATAACACTGGTCAACAGTGGTTTTGTTGGCCTGGATGTCTCTGCGGATTTCTATAATTTCAGGTACCCAGATTACGAATATATTCATGAAAGTACTGAATTGGCTCTAGTTTTTAAGATATTGCTGTATTTATCTATAAATATATGAAACAAAGTCGGGTTAGTTACACTCTGTATAACTCAAGAGCAGCTGGACCGATTTTAATGGTCTCAAATTTTTTGGATTTGTCTCCGCCCCGAAAATGATATTGGCTGCAAAAATTTTATTTAGGATAAATATTTCGGTTGGCCCTTATATAAAACTTTTTTAAAATTAATTGATTTGTTGGATTTGTCTTCGGCCCAAAAATAACAAAGGCTATAAAAATTTTATTAAGGGTGCATATTTAGGGTGGCCTTAATATAAAAATATTTTTGAAATAGCATTTTCACAAAGACCACGTGATCGATTCACACCGAATTTACACCACGTAGCTCTTATATTAAGTGGCATAGCTTACGCTATAAGACTTTTAATTGGGGTGCATATTTAGGGTGGTTCTCATACAAAAATATTTTTAAAATAACATTTTCACAAGGACCACGTAATCGATTTACATGAAGTTTACACCGCGTGGCTTTTATATCAAGAATCATAGCTTAGACTAGGGTTGGTCATTTACCCTCCCGCGGTCACGAGCTATGAAACGTGCCATCAATCGTCCCGCCGTGCAGTTGCTGATTTCTATGCGCTGGTTCGTTTAAAAAATGAATATGCAAGAGACCTAGCCGGAATTATTCGTGCAAAAACAAAACAAGTGTTCGCAAATGTAGCCAATGTCATCCTCGGGGCGGAGATAAATCTAAAAAATTTGAGACCATTAAAATCAGTCCAGCCGTTCTTGAGTTATGCAGAGTGTAACTAACCCAACTTTGTTTCATTTGTATATAGATAATGCCATTTCGGTTTGTCTGACCATCTTCTGTCATTTTTTGGCAGCTATTTGATCAATAGGAAACTGTTTGTTAAAATAGGCACTTCATATTCTGAATTTGCTATTAATGCAACTTCTGGTATACCGCAAGGTACGCATTGTGGTCCGTGTTTGCTCAAATTTTAAAATTTTCTAAATGCTTAATGTTTGCTGACGATGTAAAACTTTTTTTAAAAATTTCATATCTATCTGATTTCGTTAAACTCCAATATGACTTAAAAAAAACTGTACGAATGGTGTCTTGCAAATAATCTACAATTAAATTTTGGTAAATGCTGTATGGTGTGGTTCACGAGGCGTCAGAGTTCAATAATTTTTGATTATACCGTAAATGGTTCACCTTTAATACGAAAGTCTGAAATAAAGGACTTAGGAGTAATTTTTGACTCCCGGAGTAAATTACTTGGCTTGCAGTATAAGGATTGTGTAAGGATTGAATCCAGTAGGCGTAAATATATAAATAAATAAATAAATTGTTGAAACCTCTTTTGAAGCATTCCATGATGAAGATTTCGATGTTGACTGTGCCTCTGGTCACGAAATTGTGGCTTCTTTCACCAGAACAGCAAACAAAAATTATTTTGTGTTTTAAATGTTTTGGGACATGTCCACTAGCGTTGGCAAAATAAAATTCTTGGCCAGGAAACTGAAAAATGTCGGAGAGGACGAACGTTTCGCCATCCACAAAATCTTTATTCAGTTTTTGAGGGCGTATTTTTGCTTCGAAATTCTTTTCAGCATTCCGATCCGGCACTTTCTGAACTTTGTAGGTCTTCAACCTAGCCTTCCTTTTCACTCTTCGCACAAATGATTCGGAGAAATCTGTTAGCTGAGCGGTTTTTCTTCCTGAAAGATTTTGACTCTCTTCAACATGGTTACGACCTTTGCGTTATTACGGTCACCACAACCTTTTTTCTAGCGCGTTCTCTGCTTTTGATTCATGCTAACATCTGATTTAAATTTTTTCATTTTCCAAGATACTGATTTTATGCTAACTTAAGCATCCCTTGCAATCCTTTTGAAGGTATATTGCAGGTTATTTAAAAAAATTTAAAATTTTTTTCACGCATTTCTATTTTCCTGCTCATGTCTTCGCAAAATAATAGATGACAATGCAAAGTGATATGAAATAGTATTTGACATGATTTTCGAAGCTAACCTGATCAAAATAATTAAATTTTTTTTTTATGAAAGAAGTTATAAGCAAAAACGTGTGCACTAATTTCTTGTAGTTTGTAAAAGGTTCGTAGTTTAGTTTGATTTGGAAAAAATGGGCAATGCCACACGATCCCATATAAGAAAAGAATTAAATTGATCGTTTCTCACCAATCATCATATATTATTCAATCCACCCAAAATAAAAACACATATTTTATTTCATTTCTTGAGGCGTAGCAACGCGTGTCGGACTTTGCTAGTTGAATGTACATATGAGCCGCTGAAAGCAACAGTGGTATAAGTCACATTTAAGTAGTTTTGAGAAAATTTGAGGTTTGCGTTTTGGTATAGCAAAAAATCAGTGCATTTGTTTTTGTCAAAGTTTTGGAACGTCAATTATTAAAAATTTAATTATTTGTAAAAATTATTATAATTTTTGAAAAGGTAAGTAGCTTAAATTAAGCTTCAAATTAGAATACCATTCTTCCAATTTTTATTTCAAAGAAATTAGCGACAAAGTGGTATAAGTCAGTGAGTTATACAACTTTTCCTTAAAAATGTTGGCCTTTAAAGCACAGCGCAACCTAATAACCACTTAACTATTCATTCCTATATTCCTTTATTCCTTTGAATACGTTAATTAAATCAAAATATCTATTTCATAAATAATTTTTAATTAAACAAAACAAAATTTGTACTTGTACTTGTTTCGAGCCAAAACTTAACGATATTCTCTAGCGGTCAAATCGCTAACTAAACTTTTAAAATTTTGTCTAATGATAATTACTGACTTAACAAGTTAGAAAACGGGTATAACTCATTTTTCGAAAATTTTGAGTTATACCACTTTTGCTTTCAGCGGCTCATAAGTACATATGCAGGCCTGAAACATGTATAATTTTTTTCATTTTCATAAAAACCTCGCTCTTTACCAAGGCGAGGCGAGGTTTTGACGAGGCGAGGCGCGATATGTAATGGCAAGTGCTCGGCCGAGAACGAGGCGAGGCTGGTAAATTTATAAAACGGGGCGAGAGCGAGAATATCTCGAATCTCGCCTCGCCTCGTTCTCGGTGAAGCACTAGCAGATACAGCTGAGACAGGAAATTTTCTTTCCCTCGCTTGTCAAAAGTGAGTCTCTTGCAGGAGCGCCACTTCACCAAAACCTTGGGGGAGGGGGCAAGAATTATAATTCCAGCACTATTAGATGGTTTTATTGAATTGTTGTATTGAATAATACCTAGTATCAGATCCTTGGTGATCAGCCCTACCGAGTTGACGCCACTGGTCTCTTGCCTCATTGCCTACGATTTTGACAGTCTTCAAGTTTAAGCCACAAGAATTTTGTCTGGGTATAAAATTAAACTTTTTTTTGAAAGGGAAGTGAACAGCTATTTTTTATTCTCATTTTTTCTCCCTCAACCACCACATTTTTTTTTATAACCTTTTTTTTAACCTTTTTTTCGGATGCTACAGACCTCTTGGAAGTAAGCAACTTTAGAAAATAACTATCAGTTTGGAAACAGCTATGAAACTAATAGAGCGAAAATTAATAAGGTTAGCCACATAATGATAGTTAGCGAAAGTATTTTTTTTTTTTTTTTTAAAAGCATAAGCCAACGCTCAGGGGATACCCCCTATAAATGCAATACACCGTGTTGGTTTAAGAAGAGGAGAAAAGTTAGAGGGAAGGGGGATAGAAGGAGTAGTGTCCGTGAACATTCATCTTGAATTTTCCGATGTCAAAACTGTCGGGGAAGACAAACGCAGGCAAGATGTTCCACAACTTAATCGTGTGGCCAAAAAAAGAATTACCGTGAAAGTATAATGTCCTGTTTAACACCGGTGTGACACAAAAAGGATGGGCCTGATGAGACGCCCGAGTACTGCGAGAGAAAATTCGGACTGAAGGGATCAGTTCATGTATCTCTCTAGAGCACTTCACGTTAAAGTACCTATAGAAAAGGGTCAAACATCTACGTTACGTCGGTGGTGAAGGGAATCGATGGAGGAGTTGACAGATGCATCACCTATTAGTTTCATCACACGTAGCTGAACACGCTCTTGTAGCTGCAAAGTGATTTTTTGAGCCCAGGTCCAAATGTGAGAGTTGTACTCCACTTTGGGTCTAATATAGGTGAAGTAGACAGTACGAAGATCAACAGGAGTGAAGTATTTCTTACACCGTTTCAAAAAACCAATACACTTGGCCGCTTCTTTCGACACATCGAATACATGATCTGTCCACCTAAGGTCTGATTGAACCGATATGCCCAGAACGTCAAGAGTTGTTGACCTCGCAATATCTAAGTCAGCCATATTAAGGAAAGGATGGGGGTAATCCATTCGTCTGTGAGACATGAGACAACACTGGGTTTTAGTAGCATTAAAATTGACTCGGTTAATATGACCCCACTTGGTGATTTTGTTGAGGTCATAAGCTAGTGAGTCATATATATGCCGGCGTTTACTGTCAACCTCTATAGAACTTCGGCGCTTTTTGAAGCAAAAAGAATGACAAATGTTACTGTCGTCCGCAAAGGAATGTATTGCGTTGGTAGTCAATGACAGAAGGTCATCGATAAAAACCAGGAAAAGGGTCGGAGATAGGACAGAGCCTTGAGGAACTCCAGCATTAATGAAGTGTTCATTGGAGGTGAATCCGTCCACCACAACACGGATAGAGCGATTACTGCAGAAGCTCGTAATCCAACGAGCAAAGGAATCACCAACACCAAAGGCAATTAGTTTTGATACAATGGCGCGATGCCACACTCGATCAAACGCCTTAGAAATATCTAGAGCGACAACCATACTTTCACCGAAAAGGTGAACACATTGGTTCCATTTCTCAGTGAGAAATGACATAAGATTACCAGTAGAACAAGACCTACGAAAACCATATTGGCAAACGACCAAAAACTTTTGCTACCTTATGGGTCGGGCCCTCAATCTCTCCAGAAATTTCGCTGCATAAAAGGTTGAAAATTGTATGAAATGAAGTTGAAAGAAACCACTTTGAAATCTTGGAGCAAACAGCTAATACAGATTTTTTCAAGCGATCACCATTTAAATCTTTACTTGTACTGAAATGCTAACCTGGAGAACTTATAATGATTGATCTTGAAAAAATATGTGCAAGGACACACTGGAGGACGACAGGTGCTTGCCGCTGAGCAAGATGGATGTCTAAACAAATCTATGGTATTAAGATATACACACCTTTTCGTAACCAGAAAAATGTTTTCAAGCTGAAAAGAACAATATGTACTTGAACAATTTGGGAAGTTTGGTTGCCTTCTGTACACCAAAGCTTTGATTGAACCCATCTAAGAACAGAAGCTCTTGCTAATGACTGGAAAAATTTAAGAAGATATGAGTTCATTGATTATGGTATCTTTCAGACAAAGTCATTTCATTAGCGAAAGAACAATTTGTAAGAAAACTGACTATAAAGTCTGATAAATCACGCGCAACCTCTGATATTTTCAGAAAATATCCACATATGAGTTTTCGATAATTGGCTGGATTTTGTCAAAACTACTCATACTGGAAGTCTATAATCTCCACTTCTGATCTGATTAATGTCATATATATGGGGAGAAATACGTCAAATGTCCTAGCGCGGCGCGCGAGCGCTATATTCTGTTGTTTTCAACTCGTGCTGATGGTACATAAATGTACCTAAAAAAACTTTCCGACACATCATTTCGATGTATTTTTTCTCAGCTTTCCAATGGTTTTGTCAGAGTATTTGCGCATGTATTTTGTTCTAGTGACTTGAGTAATGGCAAGAGTTAAACGAGTCGATGCGTTGAAGAAAAAATTACAGGAACAAAATACATGCGCAAATACTCTTTCGCGCTGTATATCTCATAGCAAAGAGCAAAAGCACTTTTTCGAAAATAACTTTTTTAATGTAAAAAAACCTCAGCTTTCGATTAAAAGCATTAAAAAAAATATTAAAAATACTGTTTTTGAGATATAACACGTTTTGTGATTTTTCACCAGGAAAATGGAAAATTTCGGGAAATCTGACAAAACCATTGGTAAGCTGAGGAAAAAATACATCGAAATGATGTGTCGAAAAGTTTTTTTTATGTACATTTATGTACCACCAGCACGAGTTGAAAACAACAGAATTTAGCGCTCGCTCACCGCTCTAGGACATTTGACGTATTTCTCCCCATATACAGTCGTGGCCAACTAATTAGAAACAGTTAGTCCTCTTAGCTTTTACTACATTTAAAAAAAAAAAATCAGGGAACGGTTGTTTTTGTTGTTGTTGTTGTTATAATACAAGCGCCCTCTTGCGGTTTATGTATTTGTTGTTGGTTTTATTGAAGATGTGATCTTTGGCTGAAGTAAAAATCAAGAGAAGTGCATAATTTGGCAGGACAACTAATTAGAAATAATAAGTTGTGTTCAAGTCAGTAGCAAATTTCTGGACCTGGAATTAGTTTTACTGGTAAGTTATAAATCAGACAAACACCTCAGTTGTGGATAAGTTAATTTACTGGGGGCTATTTTGGGGTCTAATACAGCCATTCAAGAAATTTTTGCATCCGTTCTTTCCGTTGTTTTACAAGGTCGTTTATTTTGTTGGCACGTTTTTTGTCGATTTAAAAGTGATGAACTGTTCAATAACCCCATAAACTTTCGTAACTGAGCAACCAAAGTGGGTGGCAATAGATCGTTATGACATTTTGAGGTTAAAAATTTCGAAAATCGCTCTTCGGGTTGCTGGGTCACAAATTCGTGATTTTCTTACTTCAAGAGTGTCTGAAACCCAGTAAATTAACTTATCCACAACTGAGGTGTTTGTCTGATTTATAACTTACCAGTAAAATTAATTCAGGGTCCAAAAATTTGCTACTGACTTGAACACAACTTATTGTTTCTAATTTGTTGTCCTGCCAAATTATGCACTTCTCTTGATTTTTACTTCAGCCAAAGGTCACTTCTTCAATAAAACCAACAACAAATACATAAACCGCAAGACGACGCTTGTATTATAACAACAACAACAAAAACAACTGGTCCCTGAAAACTTTTTTTTTAAATGTAGTAAAAGCTAAGAGGACTAACTGTTTCTAATTAGTTGGCCACGGCTGTATATGGGGCATTCCATGTGAAATTTTTGGACGAAAAATTAAAAACGATATTTACCCCGGGAATTTGTTGTTCAACATCTTGCGATGACCCATCTAAATTTTCACGCCAATCGCTTGCGCCAAACCCGAGATATCCCCTGAACAGACTTTTGGGTAGAACGATTTTCCAATTTTTCCATGATTTTCAGGAGTGAATAACTCGAAATGGGTGCATTTTCTTGACTTGATGACTGGGAGAAAACTTGTTTCTTGTTTCCTGAAAAAAATTTTCCTCGCGGGTAAAAAAATTTTGCGCATGCGCAGTATGATTTTTTTGTCAATTACATTTGATTTTTTAGTGTTATATCGTGGGCTCCGAAATTTTTTCTCTCATCCGATCCCAAAATGTTTGCCGAAGTGTCCTTTGGTAGTCGCAAAATTTTCAGAATGGAGACTTTTATACTTCTCTCAGGAGCTCGATATGACTAATGAAAAAACTCGATTTTAAGAAAATTTGCTTGTTAATTTTTATTTTTTTAATAAATGAATATACAGTGAGATAAAAAAGAGATAAGCCATATTGAATATACATTTTCATCATGTCATTTTCATAAATTCCGACGCTTAATTAAATACAGATAGATACAGAAAGAGTAAGATATGATGTCGAGATTGTCAATAGTACTAATCGGCGCGCCGATTCCATGGTCCCATGGTCCCTTTCCATTTGACAGTATTCAATAATTTAGTACTTTTGACAACCTCGACATCATAATCTTGCTCTTTCTATATCTATCTGTATTTCATTAAGCGTCGGAATTTATGCAAAAATGTATATTCAATATGGCTTTTTTCTTTTTCTGTCTCGCTGTATATTCATTTATAAAAAAATTAAAATTAACAAGCAAATTTTCTTAAAATCGAGTTTTTTCATTAGTCATATCGAGCTCCTGAGAGAAGTATAAAAGTCTTCATTCTGAAAATTTTGTGACTGATGAGGCTATTGGTAATAGCCGAAACATGTCACCAATTACCAGGTTAAAATTGTTCCATTTGTTATCTTTGTCAAGTTTGTTGAATAAAAAATAGCATTGATCAATAAGTAAAAATTTACAATATTGGTCTTTGCTGAATGACTGTAAGTTCGTTTATAGGCTATACAGAATATAATACTTTTAAATATATGATGACTGAGTTTTTTTTTCCCACAACTCTTGTAGAGGAAAGTTTTGGTTTTAATATAGAGGTTACGAGATAAAAGCTGACACATTTGAAAAAATTGATTTTTTTAAAATTTGTATCCAATTAAAAATAACTTTAAAAATATAAATATTTAAAAATACATCAATTTAACTCTTTAACTATAAACTCTTCCAAAGAAAATAATGCTAAGTTTTTGAAAATCCGTCCATCAATGCCGAAGTTATAGCCAATTTAGTAAAAAAACTATAAATTCATTATACAAATTTTTCAGTCTCTTCTTTTATTTATAGGCATTTTCTCATTTAATCGACTGCTACTTTTGCCTTAACAAATATGATAGTTTTGGCAAGCAGGGACGATGGGTTTATGCAAACGTACAGATAGTAACATTTCATGTTCCTCATTCAGATAAACTACCCGTTCCAAAGAGTCCCAGAACAAATTCCGATTCATCGAACAATAATGTAGTTTCATCTGAAAGTGATTTTGATATGAGTGGCTGTACAAAGCAACAGATTTTAACTCAAGATGAGCTAAGCGATTGCATCTCGAATGAAACAATTAAACTTTTTACATCCCAGTGTTCAAATTACATACTATAAAAATCGTGATTTACCTTATTCACAATTTTTTAACACCATAGATAAAATAAGTTTTTGCGTAGACATTCCTGGATTATTTAATAAACTTAAATATCCGAACGATCCCAAAGAATGGCGGTTATTTATTGACAGTAGTAAACAAAGTTTAAAAGCTGTCCTTTTGCATAATGGAAACGTGCAGCCATCGATTCCAATAGGACATGCTGTTAATAAAAAAGAATCTTATGAAACAATGGTAAAATTAATTGAAATTGTTAAGTATGCAGAACATCAGTGGAAAGTATGCTGTGATTTAAAGGTGGTTGGAATGCTGTGCGGGATGCAAGGTGGATATAATAAATATTGCTGTTTGTTATGTCTCGCGCACAACATTATAAGGCAAGAATATGGCCCAAAAGAGAAAAGCACACTGTGGGACAAGATAACGTAAAATACGAGCCCCTCGTAAAAAAATTAGACACTATTCTTCCACATTTGCACATCAAACTAGGTCTCTTCAAAAACTTTGTTAAGGCCTTAAACAATGAAGGTAAAGCGTTTTCCTGTTTGAGAACCAAGTTTGAAAATCTTTCTTTCGCGAAAGTCAAGGAAGGAGTTTTTGATGGTCCTCAAATAAGGAAACTGATAAGAGATGAAACATTTTCAACATATTTATCACCCGACAAAGCCTCAGCCTGAAACACGTTTAAGTTGGTTGTTGCTGATTTTCTTGGAAGTAACACTTTTGTTACTACTTTACAAAATTGTCATCAAAGATTTACTGAAGAACTATGCAAAGATTCACGGTTAGAAATCTTGGATTAAATTTTAATACAAGCGAAATATTACAAGGATTTTTAATACAATTTTGATTAAATTTAATACTTTTCAATAGATTACAAAATTTTGTAATAAATTTTGTATTAAATTTTAATGTATAAGTATTATATTCGAATTTTAAACCATGCTGTATTATATTTTAATACTTCAATATTGAACTTTAATTTTATGTTGTTGTCAATATAAATAAACTTTTAGCCAACCAATAAATAACACTACGGTGGCTGATGTCGTTAAGCTGCTCGTGCATCAATTGAATTCACAAGGAACCCGGTTCGAATCCCATTCGAAATGAAAAATTTTTATTATTAAATCTTAATAAAAACGAGTATTAAATTTTAATACAAAAAAGTATTAAAAATTAATTTTAATATTTAGGCATTATTAAATTTTAATACAATTCTGGTGTAGTCATATATGTAAGCCCAAAAGTATTAAAATTTAATCCAAAATTTCTAACCGTGTTGGTAAGCCTCGCACATTTTTATTTAATTAAAATTTTCGCTAACATAACATTATTTTATATTTTTCAAGGGGTTAAAATGTTTCTAAGATTCATTTTCTGCATCCGCATTTAGAATTTTTCCCTGAAAATCTCGAAAACGTTAGCGACAAGCATGGTAAGAGGTTTCATCAAGAAATGAAAGCAATTGAGAGGCGATACCAAGGACGTTGAAATGAGAGAATGATGGGAGATTATATTTTGTTTCTCATAAGAGAAAACATATATCGGTTATTATTTAATAAACGCACACTTTGTCGTTATTGACGTTTTTGAGCATTTTTTGAAACCAAATATCTCAGAAACTGTAGGAGATAGGATAAAAAATCATTTGATCATTTTTGTTAAGAAATACTCTAGCTTTATAAAAAAATATTAAAAAAATTTAAATAAATTTATTCAAACACTAATTTTTTCAATTAAAACAATTTTTCTCAAAATATTTTCAATATAACACCTTTTGTTTTTTTTTATTTTTTATATGTTATTCCTCAATCAATCGTAAGAATGCATGTGCTTTCATGTCGAAATTCCCGCCATAACTTTGGAAACTACGAATTTTTACTGATGACAAGTTTTTCACCAAGTTTTTTCAACATGAAATTCGACATAAAAATTTTTTTTTGTTTAATTATTTGTTTTTGTTTCTTGTAATGTTATTTGCAATCAATCCTAAGAATTTATCTGCATTCAAAAGGAAATTCCCGATATAACTTTGAAAAATATGATACAATTAGACTGATGCGCGCCTTCATGAAAAACGTAAGATATTTTCCAAAGTTATATCGGGAATTTTGATTTGAATGCAGATTTATTCTTAGGATTGATTGAAAGTAACATTAGAAAAAAAAAAAACAAAAAAAAAATATTATGTCGAATTTTATGTTGAAAAAACATGATGCGCGGCATCAGTAAAATAATCGTAGTTTCCAAAGTTATGGCGAGAATTTCGATATGAAAGCACATGCGTTCTTACGATTGATTGAGGAATAACATATAAAAAAATAAAAAAAAACAAAAGATTAGATTGGATTAGCTTTTTCATTTTTCTTAAAATTAAAAAAAATACATAAATAATTTTTTCCCCATTAATAAATTTGCAGTTTTAAGCGCAGAATAAATTACAGTTTTCTTTAATAATTAAAAAAAAAAATTAAAAAATAGGTTTTTTAAACAAAATGCAAAAATATTTTTCAATTCGCAAAATTTTTGCGAAATTTTTTTTTTATGCAATAGTAGTATTTTTTTTTTAAAAGGACACATAAAAGCCTATACGTTTTGGTATAACAATTGTTAATTGATAAAGTTTGACGTTAGCTATGAATTTTCGAAAAAAACACTTTTTCTGTAAAAGTACAAAAATCGTGAACTTCATACCCCCTTATTTCAACAACAAATAACACTAGAGCGAAATCCTTACATAGTTTTATTGCTGGACATTGATACTACAATAACGCGAAATTTCAGCCAAATCGGTGCCATAAATTCTTTCGTATGTTTTATCCCATAAAAATGAACCGATCGACTACACTCGTGATTTTTGTTTTATAAGTTCCCAATGACATTGTCAGAACAAACGTCCATTTTGCAGAAGTCTAATTGGAAGGGGAGAGCGCGGGTGGTCGGTCAAACGTGTCAAATTTTCGTAAAAAAAACCTATAAGATATAACTCTGAAAATTGGTATAGTATTAGATTTTGAGTATACAAACGACAAAAAAGTATTCCCAGAAGTGTAGGTGGGGGATTAACCGCTCCCAGAAGTGATAAAGTGGTAAGGTATATTTCGAAAATTAACTCATAAGATATATTTCTGCAAATTTGTTTTTCTGTAAGCTTACAATACAATTAGACAAATTACAAAATTTGCAGAAGTTAAAAGTGAGGGTAATTGGCAAAAAAACGTATTTTTCACCGGGTGGTGAAGTTGTTTTCTTCAACTTTTAATTTCTGAAAAATTGTGATTGAGTAGTCGTGGAAAAATATTAATTTGGTTATTTTTCAATATTTAAGAAAAGTTTTTTTTAATGGATTTCAAAGTTGAAGGTAAGCACTAATGAAATTAATATAAAAAGTGAAAAATAATTTCATAGTTTTTTATTGAAAACAACAACAAAAAGATGTCTTAATAAAGTTAAATAATAAATTTAGTTTCCTAACTTTGGGAGAGTAGAAAGTATTTATATTCACGTGTATTCAGCCATTTTATTTTTTTTAATGAAAGTTATTCTTTCTCTGCTTCTTCTGAAAACAATATCTTTTTGCACACTTTTGCACATATGTATGTATATATTTTTTTTGTTTGTTTTTAGAGTACATATTTTCTATAAAAAAATGTGAGTTATATCAGGAATGGGAAAAATTCGCGAAAAACGATAAAAACTTTTAATATAAAAGCTAAGTGGCGTAAAATCGGTGTGAATCGATTAACTGGTTTTCGTGAAAATGATATTTTAAAAATACATTTGTATGAGGGCCACCCTAAATATGCACCCTTATAGCCTAAGCTATGCCTTTTAATATAAAAGACACTTGGTGTAAATTCCATGTGAATCGATTAAGTGGTCTTTGTGAAAATTATATTTAAAAAATATTTTTGTATGGGGGCTACCCTAAATATGCACCCTAAATAAAAATTTTATGTTCTATAACACCCGCATAATCGATACTAATATACTATAAAAATTTCATCAAAATTGGCCTTATAGTTTGCGCGTCCATAAATTGACCCGTACCGGACCAGGGGTCGTTTGCGACCAGGCCTCCCATACATTTTTTTTGTTTCGATCCAACAAATGCAAAAACGCAAAAAAAATAATTTTGTCCTGCCAGCTTGTTCTAGTCGCAACACTGTGGGGTGGTTCAAAATATTAAAGTTGCTCCGATCTTCGCTCCCTAGGCACCAAAAGTTTCGTATTGATGCCAATAAAAACCACGTAAAATTTGGTCCATTTCAGAAAACATTTGATGGACCCGCTACCATTTTGAAAACTGGAAAATGGTCCTTAATCTATCGAAAACCATTAATATCTCCCCGCAGCTACCTCGTAGTGGGATCAAATGTATGACAAGGTGCCATTATTTTTTCTTCTCCAACATTTTTCCCGAACATATTTACCCCTTAGCACCAGCCCTTAGGGGGGCTCCCCTGCAAAAATGACATTCTTGTGAAATAATGAAATTGACTCCCCCTTCTTCTCAGACGCCTCTGGAGGGGTAAAATGTTAGACCATTTTCTATTATTTTTACTCTTTCAAACATTTCTCTCGACACACCTACCCCCTATTTGCCACCCTTTTGGGGGTCCCCCTACAAAAACACAAACAATTTCGAAAAATAGTTCATAGCTCCCCCGAAATGACCCGTAGAGGGTTCATATGTACCAGGTCCTATTATATTATATAATGGTATTTTTCAAAACTACATAAATCAGGCATTCAGAAGTACACAATACCTTATAAATAACCTTAATAACCGATTTTGGGTAGCCATTTGAACTTAAAAAAAAAGTTAAGTGGCCGACTACTGGTGCCATCGCCCATAATACGTGAACATCGAAACTTATCATACACTTTTTTAGTATTTATTATAAAGAGAGGGGAATGAAACTTATATAATTTGAAAGGTACTGTTTCGTAGATGTTCATAAAAAAAAATAATTTGTAATAAGCGCCGTTAAGGCAGGTAAAATAAAAAAAAAACATACACGCATGATTCCCCACACAAAACGCTTTAACCAGTTAAATGAAAGCATTTTGATCGCGTTTATAGATGCATGAGGTACAGGCAAGGTGAGGTGAGGTGAAATGAGGTAAGGTGAAAAGTGAAATTAAATAAGATCATGGTCCATGGACAAAGACGCTTTGTTCGTCAAAGGTCGGCAAAGTTCTTCCTAAGTTAAAACTTGGTGGGCACGGTCATTCATTAAAAATATAATAACGTTCTGCAAAATTTGAAAAAATATATCCCAGTAATTCAACTGAAATATGGAGGACTCCAATACAAAAGAGTATAATCTAGATTCAATTGCTCGAACAAGACGCAACTCAAACATAGTATCCAATTTCTTCAGCTAAGTTCAAAGATTTAATATCTCTTTGTCATAAAAAAATAATACCGAAATGAATTCTTGAACCTGAAGCACGATAAGGGTATGAAGGATTCTTTACCTGAAACGGATGAACAAGACACTGCAGAATAAATTTTGGTTTCGTTTATCTTTTTATATATTTATATCTTTCATAGTTTAATCAAAGTCACAGGACTTAAATTAAAAACTAAAAACTTTATCCGGAAATAAAAACTATGAATACATAAGAATTTTTATGTGTAATAGTTATTTTCTGTACGAGAGCTGCCACGCCCCCTTGATCGAGAACTCCAAATTTCAGCCTTTTACTTCCTTAGGGAGAACAGAAATGTTTTGTGGTACATAGATTTAATATCAGGTAGATATTCTTCAAAAGTATAAAAAACTTAACCAACACAACATTTCACAATAGCTTTACTCTTTATGGCGGCGAAAATAACTTAACTGCCAAAAACACCCGTTATAACATAGATACGTAACTAAAACTAGTTGCATCGTAAACCTTACACAAAATAAAGCTTATAAACTAAATTTCATGTCGATAGCTTTACTAAATGCAAAGATAATCAAAAAAAAACCTTCTCCTGTAAAATTTACTTTTTGTTGGTTAAGTTATTTTTGCGGTTATGGCTCGATATGATGAATTTCAGTTTTCTTTCACATGTGGGGGTGTGCCATCGATTAAAAAAAAATCTGACGTGCTGGAGAAAAACTACGAAACACGTATATTTTTTTTAGTGTCTATTTTCATTATATGGTATATTGAAATTTCTCATGTGTACATATCTTTGTAGGACCGTGTTATTATCGGAAATAAAATGAATTTTTACAGAATTTTTTTTTCCCGTGAAAGAGCATTCGTTTGGTATCTTATAAATTACAAATGAAATGTAAAATATACAAACATATACTCATTGAAAAGTTACCAATTTTCATTAAATTTCATCATGGGTCCTGCTTGAATCCTCAACAAAAAAAGAAAAAAACTTCTATTTAGTTACTAAAGAGACGCCCATCTTCGCCATCGCGCTTCCCTATCCAAACATCCACTATTTATTTAAATTCAAAAAGTATTTCATTATTTTTTGTTTTTGTTGTCCCGTGTGTAACTGGAAAATTACAACAACATAAAGAGAAGAATGGCAAAAAAATTAAAAATTTTTGATTGCTGTGCAAAGCGTTGCGGTGTGCAGTGTAGCAGTAGCAGCAGTTGATAAAGCCAGGGCTCCCATTTGAGTATTTTTGTTACTATTTTTGGAAAACAGAAATCCGTTTAATTCGTAATCGCTCACTTTTTTGGTCAATTGAGTAATTGTTTATCAACTCTTATAACTCACAAAAATCACTGTTCGACGGCTAGAAAGCGAGATTTTCCCAAAAAACTCGGTGTGACTATATTTCCATTTTCGAACTTGAATAGCATAAAATCGATAGAGAGTGTACGTGAACAAGGACACTACACTGTAATGCGATGCGTAATGAAATGTAATTCGAAAGCCAATAAGATTCAATGCATTTTAGAGCACAATTTATACAATTGCGATGAGGAGAAAAAACACATCGATTTGGGTGCCAGAAAAGTCCCAAAACGATAATATATGGCCCATTATTTATTTTGTTCGAAAAATGCAGTTTTCAGATTTGTACAAGCTACACTCGCGCTCACAATTAAGTATACGGTTACCATTTTCTAACAAAATTAGGTATATATCGAATTTAAGTATTAAATAAAAGACATTTTTATAAGTTTTTTGATGTTAAGATGTTCTGTCATATATTCTCAGTCAATTCAATGGTTTTTAAAACACATTTTTATGCAAATGAGGACAAAATAATGTCACAAAACCAAATATCAGTTTATATGAAAAAACATAAAAAAGAAAATGTTCGAAATTAGTTAACTAATTAAATTTTTTTTTTAAATTTAGTAATTTGTGGTACCACCTTTAGTACTTATTACGGCCTGCAATCTTTTTAGCGTACTTTCCACCAAATTTTTTTGACTTTAACTGGTCAATTTTGTCCCACTCGTTCTGAAGCAACAAAAAGAAAGTTGGTAAGTGATGCATTTTAATTCTAGGCTCATTGGAACCCAAAACTGCCCAAAGATGTTCAATGGGGTTTCAATCAGGATACTGGAGCGGACATTCAAGTTTTTCAATGTTTTCTTCTAGAAAATATTGATTTTCAACACGTAAGGTGTGCTTGATGTCATTGTCTTGCTGGAAAACAAAGTCTCTAAGTCCAAATTTCATCGCAGAAGATTTTAAATTTTTTTTTTAAATTTAAACAGTGTCCACCCAGTCATCCTCCATTTGATATGGAAACAAATGTCCTACTCCAGCCCAGCTAAAACATTCCCACATCATAATTTAGCCGGCTTCATGCTTAACATTGTGTTGCTGAAATTGCTAATGCAGACCTTAATGCGCCTTTCTCCACACTTTTTTATGTTTTTTTTTTGCCAATCCATTCAAATTTGCATTCGTCTGACCTATTTACCTTCTTCCGAAATTCCAGAGCCATCGAACCACCCTTTTTGCAAAAGCTAATCGCTTAATCTTATTTTTCTAGCTGATCAGTGGCTTTTTCTTCGCCAAATTATTTTGAAACCCAGCATTATTCAAACGTCGTTTTATTGTGGATAAAGAAAAACTTAAGTCTCATGTTTCCTTAATATCGGCTGCTGTTACTGATGGGTTTTTAACAGCTTCTTGTAATATTCGAGCATCTTCTCTAGGTTATGTGGAACTTTTTCTGCCCGGACTGTTGCTTAACTAAATTTGTTGCAGTAACTGTGTCAAAAATTTTGTTTGTGTCCATTTCTTGATAAATTATATTTCTCTGCCAATTCAAGGTAGGACATCCAATTTTTTCGGTTGGTTCCGATTGCTGATTTTACAAATTCCGATCTATGAAACATATTTTTGCACCACCTGGTATAAGCACGGTGTTCTTTAAAAAATTTTAATTTTTCGAAATACCACCCGCGATTTTGTTCGGGGATTATGTTGGGGGACCCTTCCAGTGTCAAAATCCGCGACCCGCGAATTCGAAAATATTGATTTAAAAAATGGTGTATGCTAAAGAGGCTATCAAGTTTTGCAACATAGTGGGTATGCTTTTCGAACTATTATCAATCGAGGAATTCGAATCCGTGATTAGTTTTTCTTCTTCTTGTTTTTTTCTTATAAAAAAATTGAAAATTGCCTGGACAAAAATTAAAAAATGCCGATTTTCTACTTTCAAGTTGCAAAATCTTGATATAATATTTTACCACCGATCTAGTGGTACATTATTTTTAATGTACCTTTATTTGCTTAAGAGAAAATCGTAAACTGCATATCAATATCTTTTTTCAAAACCAAGATATCTGCATTTTTCTAAATTAATAGACCTGAAATTTTTCGATTCAGCGTTGACATATATACATATTAAGCTGATTAAAATTTTTTTTTGTTTTAAACAGCTATTATCGATCGAGGAACTTGAATCCGTGATTATTTTTTCTTCATGCACCAATTTTTTAAATCAATATTTTCGAAAATGGGTAGGCAACTTAATACAGGTGGCGGCAATCCAGTTTTCAAAATTGATGAAAATCCTTATTGGTTGTTTTGTCTAAACATATAGGGCTATAGTAATCCACTGACACATCGTGAAAAAAATCAAAAAGTTTTTATTTTGAACTGCTCTAATGTACATAAACACCGAGATATACTCAAAAAATCGTTAAAAAAATGAAAGTGTCGAAAAAAAAACGGCTGGACGTTCGATTTCGCGGTTCGCGGATTTTGACACTTGAAGGGTCCCCCAACATTATCCCTGAAAAAATCGCGGGTGGTATTTCGAAAAATTAAAATCTTTTAAAGACCACTGTGTAAAGCAATAGAAATCACAACTTCAAAGCCAAAAATATAATATTCTTGCATACAATTTATTCACAATACATAAACACAGCTTTTATATTAATAAAATATTTAAAACTTCCAATTATTTTTGAGTAAGACGTGGACAATATACCCGTATACTTAATTGTGAACGCTTACACTATTTCGGAGTTAACACTTCAACAACCTGACTGCGCTACAGATACTAATTGTTGCATCATTCAAACGTACAGCTTATCTTTGTATTGCGTTATATTAAATACCGTCAAAAATTCCTAAAACATAACAGTAGTTTTGAATATAATCGAATATATAGTAAATGTGCGTTGCCGTATACTTAATTTTGAGCGCGAGTGTATATTTATTTAAAACTTTCAAAAAATCGTATTATTACGAAAATGTAGATGGTCATTAATAATTTTAAAACTATGAAAAGTGAGTCAAATGAGGCGTCCAGTTGCAAAACCGGCCAAGTGCAAAAAAATAAAATTTTGAGATACTCTTATATATCAAAATCTGGATCATGATTTATCGTTCTACTATGTTTTTAGATTAAAAAAAATTTTTTGACAGATATATAAAATTTTTTAGATTTATTTTGATGATAAGGTTTCAAAGCCGGCCAAGTCCAAGAATTGGTTTCAAAACCGGCCAAGTCCATGAACTTGGTTTCAAAACCGGCCAAGTAAATGAACTTGGTTTCAAAACCTGCCAAGTACATGATCCATTTTTTTTTGTTCAATTGAGGTGAAATTTTGTCACAATTGGAATTCTTTCGAAATTAAGTTGTGAACCTACACCGAAAAAAAAGACCGTACTAAATTTGAAGAACTGCCTTCCTCCGATTTAGTGTAAAAATTTTCCTTAATCTAAGTTATTTTTCCTCATATTGATGAAAATATCGTCTCATTTAGTAATTGAGTCCTTTGAAATGAGTTCATGTTTCATTAAAGCAAGTCAACGCTCTTCCTCAAATATAGAGTTTGTGGTTTTAGTAAAACTTTCCTTTGAAATAGTAAATTTTTCTTTGGGAAGAATTTTTGAGGACAACTTGTTCCTCATTTGAGTAAAAACTTCTTCAATCTAATGGAATGTTTTGTTTAAGGAAAATCGTACTCAGTTTTAGTTAGTTTCTTCAAAAAATTTACTATAACGTAGGAAAATTTTCCTTAATAAATGAGTGGCAAAATATCTATTCTTCTCGTAAGTATTCTGTTTTTGCCTATATATTTATAGTTCTCTATTTGTTTTTTAAATAAAAAAAGAAAAAAATTAAAAAAAAAAAAATTATGTCGTCGCCGGGATTTGAACCGAAGCTATCCTGATCAGACAATGGCTGTTACATGCGCAGTTTAACAACATCATTTTAGTATATCTTAAAAATGCTGTCGGTGGCTGAGTTGGGTAAGATGAGCATCTTTGAACAGTGGCATGGCGCAGAAGAACACAGGTTCAATTCTCTGATCCGGGTGCCAGGAAAAAAAAAATTTAAGTTCTTCTTTGAAGTTTTAAAGACGTATTACAATTAAAATAAGAATGACTGACAGACAATCAGTAACCAACAAATAAGAAAATAGAGGAAATAGAAAGTTAACAAATTTTTTTTGAAATCAACGAATTTATTTCATTTTCAGGATTCATTTAAGGATACCATCATCCTTAGAAAAAGTAAAATTTTCCTCAGTTTTATAACCTTGTCCTCACATTGAGTAAACTTTTCCTTATTTCAAAGCAGCAACATTTACTTGTACTAAGGAATCCAACTTACTTATTTTGAGGAACCCATGGCTTTAGCTCGTATTGAAGGACATTTTTTCCTTACATTTAGGCATTTTTCCTTAAACGGAGTAAGTTTTTTTTTCGGTGTACATGTATATGGGTATTTCCACAGAATGATTTGCGGAATTTGTTGCTGTAAGGATATTTTCCTTGTTCTTTGAAGTATCCCGGAGGTATTCACTCCATTAGTGACAACACATCGAGGCGGTTCACCCCAAGTCACTTTGGTTCACTTGGAGTCACCAATGTGAGTGAAAATTTTAATTTTGTGGTTTGCCTGCAATTTTTAAAAATTCCACTATAACACCTATAGCCACGTTTGTACAAGAAATTATCGCAAATAAGTTACGTTTTGCGGTGCGTGCGATTTTTGAATTTTAGTGGATTTGTTTAAAATTAAGTATATCGTCGTCCTCTGACGACAGGAAGCAATGTAACGAAATCAGCAAAAATAAAAATAAAATCGCACGCACCGCTAAACGTAGCTATGTGCGATAAGCTCTTGTACCAACGTGACCTATAGGTGTTATAGTGGAATTCGTTAAAAATCGTACGCAAACTACAAAATCACAATTTTCACTCACCTCGGTGACTCCTACAAAATTTCTCACGTTTACATATTATTTCAATTGAATTGTATTCAAAACCAGTCAAGTTCAAGGCCTTGAAATCAAAACCGGCCAAGTCCAGAACTTTGGTATCAAAAACGCCCAAGTTCAGTACTTTGGTATCAAAACCGGCCAAGTCCACCCTTTTTTCAAACAAATCTTGTTGAATACTATGTCAAAGCCGGCCAAGTGCATGTTCCATGGATCAAAACCGGCCAAGTCCAAAATTGTTTCTTCAAAAACATCGGCAGATGAAACTAGAAAAGTCTGATCTGACGTGTTTTGAGTAAGAAATTTTATAAGCTATTATGTGGGAAATACTTTCTAATTTTTGAATGAACATAGATGAAGATAAACGTTTTTCGTTGTTTCTTCTTTTTTATGAAAAAGGCACTTGTAACTGGAGGCCTCAAATCTTATCATTCGGAAAATTTTCAGGCATGAAATTGATGTGTTTTCATCTACTCTTGTGGCTTACTTTCCGAGTTATTGCGCAAAGTTTTTTTTTTCGGCCTCTCACAACCAGACGCACCACTATTCTGGCGGCTGACGCTTATTTCGATTATCAGCTATACTTAAACTATAAACTGCAAAAAAAATTTGGTGGGAGGAAATTTCTTCGAAAAATGCAATGCTACGGACACGGTTCGCTTGAAGCAAGATCAAGATCCATAAAATTGTCAACCAAATCTGACAATGCACATTTATTATAAAGTGTCTTGAGATTCCAAATACATAATCCGTGAAATCGGATCTGCTCATTTACTCGTTTTATGGCCATTTAAAGGTTTTACTTTGGCCGACATGCTTCGTTTCAAGCAAGATCAAAATCGGTAAAAATTGTCAACCAAATCTAATAATGCACAATAATTATTAAGTGTACGGAAATTTCAAAAACATGATCCACAAAATCGTACCTAATCACTTACTCGTTTTATGGCCATTTTAAGGTAAACGCTTTTACCGATAATATTCACTATAAGAAAAAATTACTACTATAATAGTAGGAAACCGGTTTAATTACGCTATAAAACGTGTAAACTGAATTACAGATTTGGTGTAAAAATCACACATAAATTTTTTTTTTATGGTATCATATTAAAAAAC
The DNA here is from genome assembly GCA_963662105.1 of Meiosimyza platycephala. Classification (NCBI taxonomy): domain Eukaryota; kingdom Metazoa; phylum Arthropoda; class Insecta; order Diptera; family Lauxaniidae; genus Meiosimyza; species Meiosimyza platycephala. The sequence continues at coordinate 1,827,230 of OY759212.1, forward strand.
ATTTATTTATTTTCATTTTAATGTAACTTATTTCTATAAATTAAAAAAATTTATAAGAGATTAACAAAAACAAATAACAAAATGAGTATTATACATTAGAATATTTTGGAAACCACATGAACATACACTACACATAAACATAATCAACTAATTTATTAAAATTAAACTTAATATATTGCAGTACCTTTTAATTAAATCAATTCGCTAATTTTAATGAAAAGCACAACGACTCAACTGAGCACGCGACTATAACTGATCGTGTTGTGACAAGCCTTTGCTAACACAAAATTTTTACACACAATACCATAAAATACACATATTGTGTAATTATAGTAAATTTTCATATAAAACATTAAAGATGTGTGTATTCACACAAAATTATATGTGTATTAACTACTATTAAAATAGTAATTTTACTATTTTAATGTTTTATTTATTTGAGTGTTGATAAAAATGCGTTCTAGAAAAAATTGTTAATAAGTCATTATAAATTTAAATTTTTTTATTTTACTTTTCTTTGTGGACTTTGTAATCAAAAACACTTTTAAAACCCATAAAACAAATATAAAAATTATTTTTCATTAGTTTTTAGGCCCAAAAGAGTTTGTTAAATTTTTTTTTTTCATAAAAATTGGTGAATAACGCAAAAAATATAAAAGTTTTTTTATTAATTGTTTGTGGTGAGATGAATAACATAACATAACTTCATCGTGTTCAGCGACTTAAACTACATAAGCAACAGGTATCATAGCATATTTTAAAACTTCACTTAATCTTAAAAGCATCAACAACTACACGGTCGCTTCATAATTTTATTAAAATGATCGGTAAAAGCGTTTACCTTAAAATGGCCATAAAACCAGTAAATGACCAGGTACGATTTTACGGATTATGTTTTTGGATCCTCCGAACACTAAGTAATAATTATGCGTTGCCAGATTTGGTTAACAATTTTTACCAATCTTGACTTTCCTTGAAGTGAACCGTGTCGGAACGGTGTATTTGGAATCTCAAGACACTATATAATAATTGTGCATTGTCAGATTAGGTTGACAATTTTATCGATCTTGCTTCAAGCGAACCGTGCGGACTATAAGTCTTAAATTTTGGTCAAAATTCAACTGACAGTTTTTGTAAAAGTTCAAAAAGTATCGAAATATTAACAAAAATTTCCAAATTTTCAAAAAATTGAAAAATTTTAAGTTTCAAAAATTTATAAAAAAAGGAAACTCAAAAAAAAATTTTAAATATCTCAAGATTTCAAAATGTTGGAAAATTTATAAAAATTGCAAAAAAAATTCAAAAAGTATCGAAAAATTAACAAAAATTTCAAAAATATCAAAATTTTCAAAAATTGAAAAATTTTAAAAAATTACAATAAATAGAAAACTGAAATGAATTGAAAAACTAGAAAAAACTGAAGATTTAAAAATTTTTAGAAAATTATAAAAATTGCAAAAAAATCCAAAAAGTATCGAAAAATTAACAAAAATTTCAAAAATATTAAAATTTTCAAAAATTGAAAAATTTAAAAAAAAAAATAGAAAAATTAAACTTGAAAAACTTTAAAAAATTGAAAAATATGAAGATTTTAAAATTTGGAAAAAATTATAAAATTTGCAAAAAAAAATTCAAAAAGTAACGAAAAATTAACAAAGATTTCAACAATATCAAAATTTTCAAAAATTTCAAAATTTCAAAAATTTAGAAAACACAAAAAATTTTCAAAAAAAAGTTAAAGTTCTTGTTCAAATTTAACCGGGCATTGTGAAAACAGCCGTAAAAGATTTTCTACAGTCTCCAGCCTTGATTGCTGGCAGCGCAGGACAACAACATTAATAATTTTAAAATGCGGAAATAGGACGCTGAATTAATGTCGATGCTGCTGCTGTGATACTGACTCCTGCTGTTGCCGTTTTTCCCCCGTCATTCATTGTTTTCTTCATCTTCTTCTTCTTATTTTTAAGTAATACAACTTTTTCTTCTAGAGCTGCTTGCTGCCGTTGTTGTTGTTGTTTCTGTTATTCTTCTTTATTATTTTTCCTGTTTTTATGAACATTTGAAAATTTTTACGCACTCCGTGGGTGTCATCAGTGAAGCACCACACGCTTTACTGGGCCATGGACGAACGCGCAAGCAAGACGGGAATACATGCCGTCCATCATAGTTGTTGGGGGAGGGGGGGGGGGGGGAAGGAGCAGCTATAGAGAGAGAAAGCGAGCGCGAGGAAGTCAAAATAAGACGAAAAAATAGCAAGGCGAAAAAAAAAAAACGCAAAAAAGGACGCGGACGTTGCGCGTTTTTTAATGAAGCTTCTTTCATGTCCGCCTCATGCAATACACTACTACCCGCTTTCCTTTTGCACACAACTACGATTTCCTCTTAACGACAACGATAAACGGATGCCTGCCTGCCTGCCGGACGAGCTGATTTTTTGGACGGGGGCACCAAGGAAAAGGTTTTTTTCTTCTAAGAATGAAGCCTCTTAAAAGGCAGTCTTATTTTGGCATTTTGGATACAAATGCGGCGTTTGTTCTTTCCCCAAATTTTAAAATTTGTTTTTTCTAATTTGCTGTTTTTTGTTATTTGGTACTGTAAATAAAACAGAATAAAAAGAGCTGAAAAAGGACAAAAATTTAAGTCAAATAGGTACACTTAGCGATGCCGCGATATCGAAAATATTTGCAGTTTGCATGAGATGTTTTTGGCACTGCATATGACGATATATCGGTCGATCTACAGAAGAACTTGAGTGTTGCCCGTGGAGCGGGCTGTACCGGAAGGGGTCTTTGGCTAAAAAATGCAAAAAAAATTTTACAAAAAAAGGTTATCAAAGTTTTTCCCACACAAAAACTAAATTTTTACGATTATATTAAGCATAATATTGCTGACAAAAAAAAACTAGTAAAGGTGTTATCTTCGCCCAGGCCAAAACTTCATACTCTACATTGCATTGAAAGTACCTTTTAAATAAATGTTAAAAATTCGTTGAAGAGGTTGAATAAATCAAAAATAATGTAAAATATTATAAGGCTTGAAAAGTGTTGAAAGTCTAAAAAATATGGAAACCATTGAAAAAAGTTGAAAAAAATTTAAAAAGTCGTAAAAACATGGAAAATGTTGAAAGCGGTTAAAAAACCTAAAACAAAGTTGAAAAGGTAGAAAAATGTTGAAACAAATCAAAATCGCTGAAAAATAAAGAAAATAATGAAGAAAGTTGAAAGGTTGAAAGTTGAAAGGTATAAAAAGAAAAGATAATCAATTTTGTGGTGCGGGCCCTTTTATGTGACGCGGGTTCCTAGGCTCCAGCCTATGTAGTCTATGCTATAATTATATTGAAAATATTTTTGTAGTCATATTTCAAAATGAAATGTGCAGTGTTGAACTGAGGCAAATTTAAATTTTCGTTTTGAATGTACAAAGGTTATAGTATGAGAGCTGGCAGCCACTTTAATAAAATATTAGGTACAAAGCTAAAATTTTGTTATATGATTGATTTAGTACTAGTTAAATAAGAAAATCAAAATCTGGCAGCATTGGCGCGGTTGCGAAGGTACACCCTAAAACTTTCAAAATGCAAACTGTTCATAAAAAATTATACAAGCACTACTAAAATTTTGTGTATATGTAGTTTAGTACTAGTAAGATAAGAAAATCAATATCTGGCAGAATTGGCTCGATCGCGAAGGTACACCCTAAACTTTTCGAAATGCAAAATATTTTTGAAAAAATCATTATAACTGGAGAACGGCTGAAGGAATTTCCAAAATATATGTAGATGTCATATGAAAGATAATTTAATAAGCTATAATATTTGTTCTTAAAATTTTGAAAATTTTAGGGTGTACGTTCGAAAATTTTAGGGTGTACCTTCGCAACCGCGCCAATGCTGCTAGATTTTGATTTTCTTATTTTACTAGTACTAAATTAACAAAATTTCAGCCTTGTGCGAGTATGTTGCTCAAAGTGGCTGCCAGCTCTTAGACTATTAAAAACTAGAACTATGCAGACTTTTATAAAACGATTTAGTGCTACAACTGCCCATTTAGTCGGCTTATTTCTCAAGCCACCATTCAAAGAGATGAATTTCTTATCAAAAGAAAAAAAGGAATGTATTAACCACTGTTAGAGCAATGCTTTCAGAAATACTGGTGTTTCTTTCTGGTGTTTCTGAAAATGAGATCATGTGCTTTCCGAATTCTTAGACATTTTTAGACCTTTTTTGAAAAAAAAATAAATAGAAATAAATCAAATTAATGTGGAAATCGATAAGTACGAGTATATATTGCCCAAAACAACTGTATGTATTTGACTTTTTTAACGTTGGAAGAATTTTTAGGAGCTTCTTTTCTTGCCAATTCATATAAGATCTTTTGTTATTTTTTTCAACTATTGCTAATATGAGTTTTCTACATATGCATACATATATAATGTCTTAACATGTTACATGTGATCAAAGTTATCATGGTCCATGTTGAAATATCGTTGCATTCTATTCCATATACCCTATAACAGTGATGGCGAACCTATGGCACTCGAGAGAATTTTGTTGACACCCGAAATTTTTACGATTTTAAGTAAAAATTTTAAATACATATTTGTTTTAAAAATCCACCTTTTTTACAAAAAATTTTATACAAATTGTAAATCCAATATTCTTTTCATTTCCGTCCAGATACATATACTTACGAACAGTTAAATTTAACATTATTTCAGTTCATGAATTTAGAAAACTTCGAGATGCAATTGATGGAGTTTCAATCTACATAGTTCGATATGGAAACAAAAATTCATAGATTTAAGAATCATTTTGGAAGAAATCGAAAGAGATAGATTAATTGGAGCGGTCCAGAGAAACGCTGAATATGAAATACTAACAACTTGGAAATCTATTCCAGATAATTTTTCATGCCTTAAAAAAATAGCAATGGCTATTTTAACAATATTTTCATCGACTTATTCTTGTGAAACATTGATTTCTTCAATGAATTTGATTAAATCAGACATGAGAAATAGACTAACAGACGATAGCAGTAACTCTTGTATTTTATTAAAAGCTACGAGTTATGAGCCAAATATAAAATATTTATAATTCAGCATAAAACAACATAAATCTCATTAATAATGACATTTTAAGTTTTTTTTGCAAATACATACTTAGATTTTTAATTACATAAGTGAATTAGATGATATCGGTGAACAAACAAACTAGATGTTTATAAAAATTAAATTTTGCAGTGTACTTGTGGTCACGAAAAAATAGAAATCGGTGAAAAACTTCAAATATTATTTCGTTTACGTAAAGCAAAAAAAAAATTGATTGTAAAATGACGAAGTTGCGACCGATTGAATGAATAATTCAAAGTCCATATTTTTCGACAATTTGTTCAGTTTAATCTCTATATTTTTTGCTGTTTTAGTCTTATCAGAATAACTTCTGATAGCTCAGAATGCACCGGTTATTGTGGAAAGAAACTAGGTCGAAAATCTTACATTACTACTTTTCGTGGCCACAGAATCAACTGTAAGACTTGATTTTTTTAAAAATCTGGTAATTTTTCAGTAAAATACATATTTTCAATCGCTTATCCTATAAAATAGTTCACTCATATATTTGTTTGTCATTTTAATATGTACCTTTAATTTGGTATCAAAAACGATTAAATTGAGCATATAAATTTTAAAGTGAAAAGAGGTCGAAAAAATTAGAAGACTACAATATCTCAAAAATTGTACCATAAAAAAATTTTATTTTCATTTCCGAATTCAGCGGGAAAAGGCACATAAGAAAAGTAACCTTTCATCAAAGGAACAAAAACAAAAACTTTTTTTTGTTACCATTAGACTCAACAAATTGTCGAAAAAATTAATATATTCAGAAAATATTGCATTGGATTCACTCATTCAATCGTTCCTAACGTTGTCATAAAATCGATTTTCATTTGGTATATCTTAATTTTTGCGTTAAAGTATTAGCTTTACGAACATGTAGTAAAATTATTTGTGTTTATTTTATTTTTATTTTTTCGTGGCCAAAGAATCAAATGTAAGATTTGTTTTTTTTTAAATCTTGCCTGTTTTCATCGATATCTTTAACATCGATATCATTTTAATACCTTTAATTTGGTTTAAAGTGAAGCTGTACCATTAAAAAAATTTTTAGTTTCATTTCCGAATTCAGCAGGAAAAAGTACATTAGAAAAGTAACTTCTTATCAATGGAACATTTCGAGTGTAAGCTATTATTATTCTTTATTTTATTATATTAAAATTCTGATTTTTTTATTTCATTATATATATTTTATTTAAATTTTTTATTAATTCTTAAACATTAATTTTTTAACACAAAAACATTTGTTTATTATTATGGTTCTTAAATTTATTTACATAAACATATTAGGCTTAGTTTTTATTATTTTATTTTCACGGCGCGCGTCATATTATTATATATAAAAAAAAAGTTTATGACACGCAAGCTCTAAAAGGTTCGCCATCACTGCCCTATAACCTTAGAGCCAACTCTTTAAACAGAACTTTGTTCTGCACGGCATTATGTACATTTGGTGTTAAGCGGTCTTGTCGAAGTTGCTCTTGATGTTAAGATTGCAGCCAAATGCATACTCTTTAAGACTAGGTTCCATAGAATGATTTTTTCTGATTTGAAGGCATATTTATGTAAAAAAAGTACTTTTGCCACAAGTACATATTCCGTCCTTCATAAATCTTACTTCGATAACTGACCACAGTCTCGATTTCTGTCGAAGTTATAGGTTAGGAGGTGGAAAGTATTAAACATATTTGAGGCATCCAGTTGCAAAACCGGCCAAGTTGCTTTTTCATACTTTTGGAAAAGCAACGAAAAACGTTTATCTTCATCTATGTACATTGAAAAATTAAAACGAATTTCTCATATAAAAGGCTTAGGTTTTTTGAGAAAACAATTTTGGACTTGGCGGGTTATAACGTCGTTTTAGTTTTTTTTTTAATTGAATATGAATAAATTTTCGAATTTCGAACATGTTTTAAGAAGTTTTTATGCCTTAACTGTCTAAGTTTCCATTTTAAAAGTAAGTCTTACGCTGTTTTGCATGAGTACGGTGCATTTTCTTTTTGTGGGTGGTGGTGTGAAGAATGTAGCTATGGACGTCTGCCTTTTATATTTTCCTCCTTAATACACAGGTTATAGTAAAAGTAGTAGATAAAAATTCGTATTAAACCTCTTTTTTTTGCTAGGCATTTATTAAAAATCCCTATGGGGGGCCCGCACACACCTAGAGACGGCGCTGATGCTGTTGTTTGAGCAGGTACTTTTGATATTATAAGTTTGCATTGCACTAAGGGAACTACAGACTTCATTGCAGAGAGTTTGCACCATGAAAAGTAGTCATTTAAGGGAATATTATTTTAGTCTTATCGCTAATAACCAATTTATGTATAATAAACCAATGCCTTAAAATTTCCAAGTCATGATTTATTTTTACTACAGCATCAAAAGTGGATTCACAACAAAAGGTAGAACCCTTATTATCCGTAAACGCAATAGTTTTGTCCAGAAATTTGTTTGAGAACAGAGAATTTATAAAATCAAAAACAGAATACACGGAAAAAACGAAACTCTATTAAAAATTACTAAGAGTAATATAAATATTGCATCAAGCAGGCATTAATTTTTCGAATGCAAGTTTTTAATTTTTACAAAGTAGATTTTAAAATTTCTGCAATAATTTACTATATTTTAAAAGGACTATTTTTTAAAAAGTACATTATAAAGTTTTTATGATGAAATAATAATAACAGAAATTTATTTTTAAAATTTTTTGTATGTTGAACAAAATTGGGACGGCCAGCGAGTTTCCGTTGCCGCTTTCCCGACCCCGTCCCAATTCGGTTCAACACATTACTTCAAAGCCAATTAGTAAGAATTTGGCAACCCTTATATATTTATTTTTTTGCATGAACATGTTGAGAACTCAAACAGAGTACAAATTAAACACAAAAGAGAAATAAAATTCAATATAATAAAAATTAATAATCTTGAAATAATTTTTCTATAAAATTTGAATTGGTGTTTTTTCCGTGTAGGACTCAATACAAAACCTTGAGGAACTTCTATATTTATTCTGCTGAAGGAACTGTATTGATTTTCAACTTTTGCCCTTTGAAATCTATCAGTTAAATAAGAAGAAAATCGGTTCGGCAGCAAGTACCGTACAAGCAACTTCTCTTGAGAACAATTTTTTTTTTTAATGTTTCGATACTTCGAAAATCATTTGAGAATATCTTATGATTACAATATGACACTATTTATCTAGATTAAACAAATACATAGGCATTCTGATGAATATCTATTTCAACTCTACGAATCCATACTATTATATGGAATTTATATTGCGTGCATAAAAAAGTCAGTTTTTTATGAATAAAAAACGAACCGCTGGACCGATTTTTTCCAGACTCCTTTCAGATCTAAGTCATGACGTGGCGTATCGATTGATATGGTCATCAAAAAATTCTGTCCGGTAGTTATTGAGGAAACGAAAGCCAAAATATGTCTACATACGTACACACACACACACACACACACACACACACACACACACAGACAGACATCACTCTAAAAATACTTGTAAACGATTGTCGAGGTCTTGAAACGTAAAGAAAACACAAAATTACCTATTTCGATTTTCGGACCTATTATAATAACTTCTCAAGAGAAGTTAAAAACCAATGGTGAACAGTGCCTCGAAAACCACACTTAAATATCTGATGATCAACAGTATCAAACACATTCGTTACGTCAACAAAAAGCGCAGCAGAACTTTTTTTATCATTTAAGCTTCCGTAGATATTGTTACAAAACTTAATCAAAGCATCTTTTGTTGAGAGCCCAGATCTGAATCCAAATTGATTTTCATTAAAAAAACTATGTTGGTCTAAAGCAGGAAATGAAGAGAGCCATCGAGATGGTACGTGGTGAAGAAGATTTTTATATTTAGCGAAATCAAAGCACTCCTTCAATTATAACTTAGTAAATGCTGGTTGTTCTTGTTTGAAAAATGTCAACTTCTACGAGCAGTCCGTACCTTCTGGACGTGACGGATGTTAAGACATTTTTAATTCCTCCGGCAGATGTTTTTATATCTAGTCCTTTTTCTTTCTTTTATTTCATTGTTCGAATATTATCTGGACATATTTCTGATTGTCTGGACTCTGAACTAGGGACTAAAATCTGGAAAATCCAGACGAATCCGGTCCATCTGGCAATCCTAGTCCCAAATCAGATTCGTAGCAACGAAAGAACTTGGTCGTACACATCAGAATAAAATTTTCTAAATAAATCTTCTGGAGTCTGAAGTAAATGATTTTCTACTTTTGAATTGGAATCAAAACGCTTGGAAACTCGCATGTTGAATTGAAATTTCCCGTGTTGAATTCCACATGGGAAAGTGTCACGCATGTGGAGTTCTAAACACACGCAACAGGTCTTTCGGCGCCACTGCTGAAACATTTACCAATAATAACACTAGTTTACTAATAATTAAAAAATTTATGAACTTTAGATGCCACTATTCATTACTTACTTATGTAAAATCGGCTGCTGATTCTGAAAATCAAATTATTATTTTTTTTTCACGTCGTTTTCGAGATATCGGTCACTTTCGGTTTTTGGACCAAAAACAGAAGTTGGTTCAACTTAATTGCAAATATCTCAAGAAAAAATACCTATATATAAACATATTATATGTCAAATTAAAGGTAATTAAATTAATGCTCACATTAGTTTTTCGTTGGCATGATAGTTTCGGCGAAAAAAATTGATTTATAAAAATATTTTTTTGTTTTCGAAAAAATGAGAAAAAAGTAAAAATCAACTGCAAATTTTTAAAAGAAAAAAAAATTGGAAAAAACATTTTGTTTTTTATATCATAGTCTATATATTTATGAAGAAAATAAGATACTATCTATGAAAATCGATTAAGAAATGGAAAAGCTATATAAAATTGAATAAAAATTGGCGAATTTCATTTTTGCCTGTTTTTCCGTTTTTTTATGTGGGTAAGAATTTTTCGAACCCCAAAATCCAAATTTTTTAATGAAATTTTGTTATGTAGATACATACTGGTATATGCTAGAAAATAAAATGTTGGCTCCACCCCCCGAATGGGCAAAAACCGCCATAACGGACCAAAATTCCCATTTTTGGCCATTTTGGGCAGTTGATTTTGACTTTTTTCTCTATTTTCGAAAAAAAAAATATTTTTTTAGAAATCAATTTATTTCACCGAAACTGACAAACCAACCAAAAAGTAATTAGGGCATTGTCTATAGGAAATTTAATTACCTTTAATTTGACATATAGTATATTTATATATAGATATTAGTTCTTAAGATATTTGTAAGTAAGTGAAACCAACTTTATTTTTTGGTCCTAAAACCAAAAATGACCGATATCTCGAAAACGACGTGATAAAAAAAAATACTGTGATTTTCAGAATCAGCAGCCGATTTTACATATAAAATGAATAACGGTATTCAAAGTTCATTTTGGCTGTAAACTAGTGTAATTAATAAAAGTCCAGATGATCAGTGTCATAATTAAAAGTCTTGGATGAGATTTCTTTTCTGTTATAGTAGAAGGTATTTTATTAAGTACAGCAGCACACAGAGCATTTAATTGCTTTAAAAAAAAAAAAAAAAAAAATGAAAAGTAAAATTAAATTTATATTGAAAAATATTTCCGTTATCAGTAATTAATTAAAAAAAAAATTATGTACCTTAAAAGTATACACAATTTTTTCACGTTGTTTTTTTGTCTTAATAATTGAGGTATGTGATTTTGTTGGCAGGTACTGTGGAAAAATATACTGCATTTATTTTCGCGAAAAGCAATTCACTTCGTAAGGACACTGTCCGTCTATGTATGTTGGCTTTACCCCAAGTACGTTTTTACAAAAATTTACATAATTTCGCATCAAACAAGCGGCGGGCAGATCAAGCAAAGGGTAAAAAAGAGGACGACACACATGTGTTCAATATCCTCTTTTTGATGCACAACAGTAACAGTAAGGATATTAGCATATTTGTATAAATCTGACCTAACCGGTTTGACCGGATTCCTTTGCAATTTTACATAACTCTTAGCATTAACTGACCTAATCCCGCTATGCAATGGCAGCTGACTGTGTTGTTTTTGTAAGTATTAGTTTTTGTTGTTATCACGTGCATGTGTAAAGTGTCATACATGTGTGTTTTTCTTATGCACAACACAGGAGCGCATTACTTACAAATAAATTCAAATAAAGTTTCGCTGAGTATGTGCGAAATAAAAATTTCAATTTAATAAATAATTTTGGATTTAATTCATATATGTAAATATGTATGTAAAAATCCTAAAAGCGGTCACAGTAGCGTACCTAAGGAGGGGGCCATGGGTCAATCGGATCTTGAGAGCTATTCGGAATTGGAGAATTTACAGAGTTCAGCGCAATCACGTTTTCGGCAAAACTAAGCAAGCTAATTCAATGAAATTTGGCACACAGGTGTTACCTTCTTACATGCTGCTAGCATATAAATGTGGGCGAAATCGGTTCACGGGCACGCCTACCGCCCACACTCTATGTAAATATACTTCAGCCCATTTTGAAAAAAGTTGCTGCGATTTTAATGAAACTTGCTGATTTGGAGAACATGTAAACAAATTTGCAAAGGCTCTTAAAGGGGCGTGGCACAGCCCTAAATTTTAACTTTTATAACGCCATAACTCGTAAACCGTGCAACATACTGTGATGAAATTTGGTACACGGATACATATCATATGCATCTTGAATAATGTTGAAAGTAGGCGGAATTGAAAAAATGGGCGTTTTATTTTTTAACAATTAAAAATTTTGATTTCGTACAACTCGAAATTGGCACATACGATTTTCATAATAATTTTAGAGATGATACCACTGAAAGCAATTATCAATACAAGTTACGTCAGCATACTGGAAAAGCTCATTGAAGGGAGTGGTACAGCCCACAATATTTATAAACGTTATAATAAGAGAACTAACAATGTAATCATCAAGAAATTTAGTATGGCAGATATACTTGGTAAAAGGTATATTATAACAAAAACTTTTCACAAAAGTGCTGGTGGGCGTGGCACCTCCGATGTAAACAAAAATTGTTTAATGTTATAGATAGTGTGCAATGTGAGTAAGCTTCTTAAAATTAAGTGTATAGATGTCAATTATTATTAGCTATAAAAAGAAATGGACTTCGACGGGATTGCTTCAGTGAGCGTGGCACCTACCTACTACCTACTTGCTATAAGGTATGTCTGCATCAAAAGCGGGTGAAATTACGCCACTGGGCGTGGCACCTCCCATACAATTAAAATTAGCTAAGTGGCATATCTATCGAAATATGTGAGCAATCATACTAAAATTTGCTGTAATAGGTTTGTTTATGGAGACCTTCGACTCTTTTTTTGGCGTCGTTTTTGTATACTTTGTCATTATTATAAAATTGATTGCTGTGTTGAAATAATGCAGTTTCAATACAAAACCCCTTATGTTAAGTGACAAAATTAAAATAAATGAAGATGGTAAGAAATGAATGTCAGTAAAAGTGAACGGTAAATAAAAGCCAATTTCTTTAGTAATAAAACACTTCGATACAACTAATTTTTCGATACTCCGACTGACCCGTGCATTAATTAGTTCGTTATATTGGACGTTTACTGTATGCGTAAATAAAAGCCAGTTTCTTTAATAAAAAATACTTTGATGTTACGAATTTAACGATATTACGACTGATTTCAAGTAAATTTCTAGAGCTCGTTCATTTTCCTTTCTTAAAAAATCCGGTTGCCCAAGAAAAACTAAAAAAAAATGTCCAAATATCTTTATTTACTTGTTAAGTGTTCCTCTTTGTATTTATAGAACTAAAAATACTTGTGACCAAATCCATTGGTTACCGACTAAATATGTTGTTTTTCAAAGTAATTAAGGGAATATAGCATCCCCCGATTTGATTGAAAATAATTTTTTACGAAGTTATGCCAATTTAAAGTTTTAGTTTCAGAGCTTGAAAAACCACTGAAAATTGATTCAAAATAGTCGCATTATCATCAAAATCACAATTATTAATTTTAGTCTTTTGATTCTAATAGAACTTCTGATTCTCTGTCAGCATCTTTAATAAATTTTGAAAGTTGTTGAAAATTGGCGGAATTATAGCGCTTTGAAAAAAAGACAAGGCTGATTTTCTCAAAAACCCCAATTTTTTTTACGCTTAAAATTTTATTGTGAATTTGTATGAATATGAGAGAGAAATAACATGAGTTTATAGTTTGTTAACACACATTTGAGGTCAGGAAATTTTTTTTCGCCAAAATGAAAATGTGAATTTTTTTTTTTCATCATTGCCAAGCCACTACGGTAGTTGAGTGAATCCTAAGTATTGCAAAACCACTTTAAAGAACGGAGGTGAAGATGTAATGGTCTGCGGATTCTTCTTTGGTCATGGGACTGGACCAATTCATTGGATTGATGAAATTATGGATCGCTCCATGTACGTTGACATTCTAAAAGATGTGATGCAGCCATATACCGTTGAAGTGATGCCACTTAAGTGGAGGTTTCAACAGGACAACGATCCAAAATCACCTCTTAAGTTTTTAAGGCGTGGATTCAGAGCAATATAATTGAATTTTTTAGTTGGCATGCCCTGACCTGAATCCTATTGAGAACTTGTGGGAGATCGTTAACATGAAAATCAGGAGAGAAAATTGCAAAACCAGCGCGGATCTGTTTCAATCCTTGAAAATATCCTGGGAAGGGATATGGCAGGATATCATTAATAATGTAGTTTCCTCTATACCAGCGATTCTTAAACTGTGGTCCGCGGACCCCCTGGGGGTCAGCGAAACCATTCCAGGGGTCCGCGAAACATTTTTGACATCAATAATTTTACATCATCAAACTTTTCCCTTTATTTAAATAGCTCATTTATTAAAAATTCTACATGGACATGGCTTTTTGAATGATTGCATATTTTTAAAAAAACAAAGTATGCATTTACTTTTGTTCAAACCCGGGATGCCCAGCACCTAACTGATTCCACTCTTCCCACTGTTTGCCAACATCATCAATTTTTGTAAATTTCAATTTAGGCCAACAAGGTGCAGAATCAAATAAATTTAAAGTTGAAGTTAAGAGCTAAGCACAGTTGGGACGTGCGATATCGTCCATATTTTTCCTATATGTTAATAGTGCGTACAAAATTGACACTAGAAAATTTATCGCAGAGAAATAGAAAAAATTCTATTTGTTGGTGCGATTTGACACAAAAGCTAAATCGCAAGTCCCAACTGTATTTAGCTATTTAAAATAGAAGCGATTATAATGATACGAATTATGGTCAAAGCGCATTTAAAAGTGTGTGTATGAGTCAACACTCAACGATTTTATAGAATTTTCTAATAAAGTGCTTGATAATAAAACGCGCACGCTTTTTGTCGAACATTTAATGTCTCTAAAAAGCAGCTTCCGGAAGTATTTTCCTTGTTCTGATTCTGGCAATGACTGGTCAGGGATCCATTCAACACAGATGTTAGTATTGCTAAGCAATTATCGACATTAGAGCAAGATATACTCGTGACTATCTCTTGCGATACTTTTTTGAAACTAAAGTTCAATAAAATTGAACTAACTAACTTTTAGTTACTCCTAAAATCCGAATACTCTGTACTTGCAAATAAGGGCATCCAAAACCTGATGCCGTTTTGTACAACGTATTTGTGTAAACAGGCTTCTTCGGTACTATTATATATAAAATCAAAGTATAGAAACCAGCCATTGTGGATTTGGTTTCAAGAAAACAACATCATCCATCTCATTAAGTAAAAACTTTTACAGAAGTAAATATGTATAAAAAATTTCGCTTCTAAAATAAGCAAAAAAAATAGTTTTCATTTTAAGCTTTATTGTTATTATATTATTTATTATATTATTTATTAAAAAAAGTATGAAAAAAAAACAAATTATTTTCTAGGCTTTATTTTGACCAAGAAATATTTGTCTGAGTTTACTGTACATATTTTGACTTAAAACTTTTTTAATTCTTTTACATTTCCACAATTTCTATTCATTTTGCATTTTAATTACTTGAAAATGCTAATAAAAAATGTTTGCCTCTATAAATGCGCAAGATTTGTTAAAATACAGAGAGATATATGGTATAGGTATCAATATTTATTAGAAAGTAGTGTCTGCATGCTTTTCAACTTTTGGATCTTCAAAAACTGAACATACATAACATACATAGTGTTGAAAAGACCTTTTAAAACCGGAAAAATTAAAGCAAAATAAAAATTCTTCGTTCCTTAACCTCGTCAGATAACCGGACATTTTCTGTCTGGTTGAGTTTGACATCGGTTGGCAAGCCAGAGTGTCTTTGTCATTATTGAGTCAGAAATTAAGCTTAGAACGACGGCAAATGTCTAGAGTTTATATGGGGTCCGCAAAAAAAATTTAGCTCGATAAGGGGTCCTCGGACTACATAAGTTTAAGAACCCCTGCTCTATACCAAAGAGATGTGTGTGTGTCGTCCAGTATATATCTATAGTAAACTTTTTTTGGACATAAATTTAATGTAACCAATTTCCCCCCCTAAAATGTGGCACTGAATCCGCGCCTGTCGACCACTGTACATACATTAATTAGTTCATAATATTGGATTCCATGTGAATCGAAAAAGCGATCTTTGAAAAAATGCCATCTTAAAAATATCTTTGTATGAGGACCACCCTAAATATTCACGCTAAATAAAATTTGTAAAGCTAAGCAATGGGCTCTGAGTATAAATACAACGTGGTGTAAATTCCATGTGAATCGATGAAGTGGTCTTTGTGACAATTCTATTTCAAAAATATTTTTGTATGAGGACCACTCTAAATAGAAGTTTTATAGCCTATGACACCCGCCTAAACGATACTAATTTACTGTAAAAATTCCATCTAAATCAGCCGTATAGTTTTCGCGATATAGATAATAATAATAAATAATAAAACTAATAAAACTACTACCACTAATAAAACAAAACGATTTGCACTAGGAAATTCAATTAATCTTGGTTTATTTTTGTCTTTTTTTGCTGTCATCGATTGCTTGGTTTGAAAAAGCAAATAAAATTATGATTTGCAAAAGCAAAACAAGGCACTGTTTTTGATTAGCAGCCGACGAAACCACTGCACTGATCGTTTGAATCGTCAAATGACTCGGGTATGACCTCACTCGCTGTCTTAGAGTTGTAAACTACTGAATTCGACACCGAGTGACTATTGTTGCAGCAGAAACGAGTGTATCCGTGCAGAGGTCTAATGCGTATGTCAATCGGGATATAATTTTTTGATCCCAAAGTAGGCGGAATTGGAGAAGTGGGTGTGGCATATTTTGACTTTTTGAATTTTTTTCGATTTTGACTTTTTCAAGCTTTTAACTTTTCTTGATTTCTTCGACTTTTTCATCAATTTTTCTGCATTTTCCAAATTCGACTTTTTCCATTACTTTCAACTTTTTTCAATGGTTTCTATATATTTTAGACTCTTTCAGTTTTTTCAACTGTTTCAACACTCTTCCACCGTTTTGAACCTTTTTACATTATTTTCGACTTATTAAACCTCTTCAACCTTTTCAACGTATTTTTAACATTTTCATTTAAAAAGTACTTTCAATACAACTTAGTGTATGTGAGATTCGGCCTGGCCAAAGATAACACCTTTACTAGTTTCATTTTCAAATTGATTTTTCGAAATTTTTCGCGCAATTTTTATTTAAACTACTCTCTATCATATTTAATCTTTTTGAAATTTTTAATATAGTGAATTATTTTTTGAGATTTTTATAGATTTTATCAGGGATATTATTAAGGACTTTTGAAAATTTTTCGTGAAATTTTTAAAACATGTTTTTAGCATAACATAATTTTTCACAAAATTTTTACTTTAAAGTTTTATTCGAGACTTTCCTTTCGAAATTTCATTCGAGATTTTTACTAACTTCGTTAATTTTTTCCAAGATTTTTATTCAAGAGTATTTGCAACTTTTTTAGTTGCTCTTCTTTTTTTCCAAATTGCGGTTCGAAATTTCCATTATCCTATATTTTACTCAATCACTTATTTTCTCAGATTTTTTGGAAATTTTTTCTGATGTTTCATTTTATTTTATCAAATTAAAAAATTATTAATATTAGGATTATACTGTGGAACAAAATTTTTTTTTGTAAAAGTCTGCTCGGATCTGACGCTGCGGGGTGAAAATATATATAACCGAAAAAATTTTACTTTTATTGGGAATTTTGTGCTCTAAGTTGCCGAAAATACGTCCAAAAGGTCGGATTTGTTATTGAAAGTTGTAGATATTGAAGAGACGAACAAAACCCCAGCACCAGATGCAATAAGACTCAGTTTGCTTACGAGAAATATAGAAAAAACCACATGAATCTAGGTGCAAAATTCAAATGTTCATTTCTCGAAATTTCTTGAACAAACTGAGCCAAATGGTTTTTTGTTTTGGCCTATATTTTCACCCAGCAACGTCAGATCCGAGTAGACTTTTGCAAAAAAAAATTTGTTCCACAGTGTTATTTGGATATACATAATATAATAATATATATATATTATATAATATAAATTATATAATATATAATTTTTGAAATTTCTAATGGTTTATTTTTTTGAGATACCACGAAAGTTTAAAAATTCACATTCCATTTTATCTCATGTACCCCTACACATGCGCACACCGAGAACGCTCCTGTGCCTACTGTGTCCACAAAACGAAAATCCTTATAAATACAACAACAATGGCAACACATTGTTTATTAACGTTCTGCAACGGGATACAAATATGCATGTGCCGTTAATAATGCGGCGTCGCATGGAAATTAAATGTAGTTGTCCGTTGATCAAAAACTTACCAATCAAGTTTTTCTTAAACGGAATAATGAAATGCCATCGAAAGGGTTCGGCGAAGATCATCATTATCAACAACAATAACAACAACTACAACAATATAAGGCGATATCAGCAGCAAAAACACCGATGACTGTGTCAACATACAAAAAAAAAATGGAAAAACTCGTTTAGCGGCATATCCTGCCGCTATGATGACCAACTAAAGGGACATGAACAGGACATCTGCTACTTAATTCCTTCTGATTTTTTCTCCAATTTTTTTTCCCCTGACTTGATTGTTTCACACATTTATGATTTCCTCACATTTTGAATTTTTACATAACGGCACTTTTTCATAAAACTTGCCTGAGAGAAAACACACGCGTCAAAAAGGATATGTAGGAAAAAATTGCACGCAAGACAGTCTTTCTTATACTTTGTGAGCTTTTGTTATTGTTGTTGTTGTAGTTGCGCGTCTTCGAATTTTCTAAATGAGTTACGCTATACGTTTGTACCCTCGCTTGTAAAAGGATACACGCACACACATCCTTGCATGTGTACCAATAACGCGTATATGTTTATGCAAATTAGCAACTGCTTAAGAATATACCGAACCTGACGTTTTGCGATTCAAAGTTAAACAAAAAAAAATCTAAAGGACTGTGCTGCGGTTAACAAAATGGACAAGGGTCGCTGCTCTAAAGTACGTACTAGGTATGTGTCTTGAACACATCGCAACTGTGGGAAAATCGGTTTTTTATGTGTCACAAATAGGACATAATTTGCCAAACGTATCAGGCCAGTCCGAAGGGCTGACAATTTGAAAAATAAATAAATTATTGGTACCAACATTATTGGACAACAATTAGCTCTAACGGAGAATTTTTTTTTTTGCATGGTACGTTTGACAAACTAAGCGCCATATGTACCATACATCGCATAGCTGCTGTTTTGTGTTGAAGTTATTGTTAAAGCTATTCTATTAAAAGATACTTAAATTGAAGTGTATTTCAAGTGCCAAGGGAACTTAAACTCCAGAAATCAAACTTAATTTCACGTAATACAAAGATTCAGTGCTTTAAGCTTCGACTTAAAGTTAACATGCACCTAAAAGGATTGGCAAGTTTCAAATGCCACCACATGCTCATAATAACGTAGGTTGTGTCCAGAACAAAACTGCTGACTATATGTTCTCCAAATAGTTCATTGATAGTAAGCTTTTAGATGCATTGCCGTCAAGAGAAATCTGGAATTCACGAGTGAAAGACCCAACGCGTGTAACGCGCGGCGAGTCAAAATGTTATTTTTTCAAATGCTTTATAGTTAGGGGGACAGCCTGTTAAAATTATTTAAACAATTAAATTGTTATTACTTTTCATCTGTTGACAATATAAATTTTTATTTTAATTTTCTGCGAAAGCTAACGTTATAGACTATTAAACAAAAAAAATCCGACAGTGATCGGATCAGTACAACTTAGATAATAGACTTCAAGTATGAGTAGATTTGACAAAATCCAGCCAATTATCATATGTATGTGAATATTTTCGAAAAAAAAATTTTTCAGCAAAATCCTAATATACATACAGCCATGATCATATAAATAGCACACATTTTCTTAAGTTAAAAAAAGTTAATTTTATTGGCAGGAACTTATTTTTTTCAGAACTATGGATATACACAAATTTAACTTAATGTATTACCAATTTAGCTAGCAAAAAAAATTTAAGTCAAAATTAAAAAATTTTGAATTGCTTAATCAAAATGGCTGACATAGCCATTATCAGATGTTCAAATAAATAGCACAAATACTAAAATTTGGAAATTTTTTTATTTTCAATGTTGAAATCTAAAAAAATCTGCACGTAAATGATTAAGTATAATTAATATTTTGTACTAAGTCCCTTATTTTGCATGAACGCTTCGCATCTTCGGCTCAAGCTCTCCACAAGCCTTTGCGACCTCTCCTTAGGAATGAACACTAAGTTTCTTGAGCTGCTGTCCACAAATCGTCAAAATTTTTGATATTTTGCCTCTACATCACCCCATAAATGTCCTTTGGAATTATGGTCGGGACTTTGCACTGGCCAGTCCAAAACACTTATTTTCTCTCGTTGAAGCCAGGGTTTGATGATATTGGCCGTATGTTTCGGGTCATTATCATGCATGAAGTTGGCATAGAATTCAGAATATGGGCTTAGCGTGTCACAAAACTTAATAGGAAGACGGCTCAATGCAGCAAATCTGTATGGGCGTATTGCTAGAAAAAAGTCGCTCCTGTCAAAAAAAGCACGATGAAGCGTTTGTTCTTTGCCAAGAAACATTTTTTTTTTGTCGGCCGAAAAACTAGTGAAAAATAAAATTTTTTTACTATCTTTTGTGGACTTAAAAAGTATTTTTGATCACAAAGCCCACGAAGAAAAAAAAAAAAAAAAAAGCTTAGATATGTAATGTTATTCATCATTTTCCATAGAAAAGAATTGAAAATTAAAAAAAAATTCTTTTGGACCTTAAAACTAGTGTAAAATATTTTAAATTATAATCTTGTTTTTTGGATTTTTGAGGAATTTTTGACTACAAAGCTCACCAAAAAACAATAAATAAAAAAACTTTTATATTTGTTGTGTTATTCACCGTTTTTCATAAAAAAAAATATTGAAAATAAATTTAATGAAAAATAATTTTTATATATTTTTGTTTTATAGGTTTTTAAAGTATTTTTGATTACAAAGTCCACAAAGAAAAGCAAAGCAAAAAAATTTAAATTATTCACAATTTTTCCTAGAACGCATTTTTATCAATATTATCGGTAAAAGCGTTTACCTTAAAACGGCCACAAAACGAATAGGTGATTAGGTACGATTTTGCGGATCATGTTTTTGGAATCTTCGAACACTAAATAATAATTGTGCATTGTCAGATTTGGTTGACAATTTTTACCGATTTTGATCTTGCTTGAAACGAACCATGTCGGCCAAATTAAAATCTTAAAACGGCCATAAAACGAGTAAATGAGCAGATCCGATTTTGCGGATTATGTGTTTGGAATCTCCGGACACTATATAATAATTGTGCATTGTCAGATTTGGTTGACAATTTAATCGATCTTGATCAAGCGTACCGTGTGCGTAAGAATGCATTCGCGTTCATCTCTGATATACACATAACTTATGTTGTTTCACCTTCTCATCAAATATCGAGTTTAGCGGTTATTCCTTGTGGCCACAGAATTGTTCACTTAATTCATTAAATTTACAAAAAAAAACTTTGGTGCAAACATAGAATGAATTAGACAAATCTCAGAGTTATTTTTACCATTTAGCAAATTAGGGTTTGGGAGCATTAGAGAAAAAAATTGGTTTAATAGAAGAATTATTTCCAAATAAAAATATATTATGTCTATTATGTAAACATACTACGAATTATAAAAAGCTGGTTAAAAATTCCAAAGTTTGAATTGATTTTACTAATTTTGAAATTGAATTTTGAATTTGAAAATCCAAAGACCAAAGTATTTCGAATTTGCAAATTTTTTCTTTAATTTAAAGAAATGAATAGTTGAATTCCAGAAATTTTATTCATAGAATTGCAATTCTTTGATTTTACCAATTCTGTTTTTTCTGTGTATATAACACGGTTCGACAAAATGAGATTTTTTTTTGCACCCATGAAAAATGTCAATATATTCTGATAATACACGTTAAAAAAATACGTAGCTGGTGGTTTTTCACCAGCACGTCAGATTTTTTAATCGATTTTTGAAGTTTTTGTATGATTAAAGTTTTTTATGATCACAGCTATCGATTTTAAATAACGAAATAACGCTATAAGATATAAAATAGTGAACCGATTTTCATGAAAGAAGGCTTTTTAGAAAGGTTATTACATATCAAATTTTATGAATAGAAAATAAGTACCATATGGTTAATACTGACTGAATCATTTGATTTTCTTTTATTTTTAATGTCTATTTCTGAAATTTGTTTTACAAAAATTATACAGGTCGACAAACCTCAGTATCTGAAACCCAAATATACTTTCTCGAAGGTTTTTGACGCGCATGTAATGAGTATTTGTGAGTGAATAGTTTCAGGGACCACAAAAATAAGTGCTGCCATAATAGTTTTTTGGTAGAAAAATTATGGAAGTCAGTTTTAAAATTTCATAAACACAAATAAATCCCGAGACTCTGAAGTCTATGTATGTATATATGTACACATTGCATACAAAAATACGAACCACAAGCAAAATTTCAGCGTCGTTTCTTGCATTTACTATGGCGACTCATAATTCCGCTTCTCGTATGAAAAATCAACTTTGTGCTCGGCTCCGTTATGAACTTACACTGTGGACGCACACAAACGTTTCTGAGTGGAACTTGAACAGCAAAATTAATTTTTAACTTTGTATGAACAAACTGAATAATTACACATCTCTGGCATTACTAGACACTTCAAAATGTTCTCTTTGTTTCTCAGATGTTGAATGGTTTTTTAAAATATTGAAGTTCTCTAGTGTATTGTTGAGGCCGTTGGGGGAGGGGGGAACTTTCCCTATTTCCCCCCGTGGATCCTCGCTTGCATGCATCTTTTGGAGAAACTGGAAGAAAATGGATTCAGAGCAACAGGTACTATATTGGAAAATCGTGTTGGGAAGAGAGTTCATTTTCCGCTAGATAAAAATATGAAAATAGGTGAGATATGTCAATTTGCCAAAGACAACACTGTAGCGGTAGTAAAATGGTGTGACACGAAATGTGTCACAGTTGCGTCAACTATATGTGGGCAGAACTCAGTTGGATCGTTGGGCAAGGAACTTAAAGAGAAGATTGCCATTTCCTATGCCAGTCACAATAAAATTATATAGCTCGAAAATAGGAGGAGTAAATATAGCTAACCAAATGATGGAGTATATAATACTCCAAAATGAAAACAAGAAAATGGACAGTTAAAGTTTTTTTTTTCATTTTCTTGATTTGGCAATTTACAACAGCTGGATGGAGTATAGAAGAGACGCGAAAATATTGGGTGTTCCAAAAAAACAAAGTAAAAAAGTTTCTGCATTTTAAAATGGAGATCGGAGAAGTGCATGCAAAGCACCAAGATGCACTACAAGATATAGTTGTTCCCAACAGTTGCCTGAAGAATTCCACGGAAGTAAATATCATCCACACAATGCTCCCGATAACATAAGATACGACCGATTTGAGCACTGGTCGGAATTTGTAACTGGAACTGCTGAGAGATGCTGCAACCCATCATGTGATAGTCGCACTAGAGCCCGATGCCAAAAATGTAAAGTCCACTTGTGTATTGCAAAAGACAATCACTGCTTCCAAGCGTATCATACAAAATAGTTTGAACTCAACCTCAAACTGCTCTCATTTTTATTTACTGAAGTATTTTTGATGTATTATTTTTTCAAGTCTTACTTTGTAAACTGATGTCAACATTTAATTTAATACACTCAGAAAAAAAAAACTCTGTTATCCGAAGAATTTTTGCATTCTTGAAAAATTGTGAGCTAAAAATTGTTGACTTAACAAAAATTCTTTCCAGCAAAAACTCGTTTTTGATTTTTTAAGAATGAAAATATCAATTTAAAAATAAAGTTCTTACTAAACTATATTTTCTTCCACATTTTTAAGAACGGAAAATTGTTGACCCAATAATAAAATTTTTGTTTTAAATATTTTTGTGATCGTATTGGCCTTAAAAATGCAATTGTTAATTCAACAATAAGTTCTTCAGCTCACAATTATTATCAAGAAAAAAAAACAGTCGGCATAACAATGAAAAATGTGAATGTTTTTGATTTCAAAAACTAATTCTCGGACTAAGAAATAAAATTCTTGCCACAACAATTTATTCTTAAAGTTGTGAAAAACAAAATGTAAATCTGTCACTTTAGCAAAAAATTAGTGAAAAAAATTCTTATTTTTTAGTTAGATCTGATCGTTTTGATTTGTTTTATAAATTGAAATAAAAGTAAAATGGAATGTGAAGTAATAGTTAATTTTATTGATGCTCCAACCAAGTTGGGAAATATCCTGGGACGGTGTAAAGGCATTAGACGAGTGCCGTGTTCCCATGAAATTGATGATATTTTCAATAAAAGGGAGTTGATGGCAGACAAAATCAGGTTCCGATATGGTCTAAACAAGTGGAGGGAAGCTAATCATGTAAGTACCTACCATAGTTACAGCTTTGGAATGCGTATTTTTGGAAATTCGAGAATTAAGCCCAAAAATCTGAAAGAGCGTGTCAAAAAAGTGAGCCGTGATTTTTTGAAATTTTTTTGAAGGTCATTTATAGGTGGCGCAACGTCAATTTATGCAAAATGTCGACTTGATGCGGTCCGAATGAGTAAAAAAGTAATAAAAATGCAATAAATATGAAGAATTTTTTTTTGCTACCGCATCAAGTCGAGATTTTACAAAAATCGATGTTCAACCTTAAAAAAAATGAAAAAAAATCTTAGCTCACTTTTTGATACCCTCTTCCTGGAATTTCCAAAATTTTTTTTTTTGAATCAGTCTTAGTGATCAAAATGCGTTCGTTAAAGCGTTTTGTATGGAAGAATCATGCGCTTATGTTTTCTTTATTTACCTGCCTTAACGGCACATATTACGAATTGTTTTTTCTTTGTGCACATCTACAAAACAGTACCTTTCAAATGATATAAGTTTTATTCTCCTCTCTTTATAATAACTACTAAAAAAGTGTACCATAAGTTTCGATGTACACGTATTAATATATAGATAATTGCTTTCAACTCCCTATAACGGGGATGTGTCACTAAAATAACCTAAATCTTGCCAAAACTTTTTATTATTCACGTAACCCATCAATGTTCACTCTATGAAATCTTATTTGAAATGAAAATTTTCTTGTTTTTGTTGTTGAAGCCAGCAGAGAAATCAAAATATTTTGAAATCCATCCAACATGACTGTCAAGCGGCAGTTTCTAGAGTTCACATGATCAAACATTGAGGTTTGTCAAGCATGATGGACAGCATGAAGGATGGTGTGTACAGCCCTAATACAAATTATTTCTTATCCTTCTCTCTTCTTCAGTGTGATTTACTACCGTGCTGCCAGAGTGACAAAACACATTCAATGGTGCCCCCATGAATTTCTTCGGATGCTGTGCGCGCCAGCTCCTCATCAATTTTCAATCCTTAGACAGGGCTCGAGGCAAAACGTGTTTCTGGAAACGATATCATAAAGAGCTATCAGGAAACAACAAATTTAACCAGTACCGATCAGACCACCATAACTAGATGCGTTGTCGACCACTTTCATTATTATGGTATAAAAATGTGCCCAACTATTATGCAAAAAGTGGCTTAATTAAATCAAGTTTTATTAAATTTAAATTTACACTACATAAAAGTTCCTAGTTCCTATTTATTGAACACTTTCTTTCTCATTTTGATGCTCTAACTCAGTGATTCCCAAAGTATGTTCCGTGGAAACCTGGGGTTCCACGAAAAAATTTAGGGGTTCCGCGTGACAAATTTTATTTCATTAAAAAAAATTTAATGATTGACAGTTTCCTCGGAAAGTTTATAATCGGCCACCAAATTAAATTTAAAATTTTTAAGTCAGGTTGGACTATAAATAGTTTTTATAATTTATTCATTATACTCTGTAATATTTTTATCACTTTTGTTTCTATAAAAAAGAATTTGCGTTGATCGATGGATAAAATATGGGTCGCTAAAGAAAAATAACATTGTTAGTAGTAATACAGAAATCGCGGAATCAACTTCCAGTTCCGTACAGCTACAGCCTAATCCTCCAACTCTGCCATCTTCCGATTTTGGATAAACGTAAACATGATACTAGTTATCTGTCGTTTGGATTTACTAGTTCTGGTGACGAGAAAGCTCTAGATGCGGTTTGTTTGCTTTGCATCAAAATATTGGCAAACAGCTCCTTAGCACCAGCAAAACTACTTAATTTCAGTGACATTTAAATCTGTTCTAGACGAAGAGGTAAAGATTATTAATTTTATTAAAAGTAAACTATTGCAATCACGTATTTTCAAAGCCATGTGTGACGATATGGGTAGTCTTCACACCACTTTTATGCGAATATTTGAATTGCGAAAGGAACTGTTGGCGTAATTTTATTTGTCATATATTTGAATTATCAGACAGATTAAATAATATGACTTGGCTATTTACCTTGCTGATATATTTGGAAAATTGAACGAATTATGTTTGGCTCTGCAAGGAAAACAAGTCAACATATTGCAAACAAAGATAAATTGGTTGCCTCAAAATAACTTCGAGTGTTTCCAGACGCTTTGTGATTTTCTCGAAGTATCTAAAGTGGATTGGGAATGGAAATTCTTGATGGCATAAAAACACATCTGTCCAGTTTACAGCAATCACTCAGTGATTACTTTCCAAACCTAGAGAATCAAGGTAATTACTGGGTTTCGTATCCTTTCAAAATAAGGAAAAATCAAAAGGATTTCATTCATGAATTATGAAAATTTGATTGAATTGAGTTGGGATACAGAATTGGAAGCCAAATTTAGAACATTTTCATTACCAATATTCTGGTCAGACGTATTCGATGAATATCCAAATTTATCAAAACAGGCTTTTCGAATTCTATTGCATTCTTTACTTTAAGTTTTTTGTTATTTTTTTTAGCTTATGTTTTGTATTTTTATTAATTATTTAAATAATGAATTGTTTTTTTTTTTAAGTTTTGTTTAATTCATTAAAATTTGAACTACAAAAATAATACTTGTTTCATTTAATATCAGATATTAAATTTTGAAATCATTGTTTAAAAAATATTCAGGGTTCCGCGATCATTGGCAACAAAATAGTTTGGGAACCACTGCTCTAACTTAATAAGTTGAAAAATCCATTTCAATACAATTATGTCAACTACTTTATTTTTAAAGAATGGTGACAACTAGTTTTTCATGTAAGGATTTAAATTTTATTTAATGCAACATTTTTAATATTTGAACCAACAACTATTTTTACAATCTTTATTAACAACGCAATCTTGTCACAACAATTCAAATTGTTGATAATCAACAACTCGTACTTGAGCCAACAATTTATTTTTTTGAAGCGTTGACAATTTTTATATATAAGCCAAAAATAAAAATTCTTACTTTACGGCTAACATTTTTATTGTTAAAATAAGAATTTAAGTTATTGAGTTCATTTTAACCTAAGGAAATTGTTGGGTCAAAGTATAAAATTGTTGGAATTACATCTTTTTTTTCTGAGTGTAAAAAAATTTGTATGCATTGTTTTTAACATTATTATTTTATAATAAATTTTAATAAAAGCTAAATGACGCATGAAAATTTTGAATTTAATTTACACGCTACGACCCAAACTACACAAATGTGTTAGGTTCTTTAAGAGTAAATCCTTGATGCCAAAAATTTTTAAAAATTTATCATGCCTTTATGATACCTTCAGATATGCTCATCCGAGATAATATTTCGCAAGGTCCATTGTCTCAAAAACAAATAAACTTTGTTGACAGCTCATAGGAGCTTCGAAAGAGGCACCATGTTTCGATGGAATGAGAAGTGATGACCAAATGACCAAAACTACAACTGGTATGCCAACCTTTGAAGGTTGCAAATTTGTCATACGGCATATAAGCAAACTTCAAATTATCCCGGAGCAGTGAAGGGAGCCTCATGCGCTCAATGCCATATGCTCCGTCCTCAGCATGAAAGACTGGTTAGATTCATTGGAGATCAATATCAATATACTAAGACGAGTTGGGATCCCGGAATTGTTGGTATAGATTCTAGGATATTAAAAGTTCTGCGTGCTAGGTACGGCATGCGTTCTCATCTGAATCTGGACGTGCACTTGTCACGGTTTTGGATTCGGTCAAGGACAAGGCGAAATAAGTAATGATTAATGACGGTTTCTAGTCGACCAACATTACCTTCATGCAGATTAACTTACTGCATTGCTCATCGGCGTCTTCGGGGCATACCGGGTGTATTTCGTTCGCACTTTCAGCCACACGAAAAATGTCGGCGTAGTTTGACAACAGTGGATGGCCTTTCTCATAAAAAATAACCTTAAACGCTATATCTTGGCACCCAAGGTAGATTTTTTTAAATTTCAACGAAATCGGACAGAAACTCTATTCGCGCCGTTTACAGGTTTGATCAAATTTTGGTATCGAAGGTCTGCTTTGAAAATTTGGTGTGTTTAATGAAACGCAGAACGAGAAATATTTTTTTTTTTTTTGCCTTACTGTCCCTTAGTATAGTTTTTTCCTCGAAGGTATGGCTTGATTAACGAAATCTAGAATAGCTACACTTACAGCTGTGTTCTTTGAAATAGCAGTGTTCAGTCGACAAATTCAAATGCCTTAATTTTATCTAATTAAGTGATACAAAATAACTTTTTATGAAACCATTTAATGCGACCTTGGTTTAAAAAAAAATGCAATGGCACCCCTGATAATGTCTTCCGAAAAAAGGGAATTCCCCAAATTTCGCAAGTGTCAGTAAATTGCGTGTTCTTTGGAATAGCAGTGCAGCATCTAAACATCTACTTTTGTTTAATTGAAATTAGGTTTAGGATTTAAAAACGGGACGTGCAGAGCATTGCACACATGAAACACGAATGCTAATCAAAACCTTAATTAAAGAAAGAAAAACGTATAAATATATCCAATTTGAACTAGGTTGATAAGTAACGCCATTAAATGGAAAGAAAACACTGAAAACGTGGAAAAATTAGAGCAGCAACGGCCCGGGATGACTTGGCGATCATAAAGGCAGTAAAGTGTGACCCTTTTGTAACTTCCAAGAGAATCAAAGAAGATTTGAAACACGTTATAAAAGCTGTAACTGTTAGGAAAAGGTTGTGTGAGGTTCGACTAAAAGCTAGAAGCTTGGTAACAGAAACACAAAGACGTCGTCGTTTACGATTCGGACAAGACCATGTCAATTGGCCCCAATCAAAATGGAGAAACATACTTTGGTCGGATTAGTTAAAGATTGAAATATTTGGCTCAAGTAGTATAAGGAAATTTGTAATTTGGGCTTGTTTCCTTGGAATGGTGTAGGTTCAATTTTTTGGATCAAAGATATCATAAATTTTTTGGATCAAAGATATCATGACTCAATTCGTATACATAAATACTCTACAAGACACTACGCTGCCGTATGCTGAGGAAGAAATGCCGATTCGATGGGTTTTCCAACAGGATAGTGACCCAAAACATACGGCAAAGAACACAAAGGGATGGCTCCAAGACGAACAAGTTAACGTTATGAGTTGGCCAGCCCGATCCCCAGATTTAAATCCGATTAAAGTTTTAAGTGGAGTGAAGTTTTTAAGTTTTTAATTTATATTAAAAAATCACAATTGCATTTTTTGATCCCAATTAGTAATTCTGTTTTATAATATGTATTTTATGTTTCTGTATAAATTTAAATAAATTTTGTACTAAACTTTTCTATATTTTTGAATTGTTTTGGATACAAAAAAGCACTGCTATTTCAAAGAACACCAGCTGTATCGTATCTCATCGAGCAGAGTGCTGGGAATCTATCAGATTCGAGATCGGTTAACCAAAAGCTGAGGTATATGCTCGGAAAGATTTCCTATGTTTTTCACTTTGTCCTCAGAAATCTTTGTTGATAATGTGGGTGTAAAAAGCAAATTTGACAGTTTCTCCTCCGTCCTAATGAAGACGTCGACTAGCTTTTTAAGCGATTTTACCAAGATAGTCCAGTAAATTAAGGGAAAACTTTTGAAATTCCATACCCAGAGCGCAATTAAAATGATCCTATTTAATTCTTCTTAAAAAATACCATATCTAATGAATTAACCTCATGCCAATACGCGCAAATATATATATTAATACGTGAACATAGAAACTTATCGTACACTTTTTTTTTATATACAATATATTATAAAGAGAGGGGAATGAAACTTATGCATATCATTGGAAAGGTACGGTTCTATATAATAATGTGTGCATGTTGCCGCTTAGGCAGGTAAAATAAAGTGAACATACATACAAGAATTCCTCATACGAAACGCTTCAGCCAATTAAACAAAAGCATTTTGAACGCGTTCATGGCTGTATGAGCTACCTAAATAAGATCGTGTCAATGAACAAAAACGTTTTGTTATTAATACTGCCCTCAATAGAGCAATAGGCGTATCTCAAATAAATGTATATTTTGGATAACTTAAGAAGTTAAGCATCTAATGAACTACCGTAAATGCCGGTATAATAGTTCAAGCCTATAAAAACTCTCTTAAGAAAATTTCCTCTGTCTTAATTTTAGAGGCATGGACTGTCCTAGAAAAAACTTTTTAATGTTTTTATTTTTTAAGATTATAGTCAACCTGATAATCTTATACGTCTAAAACGACACATTATTTGTTCTGTGACGTTTGATATAATATATAACACTTGAAGATAGCACTTCTAACGACAAAGATATCTTACAAGCCAGAAAAAGTCTGCGTACTGATTTTGTCCACATATGTATTTGCAAAATCCCGAGTTAAAATATTCAGCTATGGCAAAAATAGTTGGTGCATCAGATAAAACTGTCTTTACGGTCATTTCTTTAAATATATAGGGTCAACCTGTTTTCCGAAAAAAAGTTCAGGCAAAAAACCAGAATTTTCTAACCCAAATGTAGCGGTGAAGGTGAGGCGTCTTTTCAGGCAGAATCCCAACACCTCAGTGTGAGATATGGCGGCTAGAGCAGATACATCAAAATTTACTGTACAAAGGATAAAGAAGAAAAGTAAGCTAAAGAGATATAGAATTCAAAAAGTATCAGACCTTTCTGATGAAAAGCAATTGATGGCTCAGATGCGAGCCCAAAAATGGTATGAAAGGTACCTGACCAAATTTGATTGCTGGGTTACGAAGGATGAAACTAAATCAGATTTTAAGCAACTATCTGGGCATGAATATTATACGGCACCGAAGAAGGGACATGTGCCTAGTAAATTCAAAGAGAAAAACATTTCGAAATTTCCAAAGCAATATATGAGTTGGCAGGTCATATGCACCTGTGGTCTCAGAAACAGCTTCTTTGTTACGCAAGGCACAATCAATTCTAAAGTTTATATTGACAAATGCTTCGAAAAACGTGTTCTACCATTTATTCGTGCACATGACCTGGCCATGAAACAACTGTGCAAAATTTAAAGAAGGGCCTTAAGGAAGAAGTAAGAAATTTTTATAGAAAAAAAAACAAAATTGTTAATTAGTTTTTTAGCTATTTACATTCTGAACACTAGCCATAATAAACAAAAAAAGAATTTATTGGATATTTTATGATAACTGAAATACAAAACGTAAGATTTTTTTTTTAACAGTCCTTATTTTCTTGAAAAACTCAACACTTCAAAAATCCATACTTAAATAAAAAGTTTGAACTTCAACGTTAGATAACTTGAAGAGTAAGTTGGATGTTCTCTAGTAAGAAGTTCTCTAAACCTTCTTTGATCATTACAGCGAGATTAGTAACTCTTTTTCGTTGCCTTCTAAAGAACATACATACATATGTATATGTAAATATTAGAAATATCGAAGAAAATGACAGAGCTGTGTGTGTTATTTATAGAATGACCGAGATACATAGTATATGTAGCATTCAGTGGAAAACTCCAAATTATTTAACAGATCCTTTTTGTTCAAAGGTTTAGATTCCTATGTGCATACATAGTATTCGCCAGCATTTCGCGATAAGTAAGCGCTGGTAGAGGCATTTGATCGAAAATTATTTTGCTTAAAAAGGCCGCTCCAACACTTTCCATTGTGCGGGGGGGAGGGTGGGATTCGTTTTTCAATTTAAACTTTTTCTTAAGCTTTTCATTTCCTCTTTGCATAAATTAAACAAAATACAACTTTTTTGAGTTGGAAAAAAGTAAAAAATTTTAATTGTTGCCATGAAGCAGAGCAACCCTTTAAAAAAAAACGTCCACACCAATGAACCACCAACCACTCCACTCCCGCTATTGTAATGCCATGCGTTTCTTCTGCCCACCACACCGCTTACTCTACAAAACGCTTTCACAATAGTGCCAGCGGCTTTTGTTTTGATGATGGAAAACGCGCGCAAAAAGAAATAAATATGGCGGACGTGGCCAAAATATACATAGCTATAAAAGCGGGAATAAAAATCCTGTACAAAATATAAGAAAACAAAAAAAAAATAAAACAAAGAAGGCGGAAGAAAAAGAAAAAAACGCGTTCATGAGGGTGGACAGCATAGAAAGCGTTAGCGCTGTTATCAATTTGTATTGGTGTTAGTGAGTTATGATGGCGGCGGCGGCCGTTGTATGCTAGTGGTGGGAAGAAATACAAAATTTCCAAATTATTAAAAAAAAGGGAACGACGCAAATAAGTAGAGGCATTAAAAAGAAGCCCAAGTTTTAACTTAACTTTTCACCAAAGGCAAGGGGGGAAGAAGGTGAAATGGTTTTTTCCTATTCTTAAGGTGGTGGTCTGTCATAGCCAAAAAAGTACAGCACACAAAATTTACGCACATCTGCTTAGTAGGACAGCATTTTTCATTTGTGTTAGTTTACTTTTGGTTGCTGCTTAAATTTTTCTTAATTAAAGAAATTATTTCATGTAGTTTGTATACAGGATACTATGTATTAAAAAAAAAATCTACTTCTGTGTGCTGCAACTTCTCACGGAGAAAGGTGAAAATCCTTTTTTGTATATTCTGTTATCAGTAACAGCTTAAAATTTATCTGAATTGTAATGATGCAAATTATGAATTAGATAAGGACCTGCATAAGTTGTATGCTGGCGATTTAGGGCGCCAATTAAAAAAAAAAAAAAAAATATGATCAAGAGTGCTTGATCTAGAAGTCAGCCAGTTTATAGGCTGGTGAAACAACACTGATTGATTTATTGATTGCGATTTCTACAGAAAGAACGATATCCTTAATTTAGTAAACAGTAACATATGAGGCGTTCAGTTGCAAAACCGGCCAAGTCTCTTTTTCATTTTAGTCTCGAAGAGGTACACTGAAGGAAAAGAAACATGATTTTTTTAAACATTCGGCTGGTTAATTTATTTTCAGTTGATTTTTTTGTGTTTCAGTATATTTGACAAGGAAATTTATAAATTCAACAGGAAATAACTACAACGCTGGTAAACATTGAGTTTTTTTATAGAAATTTATCTAAATTTAATGTCGTATGTATACAATTCCGAAAGCAAAAAAGTAATAACGAATCACTTTATTTACAATGAATTCTAAAAAGGAGACCACCAGGTTGCGGCGTCACCGATTTGGCTAAAAATTTTCCAGATGGTAGTTCGAAGTAAACATTAAACACGAGTAAACGTTAAAAACGGCGAAAATGGTTTTTCTTATTTCAAGTGAACTACCATCTGGAAAAATTTTAGCCAAATCGGTGACGCCGCAATCTGGTAGTCTCCTTTTTAGATTTCATTGCAGTGAAAATGTTGCATATGTTTTTTTTTTTTAAATCTAAATAATGTTTTATGATTCGTTATTACTTTTTTGCTTTCAGAATTGTATATATACATCAAATGTTCATAGATGGTGAAGATCTGTGAATGTTGCCAGGCTGGCTTTCTGGCGCCTGTGTGTGGCGCACTAACGCAGACTGATAAAGGAATTTAGTGCAAATATGGGAAATCAAAGTTTGTCCAATCAATGATGATTTGATTCCTAATGGCTAATGGTCATAGAAACGTGGCCAATAAATAAAATAAGTAAACCGAGCGCAGAAAATGAATATTCCATATGAAAAAGCACTAAAGTTGGTCCGATCTGGACAAGAGAGTGGTGTCAATCGATCGTGAGTGTTTTTTATTTTTGCAATTTCCTAGTCAATTTAAATAGATTCCTGGTCAATTTAAATAGATGCCTGGTTAATATTATTAATAAGCCTCAATTGAGTTTAACCATATATAGCTTTGAATTAACTAAATTAATTTTTATTATTTTCAATCAGATTTCTGGTTAAATTAACTAGATTTTATCTTGGCACCGAAACATTACGTTTCCTAGTTGAAATAACCAGGTCATAGTTGATTTTTTTTCTCAGTGTACATGGTCTTATTTCGATTCTGAAGTGACATACTCTTTTCTTTTTGCTAAATCCGATCAAAATAATTTTTTTTTTCTTGGAAAATGCAGTGCATTGCAAACGCACTGCACTAACGTAACGCTACCGTCATAAGCTCCAAACAGTATCAATTCACTAAAAACCGCACCCTGAAGCAAGGCCGCATCCAGGATTTAATAACGGGGGGGGGGGGGGGGCGGGTTTGCATTTGAGATTTTTGAAAATAAATTTTTGCAGCAATATCTTTAATTTTTCAAACCGATGACATTTTTATTTTTGTAACGCACTTTCAAATTTTGTAAACACTAAGTATGCTATGCACTATCGCTTACTTACTTCAAGACTAACATAACTCAAAAAACCTAAATTGGGAGAAAAACTCTTTTAAAGTTTTCAATAAGTTACTTTTTATATGAAAATGATGAAAAGTATGTCTGCTTCAGTAAGTGAGCGATATGTACATATACAGTTAGTTCGTTCATAAAAAAACATGTTTCTGGTTTTAAGGTTGCATTTTTTTTGCAACAAAAATTTTTAAAAAAATCGTTTACAGAAAACTTGAAAATCCTTTATTCTAGCTAAAAAATTAAAACTAAATTATTTCATATATTCTGAAACTTGGGTAGTTCTTCTTATACTTATTTTATAGTGAACATTTTTGTGACTTAAGCTACTAAAAATATTTTAAATAATTTTAAATATTTTATGTGGCCTCTTTTGGCTGTAATTATGAGGCATACTCGCTATCAATTTGTCAAGTACACTTGAGTGCTGATCTCCGACCACTGTCCATTGGCGACCTTCCATAACCAGACTATACTGAAAACTGACACATGTAAACTGATTTCAAGTGAAAATTTTAGCGCTTGTTCAGAAAAATTCAAGCTTCAAAATCAATATTTTCTCGTTTCAATTCTCGGACAAATATTTCGACAACGATGAAACGAGACATTGCAATGATTAAATTTTATCGAACTCTTTTTTCTAATATAATTGTAAGCTCCTTTTCGAAGATAGCTACTCAAATCGATATTTCCTCAAAGACCGTTGCCTCTACAACCGATTACAACTAATTACAAGTAATTTCAAAGATATATTTTCTGGGTACTCTCGATGAAAATTAAGCAAAATGTATTGACAAAGTCCGAAAGACAATTAATTTTCGCGATCATTTCTCTAACAATCACAAAGCAAAACAAAGACAAAGGGCGAATCTTTCACTGATGTTTTGGAAACATTTGAATCAATCCGATCTAGACTTGAGGCAGTTTCGAGAAAACCACAATTCCTCAGGAAATTCAATTATGTTGTCGATCAGAATACTGGGCTTGTCGGGTGAATCCAATTGAATTGATTGAAGTATTCAAATATGTACCTTTAGCATCGCGTGATGTTGAACGTACGCTTGCTGTGTATATAGGCAAATCCGAAAAGTTGTTACCTTTTGAGGAAAAATAAATTTTTTTTTCAAACTTATGCACACTGTTTCTAAATATTTATTCACCTTCTGACAAGCATAACAATCAAGATTTTGCATTGTTACTTCGTTTTGAACAAATGTTCAAAAAGTTATAGAGCAAAAACGAACAAAATAGAACAAAAATGTTTATATAAAACATTTTTTATCTTACTTATGGTACCTACACTGTTTCTAAATATTGGTTTAACTTTAGATAAGCATAACAATCAAGATTTTGCATTGGTACCTCTTTTTGAACAAATGGTCAAAAAATTATGGACCAAAACTTTTTTTTAATTTTTGTTCGTTTTTGTTCCATAACTTTTTGAACATTTGTTCAAAACGAAGTACCAATGCAAAATCTTGATTGTTATGCTTATCTGAAGCTGAACCAATATTTAGAAACAGTGTGCCATAAGTTTGAAAAAATTTTTTTTTTTTTATTATGTGGGCAAATCCGCGAAGTTGTTACTTTTTGAGGGAGAAAAAATAATTATTACCGTTGAACATTTTTCCACAGTATGTATACTTTACACCTAAATCTACCAGGTAAGCAAGGAATTAACGTTGTTTAATTAAATTCATGAATGTGCTATTGAAAAATAAGAAATTTTATTGCCAGGAAATCGAATATGTACCATATATATACCCTAATATCTTATTTATTTTTGAAGGCACATTCAATTTTGATAACTAGAACTGTTTATTTTGAAGAAAGGAACATATTTATAGAACAAAATTCGTGATAAAAAACATGTTCAATTTTTTATAGACAATAAAGTGAAAAAATTGAAATTTACAAATACTTAAGTAGAGACACTTATGTTGGAGGCTGAATTTCTGAGACCATTGACGGCACAGTCTTAACACTCTAGGTAAT
>OY759212.1:2499821-2579821 GCA_963662105.1 Meiosimyza platycephala
CGAACTGCACGAGGTAGGTTCCTTCTAAATATTTTGAGACGTTTGAAGACTTCACAAATCCTTTGAAATTAGTTAAAAAAAGAGTGTTGTCAGTGGTGAGCTCTACGACTTTTTCGGAGTTCGTTCGGAAGGTACAGTTGGCGTGTCCACCTTTTAACAACCTTGTCGCGCATTGGTCCTCTGATAATTTGGTTACTGATGCAGTCTTGCAGATCGTTGAATTTTTGATAAGCAAACACCGTTCGTTAATACCGTAGGTTTCCTTTTGATTTATTAACATTTCAGTGTAGGCGATATCCACTTGACTATTGTTTGTTATAGAAGATCGTACAAGGATGTGGTTATAAACTTCAGGCTGAACCTTCGGCAAGGACACAACATAAATAAGCATAGCGTTGTTTGCAAAAATTGATGGAGTAGCGAACTCTAAGGCTTCAATCTCGTTCTCGTAGGGCAGCGTCTCAAATTCTGATAAGGCCTTACTCATCTCTTCGCTGTCCAACAGGTTTGTATTTACGATACCGTTTCTCGCCATTTGACATGCTCTAGGACCTTTTCGAACAAAGTTTTTTCGTATTTCTCCTTTAAATGGTTACCTATGTCGTTTCGAAACAATTCTACTAATTTGTTGTACCTGGTAATTGCTTCCTGGGTTTAGTCAAAAAGTTTCCTGTTGATTTTATATTGTTGGTTGTTATTTTCGACCAAGTTCTGTTCGTTCTGATGAACCGCATTCCAGTCAGCAGCGTCTGGATTTCCTGCTACCCATTTCCAAGCTGAACCTATCCAGTTGATTGAACGACTTTTCCTCATCTTTTTTCCTCTAAGCTCATGCACACTTTTGTCAATTTGGTTGAGATGGTATTGCATCACCATTGACAGATCGTCAGCAGATGTATTATTCTCGACAGCATCTCGTACTTCATTTGAAAGGGTCTCGAGTTGATCAAGATTTATTAAATGGACAAGATTAAAATGACCATTTAATATCCAACCACTTCCTTTCCTCAGCGACACAAGAGGAGATTTGTACTCGTAAAGTTGCAATGCGTTGACCGCGCTCAATAGGAAGATTCTGCAATGATGGTGACGTGAACATGGTGTCCAAAATCTCAAGCATACATACATACATAGCTTGCAATTGTTCTAATTCTTTTATAAAAATGGTTAGTTATATGAGGAGAAAGTGCAGCTTAAATTTAGGTGTTGTAAGATTGTTCTCTTACCCCTTTTTTTTTAAAAAAAAAAATTTTATTCTTATTACTATACATATTTTTAAGTTACATATATTCTTAAAGGGAGTCGAACCTCGGCATCCTGTATTATTGGCAGGTGCCCACTACTTTCTTAAAAGATATGTTTGTAAGAATTAAAAGAAACAAAAATTTTTTTTTTTTTTTTTTACAAATTTTTCACCTCACTATTTTTTATTCTTAAGGTGAATTTTATGAATCTTTTTGCCAGACATGGTCGTAACAGTGACTCTATTGTCTGTGGCAACAACTTCTTTTTTGTAAATTGGCTTTTGTTTGCCTTTTATTTGTTTATCCTTTACATAAACTGTGTCCCCATTATTGTAAGTCTTGGGGACTTCTTTTTTAGCATTTAACCTTAAATTTCTAGTTTGTTCATTTTCTTCAATGAGTCCTCTCAAATCCTCATTGAGTTTGTGCTGAAAATCCAAAACTTGTTGGTAATTTATTTTTTCGCTTCTATTAAAGAAAATGTCACTCGGTCTTTTCTTTATCACCGAGTGAATGGTGTTGTTGTACCTATCCACTGCCACACTCATCAATTCTCTTGGACGCATATTAGTGTGCTCCATCTTTAGACACCTATAAATTTCGAGAAGGGTGGAGTGAACTCTCTCGACCTGTCCATTAACCTCACTTCTCTGAGTTGGAATTCGATAGAATTCAACTCCCAGTGAACGCACGTAGTTGGTTATTAATGGGCTTGAAAGACCTCTCTCGTTATCAGTGACTATGACTTTTGGCACTGTAAAATAGTGTAATAGGCTGATAAGTCTGGTTTTTAAGTAGCTCGCGGATTTGTTTTGAATATAAAATAATTTAACAAATTTTGAAAATTTGTCCAAACAAGAAATGAACTTTGTCCCCTGAAGTTCCAAAATGTCTTTATGCAAGATTTCGCAAGCATACGTGGGAACGGGAGTAGGTTGAAGCTGAGGCCTACTCGGATGCCTATCATATTTGTTCAGCTTACAGTTTTCACAGGAATCGGCATAGTTCTTGATAAGTTTGGACATTCGTGGGAAATAATATTTTTCCAAAATTTGGTCCTTGTTCTCGCGAGGATTTCTATGGGCTCGCTTGTGCTCGTTTTCAATAATTCGGAAAATAGTTTCTTCACCTTTCACATCTTCTACAACCCTTTGAGTTATTCGAATCTTATATTTGGTGAAGTGATCTAAATACACCCATTGAAGCAGATCCAAACATGGCTCTTGAATCTTTATCCCATTGATAACGTTTGGGTTCAATTTTTCTTTGAGAATATTCGTAAGAGCTTCCGCATCAAGGAATGAAATGGAAATATAGTGTCGAAAGAAACCTGGATGGGGGGATTCGTAACATGAAGAATTTTTACCTATTTTAATCACAATCTGGTTTCGGAACACGTTTAGAGGGACTTCCACATGCGGGATAAGGTCGGAAGAGTCTCGCTCCGCACTATGCATTGTTCCTTCACTTGCTGTTTCTGTCCTCTCACTTAATCCTTGAGCAGCTTCAGGTTGTTCTGATGTTGGCAAGTGATTAAGCTGAGTCTTGAGCCTTGATAGAGCGTCTGCCACGTGGTTTGATTTACCAGGTTTGTAAATCAACTCGTGGTTATATTCTTCAATTCTCGCCTTCCAACGCTTTAACTTTGCATTGAAATTCCTGTTGCCAAGTGCGTAGGTTAAAGGCTGGTGATCTGTATAGATTCTTATTTTCTTAGCACCGTAAATGTAGGATCTCAAATTATCCAGAGCCCACACAATTGCCAACATTTCTTTCTCATTAGTTGCATAATTTTCCTCAGTCTTACTTAAAGACCTGGAAATATATGCAATTGGCTTGTCCTTTCCCGGTTCACCTTGAGACGGGACAGCCTCTAAAGCAAAGTTGGAAGCATCCGTAGTAAGGTTGAATGGCTTGCTGAATTCTGGGAAGGCCAGGACCTCTGACGAAGTCAAAAGTTCTTTTAGGCTATCGAAAGCTGACATCGCTTCATCGTTTAATTTGATGGTAACTTTTCGGGATTGGTTAGCTTTGACCTGTGCATTGGGACCTCGAGTTAAATTGGTTAAAGGTTTTGCAACCTTCGCATAATCACGAATAAATTTTCTGTAATACGAAGTCATCCCCAGGAATCCCTTTAGTTCTTTTAAATTACTTGGTGGAAGAAGTTTCTGGATGGCCATTACTTTTTTGTGATCGGCTTTGATACCATCAGCAGTAATGAGGTATCCTAAAAACTCGACTTCCCTCCTTAGGAACTGAGTTTTTTCTAGGTTAACTTTCAAATGCGCCTCTTGCAATCGCGTAAATACAACCTCTAGATTTTTCAGATGTTCCTCCTCAGTTTTCCCGAAAATTATGATATCGTCTATGTAGACGTAACATATTTTCCCAATGAATTCCCTTAATACGTCGTCTATCATTCGTTGGAATATAGCCGGCGCATTTTTTAACCCAAAGGGAAGTCTGAGGAATTCGTATTTCCCATTCATTGTGGAGAACGCGGTTTTCGGGATATCTGTAGGTTTCATTGCGATTTGATGAAAACCTGAGGTTAAATCAATGGTGGTATAAAAAATTGCTCCACCAAGATTGGCAAGAGTCGTATTTATATCCAGAATGGGATATGCGTCACCGATCGTAACGCTATTCAGGCGTTTAAAATCGATGACAAGCCTATATTGTTTTTCGCCTGATGGTTTCGGCTTTTTTGGCACAATCCAGATAGGTGAGTTGTAGGGGCTTTTCGAAGGACGAATAATGCCCGAAGCTAACAACTCATCAACCTGTCTTTCCACTTCCTCGCGCATACAAGCGGGATATGGGTAGCTTTTCGTATAAATAGGATCGTCTGTGCTAGTCTTGATTTCTGCTAGCACAGATGTCTTTACCATTCGATCCATATTTATAGGCTGGAAAAGATCACCATATTTGTCCAAGATGGACTGAAGTTCGCCTAATGTTTTGTTATCTAAGCCTTCTTCGAGGATGGGAAAGTGGTTGACCTCCCTCGAGACTTTATTTTTTAAGGGTACTCTTATTGCACCTTTTAAAATAAGAATATTGGATTTCCTATCAATTATAGCTTCTAAACTTTTCAAGGTATCATCGCCAATGATGCCATGGAAAGTTTGTAGGCCTGGCAGGACGAAAAAGGTTATAACGGATTTTTCCCCAAAATGTTCAAAAAATGGTCCAGAAATTTTCTGGGTTATCCGAAGATTACCTCCGGCGGAATTAATTAAAAATGGTCGGTCTACAGGGATTGTTTTGAAGGCTAAGGAAGGGGTTATGAAATTCTTATTGGCACCGGTGTCAATAAGGAAATTGAGGATAGAGCCGTCCGCTGTTACGTATTCTATATATGGAACGCTGGAGAGGCTCCTGTCATAAAATTTACTTGATCCCCTATTTCCTCGCTAGCCTCCTCTTCATATTGCTGTGCAGTTTCAACTTCCCCGGCTTGTTCCACATGGAACATTCTCTGTTGTTTCTGAGGATAGCTATCGGATCTTGGCTTTCCAAATCTCTTCCGATAGGACCCACTTGGACGGT
Organism: Meiosimyza platycephala; assembly: GCA_963662105.1. Lineage (NCBI taxonomy): Eukaryota > Metazoa > Arthropoda > Insecta > Diptera > Lauxaniidae > Meiosimyza > Meiosimyza platycephala. Next base: position 2,504,621 of record OY759212.1, read on the forward strand.
TCATATAATTTACGTTCTTCGTTTGAACGCTGTGATCGACATCCATTCGCTCCTGAGGCTTTGGTCCCACTTTCGGCGGTGACTGTGGGCTAGAAAAACTTTGATTTTTAAAGGGGTTGGAAAACTTTTGTGTACCCGAAAATTTTCTAGGTGGCAAGGACGGCCTTGCCTCAACTTTCTGCTCTCTCCCGAAAAATTGATTCATAGGAGCAGTTACCGTATTCGAAAAACTTGGGCGATGAATCACATTGTTCCTATAATTCAAATTTTGAATATCGAGACAATCGGAATATGCCTCAGGCAAAGTAGAGGGTTTTTTGATGGCTAACATCTTCGATAGATCGCCATTCAGACCGCGGATAAAAACGTCGAGAGCTCTATTTCGGTAGCTCTCAATCAAGACTTGAACCGTTTCTGTAGTATAACTTTCTGTTTTTACTTTATTTATTATTAAAGAAAATTGATGGTTCACGTTGGCGTAGAACTCATCAATACTTGAATTTTTTTGTGAAAGTTGCATAAGTTGGTGTTCGAGAGTCCGAATATCCCTCTTGTCTGCATAATGCAAGGATAGACACTGTTTTATTGCAGCCCAGCTTTCATCAAATATATTGTAGGAGATGAGAGCGGCATCGGCGCTTCCTCTCACTTTTTGTCTAATGCTCTGGAGAATAGCACGATAAATCGGCTTATTCCTAACAATGTCGTAGTCCTTTAAGATTGCTTCCACATTATGCACCCAAGAGATATATTGTACTGGGTTGCCATCAAAGACTTGCAAATCCTTGACACAGTCTGGCAATTTACCAATGTCCTTCAATTCGGATTCATTGCGCGGTCCGCACAATTGCGTCACTTCGGCCTGCCCTGGAAATGTTGGCGTATCAGGAATCGCCTCCAATTTCAACATACGGCTTTCCACTCCCTTCATTTGTGCCACGAGGCTATTTACTGCCCCAGTGAGACGAGTGAGTGTGTCACGGATTTCGTCCATTTTCTTTTTTCTTTATTATTCAGATTTCCAACACAAGTAATTAGGATTTTCACACGAATTGTTTCAAATTATACAAAACTTAGTTTTCAACACAAATTAATTGAGTTATACAAATTTAGATTTTCACACAAATTATCTCAAATTATACAGAATTTAGATTTCAATACGAATTAATTGAGTTACACAAAATTTTCTCAAATTGTACAGAATTTAGATTTCAACACGAATTAATTGAGTTACACAAATTCTTTTAAGAAAATGTTAATTTAACCTTTTTTTTCTTACAGGTTGGAACAGTTTCTAACTTTTCTCAAAACTTTACAACTCCTCCCTTTCTCCTCTTTTGCTTATAAATTTTAATATTCTTACAAATTTATTTACTATCTCTTTCAAGATTCCACTTTTAAAACTTTTTTAACACTCACAATTTTAACATAGCTTGCTGTAAAAAGAATAAAAATTATTGCGTTAAAATTTATATTCCTGAAAGAAAAAAGGAGAATATTGTAAATTTTGTAAAAGAGATTTGACGAATGTCCGTATTTTTTAAATTATAACTTGGACAAGTAGTCATATCAGAATAAGTATTTAAGTATTTAGCTATTTTGTATTTGAATTGCTGTTATAAATCTTGTGAATCAAATATTGATTAGGTAATGGGTTTCCGTAAGGAAGTCCCAATTTCACAATTTTTATATATTCAACAATTTATTCAATATGGTTTTCATACGAAAATCCCGATTTAAATTGCATATTTTTTGTTTTAAATAATATTTGTTTTAATGGGTTTCCATAAGGAAGTCCCAATTTAAATTTTTCGTTAAAGGGTTTTCAAATGAAAGTCCCGTTTTAATTTTATATGATGGGTTATGCCCATTTTTTATTGGTATAGATGGGTTTTCGATTGAAAGTCCCTCTATTTGATTATTGAATGGATTTTCAGATGAAAGTTCCAGTTTATTATATTATTTGATGGGTAATGCCCATTTTTATTTTTTTATTGATGAGTTTTCAGATGAAAGTCTCTCTATTTAAAATTATTCGCAGGACCTGACGGATTGTAGGAAGGAAGGACCATGTCGTTCCCGTTCAGATGTAGCAACAACTTCGATGAGTCCAGTGCAGCAACCTACTGAGGCACAGCACCCTTCACTGGTCATTGCAACTCCTTTTGTAATCTCTTCTATGTTCCCATGGTTATAGAAGAAGTTATTTAATTGAAACTTCCTCTTTTTATTTTTTAAAATTTTTTCATTTATAAACTGGAGTGACCCGTGGGGATCGCAGTTTGTTTTTTTATATTTTATTCTCCACTATGTTCTTATCGTTATAGTGGAGGATACTTGTTAAGGGTTTCCCCATTTTTTTAGTTTAGTTGTGTTATAAACTGGAGTGCCCCGTGGGGATCGCAGTTTCAATATATTTTTTTATATGAACTGGAGGGCCTGGCTTTATTGGCTACAGGATCGCAGTTCTTTTATTTTTAGTAGCAAGTTTAACTTTTTTGTTTCAACTGGAGTGCCTGGCTTTTTGGGCTACAGGATCGCAGTTGTAAAAAAGTTTTTTATTTCTTTGAACTGGAGAGCCTGGTTTTTTTGGGCTACAGGATCGCAGTTCTACTTATCACTAGTACCTTTTTATTTTTTAAACTGGAGAGCCTGGCTTTTTGGGCTACAGGATCGCAGTTCTGGCACTAGTACACTTCTTTGCTAACCATTACCAGGATGTTGCAAGGACCACCTTTCCATCAGGTCCCTGCTCGGGCGCCAGTAAACGTAATCCTGAAAGGGTTACTTAAAAAAATTAATTATTGGCCGCATTGGCTAGCCTTTGCCAGCCAATGCCCACGGGCCAGTTACAGTTACCTGTTATCAAAATTAGTCCTGTTATATCAAAGGTAGTCCTGTTATATTAAAGGTAGTCCTGTTAATATTCAAACTCGTTCCACTTGTATTATGAATTAACTTTATTTAACTTCACTTCACTTTACAATGTCCAAAATTAGACTAACCGAATAATCTTAACTTAAATCATAAAGAAACCTAAAATACAGTATCCTAATTGCTGACACAGCGGTCTCACGCTAACCGTGGGATCGCCAACTTGCACTAGATACGTGTGCAAGTAATAAGCTGACGAGGTGCAACGTGACTCGTGCTGGTACGATGAACTCGAGTATGCATACGCATGACTCAGGTAGGCTGGTCGCCGGCACGTTTAACCTTGCACTTGCATTGTCGTTGACTTACATATTAAGCTGATCCAAATTTTTTTTTGTTCTAAACAGCTATTATCGATCGAGGAACTTGAATCCGTGATTAGTTTTTCTTCTTCTTCTTTTTTTCTTATAAAAAAATTTAAAATTGACCGGAAAAAAAAAACAAAAAATACCGATTTTCTGCTTTCAAGTTGCATAATCGACCCATATTATTTTACCACCGATCCCGTTGTACAATATTTTTAATGTATTTTTATTTGCTTAAAAGAATGCCGTAAACCGAATATCATTATCTTATTTCAAAACCAAGATATCTACATTTTTCTAAATTAACATATCTGGCATAATTTGAAATTTTTGAAAATCCAAGAGCACTCTATAGAATAGTTGAATTGTGCCAGGTCTGTTAGTCTGTCTGTCTGTAGGTCGTAAACGTCGTAAATGTCGCGCGACATTTGTGACATGCCGACACAAGTCTTTACGCTTTCTTTAATTCGCTCGATAGTTGCTTCATAGCTCTTTTTTGGAACGACGTATTAAATAGATTTAATATTGTCAGCAAATCACTGCAATTATCTCTGGCTGAGTTAAATACTGCAGTATTGAACTATGAATCTCTAATTGGTTTTTTGTCAGAACTCCGAAACGAGTTTATTATATTATGAGACTAGAAGTAAAAATAAGAGCCAAATACAATGTTATACAATGGAAAATAAACGTTCTCGAAAGCGTGAAGCACATTTTGACGAGGGAAACTCCACGGAAGATTTTCAGTTTTCTGCATCAGAACATTTCCGAGTAAACGTTTATTTTTCAATTTTAGATGTATTGATTCAGACTTTGAAAAACCGCAAAGTTGCTTATGTGGAGATTAATAAAAATTACTGGTTTCTCGTCAAAATACAACAGATGAGATGAATGCGTGCACTTCGCATCTTACTTAAATTCAATAAAAATTGAAAAACCCACAGCTTTAGATATATCAAAAATAATCTGTGAGAATAAATTTCAAAATATCTATCCAAATCTCCATACTGCGTTATGCATGATTTATGCATGATGGTATCAAATTGTAGTGGAGAGCGATCTTTTTCAGTTTTGAAGAGGGTAAAAAATTTCTATCGTTCCACTCAACGCAACAAGCGTCTAAACGCACTCGCTTTGCTGTGCATTGAGGCTGAGCTGAATAAAAATTTTGATTATAACCAGCTTAGAGATGAATTCAGCTTACTGAAAACGAGAAAAGTAGCTCTGTAAATATATTTCTGTTTACTATACGTTAAGTAAAAATTCTAAAGAAAATATTCATATAGACTTTCATTTCATTTGGTGTTAATTTTTGGGTTTAAAAAAAAAAATAAACTTTTTTCAAAATTTTGCCGCCCCCGTGGCCTTGCCGCCCATACGCCATGGCGTTGGTGGCGTATGCGGTATTACGGCCCTGGTCTTACGATAAGTCTAATGGCAATTCAATTCATTACATAAATATGCGTAATATAATGTAATAATCTAGGCTTTTTTACTCCGATTGTACAGCTTCTACCCATTAAAGCAAAAGATTTGACCAACCTTAATCTTTATATATAAAAATCTCCTGTCACAGTGATTTTTCGGGATGAACTCTGGGACTATTCCACCAATTTTTATGAAATTTGGTTTACTGTCTGTAGTTTGGTCTAACTTAAGAGATAGAATAGTTTTTATTTCGATTTAGTGCATATTTAGGGTGGCTCTCATAAAAAGAAATTTTTAAAATATCATTTTCACGAAGACCGGTCAAGTCATTCACTTGTAATTTACATCACGAGTTTTTTATATTAAGAGGCACAGCTTAGGCTGTAAAAATTTTATTAAGCGTGCATACTTAGGGTGGCTCTCATACAAAAAAAAACTATTTTTTAAATAGAATTTTCACGAAGATTTCATAATTGTTCATGCAGAAAATAAAGCACTTCAGTTAGGAGGCAATCTGAATCAACAAAAAAAAGAAATTCAGAGTAGCATACAATACGTAACAGATGAAGATGAAACTGACTGGATTCTAAAGAAAAGAAGGCCAAATAAAAAGTGTAAAGGTGAATCTTCGCCAGAAATTACTGAAGTTCAGCAGACGGTATTGAAACTTTCACTCGTCACAAAACCGTTGAGTAATACAAAACGACCTCCCCCAATTATGATTTCTGGTGACTTAGAATACCAAAACATTTTAAGTCTTTTTAAAGAAAATGCCAAAAAATTTTTTTTACTAAATAATGGCATTTATAAAATAAACTTATATGATGCTGATGATTATAGGAACATCACAAAAATTTTGTCATCATCCAAAATGTCGTGGCATAGCTACGAAAATAAGCAATTACGACCAATTCGAGTAATAGCTAAAAATTTACACCATTCGTGTGATCCAAAGCTTATTGTTGAAGATCTGAAATCACAAGGTTTTAATGCTTTGCACGCTACGAACAAACTAAAATGGCAATCAAAGCAAGTCGTAGATATGTTTATATTAACCTTTGATGCTACTGAAGACATAAACAAAATCTATAAAATAAAGTCCGTATTAAATAGCATTGTTGCCATTGAACCAGAAAGACATTCAAAACTTATTCCGCAATGCAATATATGTCAAACATTCGGACATACCCAAAACTACTGCGGCAAGCCTGCAAGATGCGTTAACTGTGGAAAAATCACAAAACTGAAGACTGCGATAAACCAGCTTCCAGAATGCTGAAATTGTCATGAAAACCACCCAGCAAGTTTCCGTGGATGTGTGGTGGCAAGGGAATTGCAGAAAATTCCAGCAAAGAAAACAAAGCAATCTCACGCCAGTCACACTGTAAGATCTCGGTCCGAAGTTCTGGGATCAGGTGCCCAGCCAAGTAATCCTATTACCAAAGCAATAGCTACCCAGAAATCAACATATTCTAATGCTGGATCTAGCGCCCATTCAAGTAAGCCTTATATTAAACCAATAGCTGTTTAAAAAGCAACATATTCTGATGTAGTTAAAGAAAAAAACTCAACCACGGTTGAACAATGTATGCTTGCACAAATTTTAGCCAAACTTAACGCGCAAGAAAAACAATATGCATCCTTAGATAAGCGTATGCTGAAACTAGAAGAACGCTTCAGTAATGTCTGGCAAATTAAAAATTAAGTTATGGAACGCCAACGGGCTTCACAAACATCATAGAGAACTGGAAGCCGTACTCTTAACAAAAAACATAGATATTTGTCTTGTTGCAGAAACGTACTTTACAAACCAGTCCTATATAAACTTTCAAGATTACAATGTTTTCCACACAATACACCCCAACAACAGTGCCCGTGGTGGATCTGCTGTTATAATAAGAAAAACGATTAAGCACTATGAGGATGCGAAATTATCAATTGATGAGTTCCAAACCACTACAGTTACGACTGAAATGTCCAAAAACAAACTTTCGCTGACAGCTGTTTATAGCCCCCCCAGGCACCAAATAAAAAGTGATCAATATGAAGTGCTTTTAGAGACACACAAGCACAGATTTATTATGGGTGGCGATTTCAATGCCAAACATACGTACTGGGGCTCTCGCCTTGGTACTGCCAAGCGTCGTGAACTGCTTAAAGCTATCCAAACAACTGGATGCAAAACTATATCGTCCGGTAAACCAACATATTGGCCATCTGATCGCACAAAAAAACCCGATTTGATTGATTGATTGATTATATAATCAAACATTTACCACTAAACAACTTTTTAATCGAAGATGGGTTGGAATTAAACTCCGACCATACTCCCGTTTATCTCACTTTGTTTGAGTCCTTCATAATGTGTAAAGAGCCACCTTTTTTACACAACAAAAGGACAGACTGGCAGTATTTTCGAAAACTTACAGATGAAAATATCAATTTAACAGCTGAAATCTTTACTTTCAATCAACTCGATGATGAACTTTTGTACTTCACCCAACTTCTTCAGCAAGCAGCATGGCGTAGCACACCCTCAACTTCTTTGAAAAGGAAAAGCAATAAATATCCTGAAAATATTCGAATGATTCTGTCAGAGAAAAGAAAAATTCGTCGTAAGTGGCAACAAACAAGAATTCCGCACTTTAAAACGGAATTAAATAAAATATTTAAGGAGCTGAGTCAGCAAATTAATCAATTTAAAAATGAGGCACTTAAACAAAAATAAGTCTGCTAACTTACGATAAAAGCACCAACAACTCGCTTTAGAAGTGCAATAAATATATAAACAGGCCTTCCATCCAGGAAGCATCAATTAAAAACAATTTGGGCGAATGGGCCAGAGATGAACAAGACAAAGCAAACATATTCTCTGAACTGGTGTTTTCACATCACTTGAAAATGACCGGAGTCCATGTGATACTAATTTTGACCCAATAACTCAACGAAATGATGTAATACCATTCGTTCCAGAACTCGAGGTTGTTGAAATAATTATCAAAGATCTAAAGCCGAAAAAAGCTCCAGGCTTTGATCTTATAGCAACGGAATTACTGCGACAGCTTTCAATCAAATCTATTTTTAAACTGACACAGATTTTAAACTCTTCTCTCAAGTTGAAATATATGCCTCTATTGTGGAATGTTTCAGAAGTCATAATGATACTAAAATCCGGAAAAAAAGCCAAAGAGGTTAGCTCATATAGGCCAATATCGCTTCTCCCAATGATGTCAAAACTTTTTGAAATAATCTTATTAAAAAGGTTGAGTCCCATAATTGACCGAAGAAAAATTATACCAAACCATCAATTCGGTTTCGGAAAACAGCACTCCACTATAGACCAAGTTCATCGTATAACTAACATAATAGAGAAATCGTTAGAGAAAAACAAATTTCGTCAGCAGTTTTCCTAGATGTATCCCAGGCCTTCGACAAAGTATGGCACGATGGTCTTTTCAAAAAAATTAAACTTCTCCTCCCATATGAATACTACACAATTTTAACGTCATATCTATCTGATAGATGCTTCAGAGTTAAGCATGGTGAGGCATATTCTGAATTGCGCAACATCAACGCCGGAGTACCACAAGGTAGTATACTGGGCCCGCTTTTGTATCTTTTATATACCTACGATATCCCTAATGTTTCGGGTACAACAATAGCAAAATTTGCTGACGACACTGCATTGATCACGGTAGGTGACAGAAAGTTAAGCAATAAGCAGATTGCGATCTTCCTTACAAACTATAACGTTATGGACTCGAAAATGGAAAATAACGCTAAATAAACTTAAAACAGTTCATGTTAACTTCACAAATAAAAAAATTCGTTTTCTGTCACTCTACATCGATGGCATACAAATCCCGCACTCCAACTCAACTAAATATTTAGGCATGGCATTAGATGCAAAACTGCGCTGGAATAAACATGTGAAAAAGAAACGAGAAGAACTCAGTTTCAAGTTTAATTCAATAAAATGGCTACTAGGCCGACGCTCTGCTTTAAGCATCCAAAACAAAATTATGACATATAATCAGGTGTTAAGACCAAATGGTGCACAACTCTGGGAATGTACTTCCAACTCCAATAACAAATTAATACAAAGTTTTCAAAACACTACACTAAGAGCAATAACGAATGCTCCATGGTACGTCCGTAACTGCGATCTTCATCGAGACTAAGGTGTGAACACAGTTGCAGATGAGATAAAATCCTATACCAAGGCTCAACAAGAAAGAATCCGAAAGCATGTTAATGCAGAAGCATTGAACATTCTGCAAACTCAATGGGTGCCATGCCGATTAAAACGCACAAAGCTCTTAGACCTGGCTCAAGATGCTTAATATCTTCCGTTAAGATAATTGGTCAGTTTTATATTTACCGACATACTTTATTATAATTAAACCAATATAGAAAAAATTGCTTGTTAGCTCATACATATAGCTAGGTGTAATAATTGAAAATGTATCATTGTATGTATATTATATATTTGTTAAACTAGAGTGAAACCAAACAAATAAAAAAAAAATAATTGTTTTTGAAATGCTTTTTATGGTCTATGGAAGGTTTTTGCAAAGTTTGATATAGAAAAATGCTCGATGACACGCCTCCTAAAATCAAATTCATCATATCTCATCAACTACTGAATGCATATGAATGAGACTTGATATAAAATGCACGTGCAAAGGTGAATTTCATTGGAAAAATGGGCAGCACACTTTTAAAAGAAGCTATTTCATATCCTTTGTTTTTGGGTGCAAATTTGTATCAAAAACTTATTTGTCTTTCCCAGTTCAGACGGCCTTCTAGTAGCTCAAAATACTATATTTGAATGAATCTAGTTATTCGTATCATCAGCGCCAGTACTGGTTAATCGCATAAGCAAATATTTTTCTTGACTGGCGATTTAGCGTAGAAGTTAGGTTGTGTTTTTAAGAGTATGAGAAATTCTACGCAGCTGTACTCCAGGTTGACTTTTAAACATAGAATGCTCTTTAGTGTAGATATATGTATGAAAATTGGATCTTTCAATTTCGTATTTGATGATTTGATTCTTTGTTTGAGCACAAAAAGCAGTAGAAATTTTCTAGCAGTACCGACAGCTACACACCAGTACTCTGCTGTTAAAAGCAGTACCTTTAGCAGCATTATGTATATTCAAGTCAATTTATATAGACAGATTCTCATTGCAGCCATTTTACAAGGCGGGCGGTGATGTTTAGGCCATGTGGCAACATTTTACTCCGAAAAATCGCTAGCCGTTTTATATTACAATAAGCGTTTTTTCCACATGTTGGTTTTATTAAATGTAATTTTCTAACCTTCTGAACTTTTGTAAAGTGGCCTCTAGTTCACTCTGCAGTTACAAAAAATTTTGACATTTTTCAATTTTTGTAAATTCTGATATTTTTGAAATTTTGTTAAATTTTCGATATTTTTTGAATTTTTTTGCAATTTTTATTATTTTTTTCAAATTTTGAAATCTTCAGCTTTTTTAATTTTTTTAAGTTTTAGAAAGTTGATTTTAGCGACTGATTACACTAGTTTACAAATAATTAAAAAATTTATGAACTTTAGGTGCCACTATTCATTTCTTATGTAAAATCGGCTGCTGATTCTGAAAATAAAGTTATTTTTTTTTTCTTTCATGTCGTTTTCGAGATATCGGTCACTTTCGGTTTTTGGACCAAAGAGAAAAGTTGGTTCAAATATCTCAAATACCAATATCTATATATAAACATATTATGTGACAAACTAAAGGCAATTAAATTTCCTAGAAATAATGCTCGTTGGCATGTTGGTTACGGCGAAAAAAATTGATTTATAAAAAAAAAATTATTTTTTTTTGAAAAAATGAGAAAAAAGTAAAAATCAACTGCAAAATTTTAAAAGAAAAAAAAAAATTGTAAAAATTATTTTGTTTTTTTATATCATAGTCTATATATTTATGAAGAAAGTAAGATACTATTTATGAAAATTGATTACGAAATGGAGAAGTTATACAAAATTGAATAAAAAATGGAGGAATTTAATTTTTGCCTATTTTTCCGTTTTTTTATGTGGGTTAGAATTTTTTTTAACCCCAAAATGCAAATTTTTTAATGAAATTTTATTATGTAGATACTGGTATATGCTAGAAATTAAAATGTTGGCTCCACCCCCCGAAATGGGCAAAAACCGCCATTACGGACCCAAATTCCCATTTTGGGGCGTGGGGCCAGTTCTGAAAGAATTTTAAACACTGCCATCGTGCTCAGCATCCTCGAAAAAGGGGGGTGACAAATATTTTACTGATAGAAAACGCGGAATATGCGATTTTGTCATTTTGGGGGCGGTTTTTGTCCATTTTGAGGGGTGGGGCCAACTCCATAAGAATTTTGAATACTGATCGCATTCAGCATCTTCGAAAACGGGGGCTGACAAATGTTTTATTGATGGAATATGCGATTCCAACTTTTTCTTTGGTCCAAAAACCGAAAGTGACCGATATCTCGAAAACGACGTAAAAAAAAAAAAATTTGATTTTCAGTATCATCAGCCGATTTTACATAAGAAATGCATAGTGGCACATAAAGTACATTGTAAACTAGGGTTATTAATCATAAGATTTTTACTAGCTTGTGACCATTTGTATTCAATATTATATAACTTTTCCATTTTTTAATCGATTTTCTTAAATAGTATCTTATTTTCTTCATAGATATAAAAACTATGATATTAAAAAATAAAATGATTTTTCCAATTTTTTTTTTTTTTATAAATTTGCAGTTGATTTGACTTTTTTCTCTTTTTTTCGAAAAAAAAAAAAATATTTTTTTCAATTTATTTCACCGAAACTAACAAGCCAAACAATAAGTAATGTTGGTATTATTTATAGGAAATTTAATTAACCTTAATTTGACATATAGTAATAGATAGTATATAGATATTGGTACTTGAGATATTTGTAAGTAAATGAAACCAACTTTTTTTTTTGGTCCTAAAACCGAAAATGACCGATATCTCGAAAACGACGTGAAAGAAAAAAAAAAATAATGTGATTTTCAGAATCAGAAGCCAATTTTACATATAAAATGAATAACGGCATTCAAAGTTCATTTTGATTGTAAACTAGTGTTATTTTTATTGTAATTAAACATTATGAACTTACAGCATTATGAAATTCAGCAAAGACCAATATTGTAAATTTTTTACTTATTGATCAATGCTACTTTTTATTCAACAAACATGACATGTTATCTTTGCCATGTTTGTTGTTTTTTGGAAAATTGTGTTGTTGCCAGCCACATATTTTTTTGAAATTGGCGTGTTCTCCATATGGTATAAATATGTGGCTGGCAATACCACAATTTTCGAAAAATAAAATCATAGCATGTCTTTGAGCCAATGGCTTAACGGCTATGACAACAAGCGAGCAAGTGACAAAAAATAACAAATGTAATATACGCACTTTGTACTCCTCAAGGCCAGTCCCTCAGTAACTCAAGTGTTAGAGCGGCCGTCGCAAAATATGCAATTGCAATCTCGACGTTTACACAGGCAAATTCGGTGAAACAAATTCTTGTTTATTCTATTTTGCGGTTTTTGTTTGGCATTTGCAACATACGACAAATTTTATACCTCGTCTCTTTGGTTTTTCCCCTCTTGCCCACAAACAAGGAAACTTTTCGGCAATAATTTGTGTGTAAACGCCGAGAATGCATGAATGGTCAGGGGTTCGAGTCCATGTACAGCATTAACCAAAAACTGGTCTGATGAAGCTATTGGTAATAGCCGAAACATGTCACCAATTACCAGGTTAAATTGTTGTCATGTTTGTTGAATAAAAAATAGCATTGATCAATAAAAATTCACAATATTGGTCTTTGCTGAATGACTGTAAGTTCATAATGTTTAATTAGTTTTTATTAGTTCAAGTTTGATTTTTTTTTATTTCAACATTTTTTCATTGGCAACGGATTCCTACAGGACAAGAACAAGAACATTTTCAAATATATAAAGCTTTAAAAATCAAAACTTGCAACATATTTTTTTAATTTTCTTTACAGTCTTGCAACTAAACGAAAATTTTGGCACTGACTGAAAAAAAGCAATAACTGCAATTGAAAAAGCTGCGATAAAAAAAAAGTTCTATAACCTAAGGTAAATCGTAACGTAACGCACCACATCCAACAAAGCAATGATTGACCCCAGCTCCAGCGAAGAGGAAGCTGACGACGATCCAGTTGCAACAGCAGCACTTAAGGGACGGCCTGCGGCTACGGCTAAGCCAAACTCGATAATAACCACAGTCAGCAATGATGCAAGTACCGCACAGCATAACGGCGAATTTGCTGCGCACCATGGTACACCACATCATGCGACTGCCAGTGCGGTGCACGGCGCTGCTGGTGCACACGGAAGTGCCTTCGAAAGCGGTGGTGGTGGTAGCGGTAGTGGCAGCGGTAGCGGTGCCACTGGCGCAAGCAATGCAGCAGCCACCAGTGCACATTATCCGGCGCACGGGCCGGGCGGCGGAAAGGAATTTGGTGCACATCTGCACGGTGGTAGTGATACGTCCGGCGGCAGCCTTGAAGTACCAAGTAGTGCCATACCAAGGTGAGATTCCAAAGCCATGGCTGGCATATTTTTTGTTTTCTCCTTTGCCTAACTTACTTACGATCTTTTTAGTTTTGTTCCATTTTCAATGTCATGTCATGTTAACATTTTTCTTTCTTTAAAGAAATAGCGTTGTTTCATATTTGATAATAGAATATATTTTTTTAAACTTTTATTCAATTCATTATACTTAACAATTACAAAAAAACAAAAAATAGAATGATCAGTTGGTACGGTCTAACCCCTAAAATTACTTAAATGAAAATGGTTTGCAACGCTTTGACGCAAAATATACTGAACCAATTTTAATAATTTATTTTTTAAAACAAAATATTTGTGCTAAAGAAGGTTATTGCATACTTTTTTTTATTATTTTTTAAACCTTCTATTTTTTAGGATTAAGTTTTTGTCAAACATCACACAAAAATTGTGGTTTGATATATCGCTCCTTGAATTCTGTGTTGTTATTGTTGTTGTTTTTTTCTCTTTTCATTTGTACCGCATGTATTAGACTTCGATGTTCAAATACAAAATCTCTTTCGATTGTTTTTATGTTTTTTTTACTTTTGAAGAGAGATGATATAATAAGAAGTTAGGACAGAGAGAGACAAGCTGCCCACATTTCTACATGAAAAGTATGCAAAATGTTAGGGAAACAAGATTCTGTTACAAAAATTTTCTCAATAATAAATAAATTTACATGAAATAAATAATATTACATTTTACAGAACATATTTATATCAAGAGATACAAAACGTCGCACACTGGGGTATTGGGTATGAAAACCTGTGATTAATTCAAAATGTAAAAATTAAAATACATATGAGTTTTTGGTATCTGCTGAAAATAGATAAAATTCTGCATCACTAACTCGAAAACTTATTAAAAAAAAATTTACCGTTATTTTGCTCTTTGACTGCGGACTGTATTAAACGTATTTTTATTAACAATTTGAAGCTGTTTTTTTTTATTTAACAATAAAAACTTGAATAAAATTTTGATGGAGCCTTCTTGTTCAGGTATTTGAGTAATACAAATTGATTTTTATTTTATGAAATAGTTTTTAAAAATATTTTAATTCGTTTTTTGTTTGTAAGACCAAAAATAACTGAATTTTGACTATATACATAGGCATAAAGTTGTGAGGTAGGTGAGGTGGAATAAAAATGTTTCAAGTTTAATGAAGCTAAGACATATAAGTAACACTCTGTAAAAAAAAAGTTGTGGCCTAACTCCGTCCTTTTGAGATATTTGTATTTTTTTTATGGCGTTCTGACATGTCAAACACATACATATATATGAAAGTGAAAAAAAGTACACAAAAAGCTTTTAAATTTAAATTTTTAAGGGTCCAACGCTATCTAATGTTTCAATTTTTTTTCATTATTTCGAAAGAAAACTGTTTCAAAAACATCGTGTTGAAATTTCATAAAGATTCGAGCTCTTTGATTATATTTTTTCATCCTTATTTGAGCGCGCTCTCCGTCTCAATATAAAAACTTTTAACGCGTTTCTCTCGAAATCACTTTGTTCATACTATGGCAGTCTTTTCTCCGAAACTACTCGGCCGATCATTATGAAATTTTAACGAAATACTTGTCACATATATAAACGGTGCGCTTGAAGAAAGATCAAGATCGATAGAATTGTCAATCAAATCTGACAAAGCACAATTATTATATAGAGTCTTGAGATTCCAAGTACATAATCCGCGAAATCGGATCTGCTCATTTTATGGCCATTTTAAGGTGAGCGCTTTGGCCGACACGGTTCGTTTCAAGCAAAGTCAAGATCGGTAAAAATTGTTAACCAAATCTGACAATGCACAATAATTATTTAGTGTTCGGAGATTCCAAAAATATGATCCGTAAAATCGTACCTGGTCATTTACTGGTTTAATGGCTATTTTAAAGTAAACAAAGCTTTTACCGATAATTTTAATAAAAATATGAAGCGATCCGTGTAGTTTTTATGTTTTTAAGATCAAGTGAAATTTTAAAATATGCTATGATAACTGTTGTTTATGATGCAAATTTGTTGTATTCGACCAAAGTACAATTTATTTTAATTTATGAT
The DNA here is from genome assembly GCA_963662105.1 of Meiosimyza platycephala. Classification (NCBI taxonomy): domain Eukaryota; kingdom Metazoa; phylum Arthropoda; class Insecta; order Diptera; family Lauxaniidae; genus Meiosimyza; species Meiosimyza platycephala. The sequence continues at coordinate 2,519,962 of OY759212.1, forward strand.
TATTTAGGCTAACGGTCGTGTTGTAAATTATTTTATAATAAAAACATCTGTTTTAATAATAATTTTTTCCCAACGTTTCGTGGATAGTTCTCCACTTCTTCAGGGGTAATTTTATTTTTTGAAATCACTGTCAGCAAAAAACAATCAATAACACAAATATCTTAGAAAAATCTAAAAAAAACTATTAAACTTACGATGAACATTATATAAAAAAATTTCTTCAAACTTCTTAAAATAGAAACCAATGTCAATTTTAATTTAATTTAAATTACAAAAAATAAAACTTTCTCGAACAAAGAACATTTATTGTTATTGCCGCTGCCCGATTGCTAACGAATAAGCTTTGTTTATATCGTCAATATCTTCTTTTGCATTCATTGCATATTTAATATTTTTCTGAATTCTGAGGCTTTCCAATGTATATCTTCTTTTAAATCTTCTTTATTTGTCTAAAATATTGACTTCGTCGAAGTTGTGTTGCTTTTCTATCATATGTTGTGCCAATGCAGTTTTGGTTCTACCTCTGTTAACATCGGCTTTATGTTCACGAATTCTCCTCTAATTTTCTCTTTGTTGTCCCCACGTATGTTGGTGTGCAGCTTTCAGAATTCAGCAAAATATTAAATATGCAATGAATGCGAAAGAAGATATTGACGACATAGACTAATATAGACCGGAAACTCTTGTTCTTCTTCTCACGTATTGATTGTCAAAAATTTTTAGATACAAAGGTACCGTATGTTAAAAAATCAATTTACGCGGAATTGCGCCTGATTTGTGGGGATTTTCTGGGTAAATGTGATTTTTTCAGGGAAATATGATGAAATTGGTTAAATTAATAAAAAACGAAAATTGTTTACATAAAAGAGAAATATTTGGTTGTTTTTAATTTTTTTACCTTTTATATGTATGTATACGGTTAGGGATATATATACATATATGAGCCGTTCAGTGCACAAATCGATTAACTCCATAAAACAAAAAGCCGAGAAAAACGTAAAATCAAATTGAAGCTTTAATACATTATGTAGAGCGAACGAATAATAAATTTTGGCATTTGTGATGTTCAACCAATTTTTTTAACCAAATTTGTAACAAATACGAAAAGTAGCGATCTAATAAATTACTGTAGCGCATGAAAATCAAAAAGTTTGAAAAGTGGAGTTAATCGATTTGTGCACTGAACGGCTCATATATACATTCTAACCGGTTTAGGATTAGTTTGCGATACTTTAACGCTTTATGCCTGAAACAATTCAGTGTGATAATGCTATACGCCATTTAAAAATTTTCTTATTAGCTGCAGTTCTCGAAAAATGTTCGGTTTGTGTAAAGCATTACGGTTCATAGTTTTGACATTTTCAATTATCATTTAAATGGAAAATTGAAAGTAATACATTACCCCCATGTCTGCTCAATTATATCAAATGTTGGTTTTCATCTCCAATAAGACTTTCAAAATTAGTATTATTATTTATTTAAGATAAATTTGTATCAAAACTTAATAGATACCTATAAAAGATATCATAAGCTCACCCACTCTACTTTTGTAATACTCGAAGCTGTTAAAAATAAAAAGTTTAAAACTTATATGGGAAAAACCCGGAAAACCCTTATATTGGTTTTACTAAACATTTTCTCCCTTATTCCTGTTTTTGCAAAAATAAAAACAGTGGCATCATTACTCTAAAAAGGTGAGTACACCGCGCCTCGAGGTGAATACACCGCGCCCCACAGCTGTTTTGGTGAATACACGGCGCCCCACAGCTGTTTTGGTGAATACACGGCGCCCCACAGCTGTTTTTGACATTTCTCATTTGTTTTTTGCAATTAAAACTCTTTGTAGAGTACATTTATTTATTTTCGTAAAGAGAAATCGTCATTTTACTTCTTAATTTTGCAGTAAAAATTATTAAAAATAACGTACGAAGCTGAGCAAAACCACTCCTTAATTTTGCAGTGAAAATAATTAAAAATAATGTACGAAGCTGAGCAAAACCAAAATAGTGCAATTGAATTGAACGAAATTCTGTTTGCGAAATGGAGATTGAAATGGATTTTGGCTGTTGTCTGGCAGATAAGGTACATGGCTTACAAGTCCCTTACACTTCCTATGATATTGATAAGGGTGGCAATGCAACGCTATGGCACCAGAAATTATAAATAAACAACCTGGTCCATTTGCAGTCTTAATTTATGGGCCCTATAGTATATGAAATTTTTGGCCTTAGGAATTTCTTTTATTCCTCAAGCGGTGGTTTGGTTGCAGCAAAGGGAGAGCAGAAATATTCATTGCGCAATGTTAATTAAAAAGAAGATGATTTGCATGTGATGGTGCAAGAATTAATTTATAATATTTTAAATCCGAATCCGTCAAAACGTGTCAGCCCAGACATAGCGGCGAATGTTATGCAGTTATAGTTAAGGACACCATCGCATTGGTTGAAATTGATTAGTCTATGGTAAACAAGAATTGCAAAAACGAGTGCCGACGACTCAGGTGCTGCTGCTCCAGTAAGTTGCTTCACGAGATACGATCCGAATTACTATCGCTCGAGTAACAACAACGATAGCAAAACATCTAAAGCGTTTTACATTGCATATCTGTTGTTTGTGCGATTATATCAGTTGTATAATTAATTAAATAGAATTTGGCAACATGTCGCAAATCCCCAAATCAACTAGTTCTCTATTGAGCCGATTGGCGGATAACTTAAAGAGTAAAGAATTTCGTCAATATTTAATGAGGTACGTAGGGGAAAAATAGCAAGGTATCCATCCGTACTAATTCAATTCATTTTTTTTATTTCGCAGCACACACTTCTGGGGACCTGTCGCTAATTGAGGCATCCCTATCGCTGCTATTGCAGATTTCAAAAAGGATCCAAAATTTATTAGTCTATGGTCAAAATAAAGGCTAGGAAACAGAAGTATTTACTGCCCATTTGTTTTTATTGAAGAATCAAGTAAAAATATTTGTGAACAATTTTGCACATGGACAGCCATTTAGATAGCGATAGTATTGGTCCACTAGTAAGGCATTCAGCTTTGACGATGATGACTATTCCGCACTGGACACCATTACCACAAGCGGAATTTCTAGTATACGTGGCCAACAGTGGGACTCTGCTAGTATTTTAAATGATGACACCATTTCTTTTTTTTAATAGATTTTCCTCTAAACATTTACACAAAAATTAAGGCTATTGAAACAATTAAAATTTAAGAACTATATTAAACTATTTCAAAATCCATAAAATCTGTTACATTTATCAAAACGAAACAATCAGAGAATGAAACAAACCATGGACAACAATTCAATCAAAACCATCTTCTTCGTTAAACTTTTCATATATTAAAATGATTTTGTAAAAATAAATACTTGAATGGCAAGACTTGAAAGACAAGACAAGAACGTCTTATATTAAAGCCATATTCTGTATACAATACTATTATCTCCTTCATACATTCTATGCATAAGATGAACACCAAACAAAAAAAAACTGGTTATTAACCGCTGGCGTTAAAGTCTTTTTTGTTTACATTTAATGTAAAGAAAAATAAAATTGACCGACTCACTGCATAATGGGATAAAATGCTGGCTTTTTCCAATATGTTTCTGAAGAGTTCACTAAGCTTTCAGTTTAAGAAAGAAGGGAAATAATAATAATAACCACGCATTATTGATGAAATCATAGAATAAACACTTGTTTTCTTATTATATATTTGCGATTCTTTCAGTTTGAATCCATTCACTTGGTTTTATAAATGCGAAGACTGAATTTTATACTTAATACAAAATAGAAAAATATCTACTTAGATAATTTTATATGCGATAAAAATTTCTTCCAACTCTTATGAATAGCAAATGAGTTTTTCTATAAAAATATTTTACAATAAAAAAAACCAGCGCATTTTAATACATTTTTAACAAAATGTTGCATTTGTAGCTTGTTGTTAAAAAATAAGGAAGATTCATAAATTTATTGCTTATTCTGTGGCATCAGTCTTAGACACAGCAACTGGTTCGCTAACTGCAATAGAACCGGAATTGGCAATAACGACATCTTTTACAGGACGATCACGTCCATCAGTTTCTAATGATTCAATTTTACGTACAACATCCATGCCAGATAAAATTTTTCCAAAAACAACGTGACGTCCATCCAACCAGCTGGTTTGCTTAGTTGTAATGAAAAACTGCGAACCGTTGGTATCTTTACCAGCGTTGGCCATACTCAACCAACCAGCACCATAATGCTTCAACTTGAAGTTCTCATCTTCAAAGCGTTCACCATAGATGGATCGCCCTCCAGTGCCGTCACCTTTGGTGAAATCACCACCTTGAATCATGAAGTCTTTAATGACACGATGGAATTTGCTGCCTTTGAAACTGCAAGAAATAGAAATTGCAAAATGTTAGTTGAAAATGTTGGGAGAATGTTAATATTAAAAATTGTTAGAGGTCTCAAATTTTTTTTTATAGAAATTTTTTAGGAATCGGTATAAACGTAGTGGGCATAATAATTTATTTCATTTAATATACGGTCAAACGATTACAAATGGCTTTTTGTTTTATGGAGTTAATCGATTTGTGCACTGAACGGCTCAAATATTAATATTATAAATTCTCCTTGCACCAGAATTTTACTTTCATGTACCTGTATGAATTGAAGCTAAAGTAAACTTAAGTCAATATCTACTTGAACTTAAGGTCGCACTGTATAAATAAATTTATATATATTATTGCAAAAATTTGCTTACCTTTTCTTGTCCGTGTTGCTGTTAGGGAATTTGAAAAATGGTTGCTCCCTCGCAGCCCAAATAGCAGATTCTGTTCCTCGGCATCTTCACGATTTCTTAAAGTTGTAATCTGTGGAAAAAAGATATTTTTAGAAATTTTATAAACCTTAGTATAAACCTGAAACAATAAAAAGATTAATTTGATTGAAGTCTTCGTTAACTCCTTGCTGGCGGAACCTTCAATTTGGCAAAATGTATTGAACTTCTTAGTTTTGAAAAAAACTATTACACTGGTGAAACACTCTGTTGGAAAGCTGTAAATATAAAAATTATTGAAGAACAGTTTTGAAAAAAACTATTAAAATGCTGAAAAGAAACTAATAAAAGCTTATTATAATATAAAATTGCAAAATAAACCACATCCAAAAGATATCCAAAACTCCTTGAAGACAGCAAAATTGTTTAGAAAATTTGACAGCTGGAAAGTAGCCAGATTTTGATTTTTTTCCATAAATAAATGATCTGTTTGATTTTCCTTTTACATCTTTAAAAATTGAAACAAAATGTTAGTGCTAACGTTTTCTTAAACATTTTATCATGAGTTTCTTTACAAAAAATACGATTATTTTTCATTTAAACCCTTTGAAGACCTATAAATCTCCTAATTTATGGAAAAATATTTACTAAGTGGCACACTCACAAGAGCGAACTCACCGCACTAGGGTGAACTTCAATTTTCACTAACACTAACAAAAAGTGTTTTTCCCGCCGAAAAGACTTTCCGGTCTAGATTAGTCTATGATTGACGATATAAACAAAGCTTATTCGTTAGTAATCGGGCAGCGGCAATAACAATAAATGTTCTTTGTTCGTGAAAGTTTTATTTTTTGTAATTTAAATTATGTAAGTTAAAATGACATTGGTTTCTATTTTAAGAAGTTTGAAGACATTTTTTTATATAATGTTCATCGTAAGTTTAATAGTTTTTTTTAGATTTTTCTAAGATATTTGTGTTAATGTTTGTTTTTTGTTGACAGTGATTTCAAAAAATAAAATTACCCCTGAAGAAGTGGAGAACTATCCACGAAACGTTGGGAAAAAATTATTATTAAAACAGATGTTTTTATTATAAAATAATTTACAACACGACCGTTAGCCTAAATAATCATAAATTAAAATAAATTGTACTTTGGTCGAATACAACAAATTTGCATCATAAACAACAGTTATCATAGCATATTTTAAAATTTCACTTGATCTTAAAAACATAAAAACTACACGGATCGCTGGAGTGGAAAAAATTATTATTAAAACAGATGTTTTTATTATAAAATAATTTACAACACGACCGTTAGCCTAAATAATCATAAATTAAAATAAGTTGTTTATGAAGTTTGAGTCGCTGAACACGATTAAATCACTTATTTTTGCAAATATGTAAACGCTTTTGTGTTATTCAATATTTTTCATGGAAAAAAACCGATACAAAAAAAAAAATTTTTCTTTTGTCGGCCGAAAAACTAGTGAAAAATAAAATTTTTTTACTATCTTCTTTAGGCTAAAAAAGTATTTTTGACTATAAAGCCCACGAAGAAAAAACAATAAAAAAAATTTTATATGTGTTATGTTATTCATCATTTTCCATGGAAAAGAATTGAAAATTTCGAAAAAAAAATTCTTTTGGGCCTTAAAACTAGTGAAAAATATTTTAAATTATAATTTTGTTTTATGAATTTTTAAGGTATTTTCGACTTCAAAGCTCAACAAAAAACAATAAATAAAAAAACTTTTATATTTCTTGTGTTATTCACCGTTTTTTCATAAAAAGAAAGTATTAAAAAAAAATTTTAAAAACTCTCTAATGAAAAATAATTTTTATATATTTTTGTTTTACGGGTTTTAAAAGTATTTTTGATTACAAAGTCCACAAAGAAAAGCAAAATAAAAAAATTGAAATTTTTAATGACTTATTCACAATTTTTCCTAGAACGCATTTTTATCAATATTATCGGCGTTTACCTTAAAATGGCCATGAAACCAGTAAGTGATTAGGTACGATTTTGCGGATCAGGTTTTTGGAATCTCCGAACACTAAATAATAATTGTGCATTGTCAGATTTGGTTTAAAATTTTTACCGATTTTGATCTTGCTTGAAACGACCCATGTCGGCCAAAGTAAAACCTTAAAATGGCCATAAAACGAGTAAATGAGCAGATCCGATTTCGCGGATTATGTATTTGGAATCTCAAGACATTATATAATAATCGTGGATTGTCAGATTTGGTTGACAATTTTATTGATCTTGATCTTGCTCCAAGCGAACCGCGTTTGGGAGTCGCATGAACCAAAATCAAGAAAAAAATTTGGATTTTTTCTATTTTCTCAAACCAACAAATCACCTAAAAATTTCTCATTTTTCGAACACTTTTGGTTAAACAGCCGCCATTTTGGCATTTTTGCATAAAATTTAATAATCCTGGTACAGACGATAGCCACTGTCATACTGAACCTATTTTTTTTTTGGTTTTTGTATTTCAGACGATTCCTTGCTGCAAAATCACCCATACCGTTGACACTAATTGTTTTGTGTATGGCTACGTAGATGGCGCTATTTTGGATATATATATTATTAAAAATTAATTAAAAGTTTTTTTTCGTGTATTTCAAGAGTGTACTTATTGATCCTGAAAAGAATTATAATCATATCTACTACTGGAGGTGGATAATAAATTCTGAAAAACAAGTTTTTTGCCAGTTTGGAAAATTATATTGGCGCCTTAATTTCTGCTTTTTATGGGTTTTAAAAAAAAATTGCAATAAGGAATATTCAATAACATCAGTTCTGTAATTTTATATGTAACTAAAAAAAAAAGGTTTTACATTAATTAATGGCCTGGGTGAATTAATCTCACGTTTGCTATCAAATACCCCACTGTGCATCGTACAAAAACGCAAATTATTCATCATATAGTCTGAAGGAGCCTTCAGTTATGCTAAGTAGGTGTTTACACTTTCATCGAGTTTTAGAAATGTTTGAATTTCAATTTTCTTTTTCATATAATTTTCGATTTTAATCGTTGTTTTTCAACTTATTTGAAGTTTTTAAATTTTTTTAAGTTTTCTATTTTATGTAAATTTTTGAAATATTTCAATTTTTGAAAATTTTGAAATTTTAGTTCATTTTTCCATATTTTTTGATTTTTTTGTTGCAATTTTTAAAATTTTGAAATCTTCAGCTTTTTTATATTTTTTGAAGTTTTTTAATTTTTTTAAGTTTTCTATTTTTTGTAAGTTTTTGAAATATTTGAATTTTTGAAAATTTTGAAATTTTCGTTAATTTTTCGATATTTTTTGCGATCGAAAAATTTTTCTATAAAATTCTGCCTCAGCTTTTCGATAATTTTTAATGGCAATCAACACTTTTCAAGTCTTACCAACTTTTTCGATACTTTTTAATATTTTCTGAATCTTATCGGCTTTTCAGCACAATTCGATGCTCATCGACTTTTTCGATATTGATAGATTTTTTACGGATTTTATGTACGCTGTTCGAAAAATTTAAAACTGTTCAAAATTTAAAAACTGATTTTCAAAATTTAAAAACTTATCTTTTATTGTAAAAACTGATTAACAAAAACTCGACTTAATGCTTCCGACGGATTTTAAACAACTAAATTCTAAATAGAAACACTACGGCAATTCAGCCTACATTTGCTTAACTTATTTTTTGCTTTTACCAAAAAACAAAAGTGCCGAATTGCAACAACGTTGGTGGGAACAATTCTGTGGGAATCAAACCTGTTGAAAATTCACAAGCATTAAAATGAGAATGCGTATGCTTAATATGCAAGTCAAAATAAAGAATTCATTGTCACTATATCGGCTCTGATTACCTTAGAGTCGTGGAATTGATTTCCCACAGAATTGTTTTATATTTTAATTTAAAAAATAAAAATTAAATTTTATGTTGGCTAGAAGCCACATGCTCTCCACCTTGAGGATCTGAAGATCATCAGCAAAACCTGATACAAATAAAGTTCAGATAATTTTGAGCCTCAATGATGTCTAAATGTAACATACAATTAAAAACTTAATACAAAACTATGCTATGGTGAACCAGGAACCACGAATGCTGAAGGTGAATATGTTCGGGGTTGAGGGACTGGTCTCGTGCTTCTTTTCGTCCACCAAACTGTTAACATGATGATCAGCAGCAACAACGTTGAATAGCTGATGGCGTAGTGATGCACATGATGACTATCCAGGCCGGCGAACTCCTCTTCTTGTTTCAAAAGCTTTATTGACTCGTTTAACTTTTGAATGTCTTTTAAAGAATCTAGATTTTTGAACACGAATGCCTCCGTTTGTTGGGGGTTTGGCTCTGGCATATGCAAAGATTCAGCATTAATTGTGGGCTGGAATGACATGTGCATTGTCTCTGCTTTTTTAAAAGTTGTAAACAGTGTTATTGATTTACTGTTTAGCATGCACGGTGGCTTAATAAGATGTTATTTTCATCGATAATTTGTAACCTGTGACTTACTTCGTTGGTGATATCGCTACAGTGTGAATCATTTAATTGATTGCATAGTTGAATTAAGTTATGAGAATAATTTTTCAATGAGTCTACCTCTTCATGATATGTTGTTAGATTGAAGAAAATTAAAACATTCCAACTACTTGCTTCTTTTTTGATTGTTCCAATATTCTCGAAGTAAATTCCTACGTTGTCGTCAAACATTGTAACGTTCATATTATCGTTGTTGCTGGGTAGAGGCTTACTAGCCACCATAGAGACAAAAAATAACAAAGCTAAAACCATCGCACATGATGTTGATTGTAAGGACCTTGCACCATTTTTAATTCTCTGAGGAGCAAGTGTTTCCTGAATGTCCTTACTAGCTTCTTCAACTGGAACTGGACATAAATTGTGAATTGCTCTTTTAAATGTTCCGGTTGCTGTTTTCACAACTGCACTGCTGCAACTCTAACTAAATTGTCTTTTCCAGGAATAGTCACTGTGACCCTTCCCAGTTTCCATTTGAGTGGTGGCAAGTTGTTATCTTTGAGCAGTACTAAATCACCTTGCTTGACTGAATTTTGAGGTGATAACCATTTGGCTTTGGACTGAAGAAGATGCAAATATTCTTTGGACCATCGCTTCCAAAACTGTTGATGAATTAGTGTAATTCGACGATATCTAGTCAATGAACTTATTTTTTCGTCTACAATCTTAGGTTCCGCGATACTTGTCAATAGGGCTCCTATCAGGAAGTGCCCAGGCGTCAATGCTGTTGGATCATTAGGATCATTTGACATATGTAGATGTAATTGGTCGCGAATTTAATATAGCTTTAATTTGGGCTAACACGGTTTGAAGCTCTTCCATTGTCAAGGATGCGCCTGCCGTGTAACGTACTAAGTGGTATTTTGCAGATTTTACGGCTGCTTCCCACAATCCGCCAAAGTGAGGTGCTCGAGGAGGAATGTGGTGCCATTCAATGCCTTCTTGTTGACAAAAGGAGTTGAGACCCTTTGAAAATTGATCTGTTTGATGTAGCCTTTGTAACTCTTGGAGTTCTGATCTAGCTCCAACAAAATTTGTTACATTGTCGCAGTAGATTTTAGTACAAACCCCTCTTCGCGCAATAAACCTCTTCAATGAGTTTATAAATGCTTCTTTTGACAAATCACTGACTAATTCCAGATGAACTGCGCGAGTAGCAAAGCATATGAAGATCGATATATATGCTTTTGTCGATTTTTGACCACGTACTTTGTAATGGACACACAGCGGCCCACAGAAATCAATTCCAACAATCGAAAATGGACGCGATGGAGTAACCCGATCTGCTGGCAACTGTCCCATCAGTTGTTTAATGGTGCGTGGTTTGATTTTAAAACAACGTATACAATGATGTACGACGCTGTTTGCCATTCTTTTTACATCAACAATCCAAAACTGTTCTCGAGAAAGAGCCACTAATCCTTGTGAAGCCACGTGCATACATTTTCGATGGAGATGTGTTAATATCAATTTGCTGAGTGAGTTTTGCTTTGGCAATAATATTTGATTTTTTGATGATGGAGCAATGTTGCTATTTTGAAGGCGTTCACCGACTCTGATAACATCACTGCTCATATCCAAATATAAGCTGAGGTGCAACAGCGAATCCTTCGAATCTATTGGTAAATTACGTAGCAAGCGCTTGTACTGATCTGGCCATGAATTTATCTGCACGTTCTTGACCAGTCCCATCAAACCTATCCTCACCTCTACCGCACTTAGTTCACCAACTGAGCGAAGACCCTTTGGCAACCGGCAGTTGTTGAAGAACCTGAAAATATAAGCTGTTATTCTTTTTGCTGACATGAAATTATTGTTATGATTCATTGAATCTACAATACTTACAATATTTGGGAAACCCTTTACGGCAACACAAACATTACGTGTAGGTCGCCGTTCTGGAACTTCAGCAGGTGGAGTATAGCTGCTTGGCAACTCTGGCAGATCCTGCTTCAAAAAATCTGGCCCATTGAGACACGTTGATGAGTTCATTAAACTCCAAACTGCACATCCTCTTGAGAGAATGTCAGCAGGATTAAGAACTCCAGGTACGTGCCTCCACTGATGGCCAGAAGTGAGCTCCTGTATCTTTGCTACTCTGTTTGCAACAAAAGTATTCCAAGTATAAGATGGAGACTTGATCCATGCTAGAACTGTATTAGAATCTGTGTAGTAGACTACCTTTTGAATAGGAATAGACAAATTTTGTATTAATCTTTCAGCCACTTCTGCCATTAATACTGCTGCACAAAGTTCTAATTTAGCAATCGAAACAAATTTTAGAGGGCAGATACGTGATTTTGAACAAAGTAAACTGACCTTTATGTCGCCAAAAGCATTTGTTGATCGCAAATAAAAACATGCTCCATATCGTTACCTTAATATAGAAAGGCCCTAACTAACATTTTTGTTTCTTTACAGGAGAACGAAAAAACTTAATTAAAATTTATGTTTTGTAGTATTGAAGTGAGTTTGTTTTTTTTTATTTGGTTGTATGTAAATGCTTTATTTTCAATCGTAGCACACACATTTTTATCAATAGTGGGTGGCCAACCGACATCTACAAAAAAAAACTCGATTTTGAAAAAAATGTTAGTTAGGGCCTTTCTATATTAAGGTAACGATATGCAACTTCACTACTGTCTGAAAATGCATGCAACTCTATTGAAATAGAGTTGGCAGTAAGGGTGCACCGTGGAATGGAACAAGTCTGCAAACCTTCAAATTGCTTCATTAAATTCCTCCAACTAGACTGCAAGTCAAGTGGCACATCTGAATCCCAATCGAATTGTCCTTTTCACAGCTCCTGTAACAGTAATTTCTCGAGGACGACAGATGGACCTAATAAGCCTAATGGGTCAAATAACTTGGCTAAATCAGAAAGAATCGTCCTTTTTGTCATCCTTTGTTTTGAAGGTTCGATGGGATTAAACATGAAAACGTCTTCCTGAGGAGACCAAATCAAGCCTAAAGTTTTCATTGCTTCCCCCTGCTGAAATGTAAATAGTTTTTCTCTATGGTCTGTCTTTTAAAATATTGGAACTGTTTGAACAAATTTTCCGGAGTTCAAAGTTTCCCTTTCGAAGCAACAATATTAGTTGATTTAATAAAGTTTTAGCTTTTTCTTCTGAATTGGCGCCAGAAAGGCAATCATCGACATACATATCATTTTTGAGGATTCTTGCTGCGTCCTCACAAGATTCCCTTTCTATATCAGCCAGTTCATTAAGGCAGCGTGTAGCTAAGAATGGAGCTGACGAGGTACCATATGTAACTGTTGACAATTGATAAATCTCAATTTGATCACTTGATGTGAATCTCCACAGGATACTCTGATATTTTCTGTCCTCAGGATCAACTAGAATTTGAATGTACATTTTTGAAATATCTGCTGTAAAAACAAATTGGTGAGTTCTGAACCGGATTAAAATTGTAAACAAATCCGGCTGAACAGTGGGCCCAACCATTAATATATCAGTCAATGACTTGCCACTTGATGTTTTCGCTGACCCATCGAATACAACCCTAAGCTTAGTTGAAGAACTATCGGGTTTAAGGACGTAGTGGTGAGGTAGAAAATAACTACTTTTTGGAAGATCTTGGGATTTAATCAGCGTCATATGTTTAAGATGCTCATATTCTCTCAAAAATTGAGAGCAAGATTGTTGTAAACTAAGATCTTTTTGCAACTTTTTCTCTGTCGAATACAGCCTTGATATGGCTGTATTTTTTGATTGACCCAGTATGACTGGATCTTCCTTGAATGGAAGGCGTACAACAAATTCACCATTATTCATTCTAGTGACATTCTCTTCAAAATGTTGATTACACATAAACTCTTCATGACTCATTTGCTTGGAAGGTGATTTGTAATTCTCAGCTACCCAAAATTGCCTGACTAGTTTTTCTAGTTTGCTTAATGAAGGTGTGACCTTTGTAGCAATTTTGCAATGTTTAATTTGTTGGGTTGAACTGGAATTTGTTTTACCAACAAAGATCCAACCGAAGCTTGAATTCTGTAAAATTGGTTGGTTCTCCATTGTTATTTTGCCATCTTGGAAGACCTCAAAAGAAATGTCAGCCCCCAGGAGGATATCAATTTTTTTTGGTTTAAAAAATAAGGAATCAGCCAATGCAATATCTACTGGCAATAACCAGCTGGAAATATCAATGGCAGTACCTGGCTGATTATCAGTAATTGTTGGCAAAATGATTGCCTCAAAACTCTTTTTGCAAGTTTTTGTTTTGTTTATTATGGTGACTGTTGTCACAAAGTTTGCTGTAGTTGTACTGTGACCAATCCCGCTTATTGATGTATCTGATATATATTTTTTCAAGCCAAGTTCATGTGCGAAACGAGCTGAAATAAAATGCACTTGTGAGCCTGTGTCTAGTAAGGCTCTTCCAGGTAATAAAGTTCCACTGTTTGTATAAACGCTTACCACTGCGGTTGCTAACAGTGTCTGACAAGCCTCTGCAAAAGGTACATTGCTTGATGTAACCCCCAAAGAAGTTGATTTACTTGTTGAAGCTTTATCAGCTGCATTCTGTGAACTAGCGTGGTTTGATTGGCTTGAAGCCTGAAGTATGGATTCCTTTTGATTGGATTCCTTTGTTGCGTTGAATTGTAAGTGCAGCAATGAATTATGTTTTTTGCTGCACTTTGAGCAAGATTGAGAAGTACAAGAGCTTGGAAAGTGGCCTTCCTTTAAACAATTTTCGCAAAGCTTTAAGTGCCCAACTTTTATTTATCCTTTCCCCAATAGAAAGTTTCAAAAAATTTGGGCAATACAATATTTTATGACCACTATTGGAACAAAAGGCACATTTTTGTTGACCTATTGCAACAGAAGATGACATAAGGACTGCTGGCTTGCGTCTGTTTTCTTTTGGACTGATCGCCTCAAGTGTTTGAAAACGAAATTCAAGAAATTTGAAAAATTGCTCTAGAGATTGAATGTCTCTTGGTGACGTCAATGACTGTTCATAGAGACGTCTTGATTCTTTGTCCAGTTTTTGAACAAGCTTATGAAGAATTATTGGTCCCCAACTGTCTGTTACGAGACCTAAGTTTTTAATTGTCTGCATTGACTCCAATGCAATGTCATGGATTCGCTTGAGTCCAGAAACTGATTCTGTTTGTAGCACTGGAATGCCAAATAATTGATTGAATTGTGTCAATAGCAGTCTCGGATTGTCATAGCGATCTGTCAACATTTTCCATGCATCGGAATAATTTGAATCTGTCAAAGGCATTTGCCTAATAATATTTAAAGGATCTCCTATTATTAGATTTTAGATAAAAGAATTTCTGAACTGGAGATATATTTCTGTTGTGTATTATTTGGGTGTATAAATCATGGAAAGATTTCCATTTTAATTGGTTCCCATCAAAAGTTGGGAGAGCTATCTGAGGCAACTTAACCTCTATATCAGATGCTGATGACAATGTTGATAGGCTTTCTTTTAATATTATTTTGATTGAGTTGTAGCTGTCCGTCACAGCGTAAAAAGAGTCAGAGTCGTATGATGGGGAATTTGCGCTAATGATATTTAAATGGCGTTCATCCAATTTTTTCCAACTTGAGTCTAAGCCAGCTTGAGCCAGCTGTCAATCCGTTTGCCGTTTTCAATAATAATTTCCAAACCAGACTTGAGTTGCTCTGGACAAACATTGTCTGGTAGTCCCCCATCATCTTCTCCACTTAAGTCTCCTTCGAAATGGGGTGGCTCAATATAAAGATATTGGTTGGAGCGTCATTTTCGTCATCGAAACACATTTCTTCTAAAAAAATCTGCGCCTCTTTCAAGGATAGTGGTCTTTACATATTTGAAAATAAATTAGGAAAATCAAAAACTACGAAAATATCTTTTATAATACAGTAAAAGCAAATAAATTAATAAAAACGTATCAAAACAGCTACACCGTAAACCTGCCTAGCGTTGTCATATGGCAATAGGACATGATGCAGTTTTTTAATTTAAGTCTTAAATAGTATACTTCTAAAAAATCTTTTTGAAATTCGAAAAAAAATTTACTCAGAGTGATTCGGGATAAATATAAAAAAAATTAAAATATTGATTTAACGTGCAAAAAAAAAGCGCCACATGGACTATTTTCTATATTACAGAAAACATTTTTGTACGATGCTGCCAACACATGAAAAGAAAAAAATTGGAGGTAGCACGATTTTTTATTAGATTCCCTGCAGGCGCACCGTGCTACGTGGTGTAAATTCCATGAGAATCGATTGAGTGGGCTCTGTGAAAATGCTGTTTTAGAAATATGTTATATGTATGCACTCTAAGTAAAAGTTTTATAGCCTAAGTTCATAGCTGGGCACTGTTAATCGAATGGATAACTTCGTTAATCACTAATCCGTTACTAAAAAAGTTAACATCGTTAAACGTTAAAGCGCTTCATTTCAGAAGATTTAACGCAAGTTAACGTTAAAAGGTTAATCGTTAATCCGTTAACACGTGATAAAAATTGCATTTTTTATATCGTTGCGTTAGTGATCTTCTTAAAAAAACTGTTGGTTCGTGCTCTGGAAATTAACACCTTTGGAACAAAAAACAGACGTGTATAGTTGGAGTGTTTAATTTACTCATCTGGCATAATGTGTACCTATATTCCCCTTCATGAGCATTAATATGTTGAAGTTCTCGTCTGAAAGCGAAGCTCGTTTCGGCGTTAAAATATCTTTGCCCGTGGAAAAAAGACGTTCAACTGCAGGGTTTGAGGATACAGTAGTACTATATTGAATAAACAGATTATAGGTTCCAAGAGGAATGTCGCTTTGTTAAACAAGTCTTTTGATTTCATGTCTAGCTACATTTTGACGAGATTTTGAGTTTTACTCTTTAAAGATTTGTGGCTCTTAGGTTTTTCTAAAGATTCAGTGACAGAATTTAGAAAGTATTTCTCATCATCGCCGTTGTTACTCGCGTTGCTGCCTCCGTCATTTAAACTATCTCTGTCCTTCCAACTTTCGGCAGCTCCTTATCGAACGCCTCTTCTACCTTTTTTTCCATGCATTTTTACTGCATCCACTCGACTGCTGTCATGCCAGCCATATCAACTGGAACTTCGGATGCAAAGCCACGACAAGTTGGCGCTGTCCGTCGTCCAGAACTGGTCCTCTCTATGCCGCACAGTGGATGGGTTTGTATAAAACGGCGGCCATATATAGTAATAATAACGCTCGACTCTTGAAATGTTTGAAAAAATTGGTTCACGCACACGCCTACCTCCGATACAAACTTGGGATGTGGTTGAGACCTTTTTCAAATTGGGTATCAATTTCCTTTAACTTAGCAATTCTGAGCTCAAAAATGTTATTAATTTTGCGATATCTTTTACAATATAGTTTTCAATTTATTAGAGAAAAACCAAAAAAGATGGCCATTAACAGTTGTAATAGCGCTAGAGTCTTTGGCACATACGTTTTTTGGGTTAATAGAACAAAAA
The DNA here is from genome assembly GCA_963662105.1 of Meiosimyza platycephala. Classification (NCBI taxonomy): domain Eukaryota; kingdom Metazoa; phylum Arthropoda; class Insecta; order Diptera; family Lauxaniidae; genus Meiosimyza; species Meiosimyza platycephala. Next base: position 2,536,744 of record OY759212.1, read on the forward strand.
CTTGTGAATATGAAAGAAATCGGTCAACGGATACGCCTACCTCCCATACAAAATTGGTATGTGGTTGAGCCTTTATTTTACAACTGGTATCAATTTCCATAATTTTGGCAATGCTGATTTCAAAAATGTTACAAATTTTGCGATATCTGCTGTGGAGATAAACAGTTTCAATAGTTCATCTGTTCGGTTTCTGAAAAGCATTGGAGTTTACATATTTTACCCCAAAATAGCCCTTACCTGTTCCCCTCTACTTAAGGGAACTTCTTTCCAAATTCAAGCTTCAACTTCCTTAACACTGTGAGCTTTTACAGTTGATAAAATTATTGTTAAACGATGCGAAATATGAAGAAATGAAAAGATTTTTTTCTTTAAATGTTGCAGTAGAAAAATAATCATAAAAAAAAACTTCTGAAAAAAAGCAGTTCAAACATTGGACTTTGGTTAACCATACTTTCTTACATTACATATAAAAAAATTTCCGAAATTCGGGGATATACTTTTTTGTTTTTTTCTGTCAAAGTTTGCCAATTTTCTCAATTATGACTTTTTAAGCCCTAATTTCAGCATAGTTCACACATAGAATACAAAAGCTTAAGTAAACATTTTTTGAAAAGTATGATCTAGGAACTTTATGTCAATATGCAATACTGGCATATTTCAATGCAAATAAATTAATAAGAGCATTTCATAAAAGTCAGTATTTTTTGTTCCTTCTAAAACTTCATTAGAAAAAATTGATAAAAAAAAATTGTTAAAAAGCAGCTGATTTTTTGTCTTTTAGCTAACCATACTTTCTCACATTACATATAAAAAAATTTCCGAAATCCGGGGATATACTATTTTGTTTTTTTCTGTCAAAGTTTACAAATTTTCCACTTTTATCATTTTTCAATATGATTTTTGAAAAAGCCGTACAATTCATATAAAGGCGATAAAAAAAAATTAAATTAATTTTTATAAAGTGTAAACAATGTACTTTCCGCCAATATACTACATTATTGCATTTTGTTTCAAACAAGTTAACTAGAGCGCCCTAACTAGCAATCGCTTTTATAAAAAGTTTCATAGAACATTTTTGGTGTACAAAGTTCAAATTTGAGCCCACTGTGTCACTAAGCTCAAAACAAATTTAAAACTTTTATATTTTTTTTTTCAGTTCCTAAGTATTCTCTGACAATTGTCTTAAAAATGTTTTTAATTCCTAGTACTTTCAAATTCTTCCTATTTATGGCCACAAAAATTCACTATGTGCCATTTAATAAGGCATGTGCTAAGGCTGTACAATTTACTGTGCCTTTAGACCAGTGTAAGCCAAACCTATGTACATAAATGCATTTTACTATGCATGCCATCAGTCTCTGCACAAACTACACCAGCCATGTACTTTGTAGAGCCCGAATGTACTTTTTTGTCTTGAACACCCAATTTTCCTAAAATGTACGAAATTGTTCTAAAATTTACTAACAAAAAAAAAAAAAAATAGTCCTCACTTTTGTCATCTCAAAAACCCTAGCAAAATTTGATATATATCACATTAATTATTTTATTCTCATTTACTAAAAAATCAAAAAAAGGTAAATGGGTCAGAATTTACGAACTGGGCCACTTTTAAAATAAATTTTTTATTTTTTAATGAAATTTTGTTATTTAGATAGTGGTATGTGCTAGAAATTAAAATGTGAAATGATTTGTTTTTTTATTTTTTTGTTGTTGTTATAGGCAATTTTTTCAAAAGCTTATAAATTTTGAACAGATGCGACGATTTTTATAAATTAAACGGTGTTTGATTCGTATTGAAATTGAGTATAGGTGTGATTTTTTTCAATTTTAAATAATTTTTTTTTCAATGTTTAAAACATGTTTATTTATAAAATGTTAATGAAAAACAGCCTTCCCTGTCCGATCGAAAAACGAAAAAAATTTTATAAATGTTAAAAATATTAAAGTACAATATTCCGTTGAGAAAAATATATTGTATTTTATAGTTTTTTTATTATATATTTGTAACTCTGCACAATGGGCTTTTAGTGGATTCTGTGAGTCGGAAAAAAATTTGAAAAATACAAATATTTAAAGCAGCAACCAAACCACCTCTACCCCCTGTTTTCGAAGATGCTGAACACGATGGTGGTGTTTAAAATTATTTTGGAGTAGACCGCACCTCTAAAATGGCCAAAAACTACCCCAAAATGGGGGAATCACAAAATCCACATCTTCCATCGGTAAAATATTTGTCACCCCCAATTTTTGAGAAGGCTGAACACGATGGCGGTGCTTAGAGTTTTTTTGGAACTGGCCCCAAGCCCCTAAATGGCAAAAAATGGTAATTTGGGTCCATTGGGGCGGTTTTTGGCCACTTTGGGGGCCAATACGAATCGAACACCGTTAAATTTATAATAATCGATGCATCCGTTCAAAAGTTAAAGGCTTTTGAAAAAATTTTGTCTCCGAATTTCAATTGCCTATAACAACAAAAAAAAAAAAAAAAAAATCATTTCACATTTTAATTTCTAGCACATACCACTATCTAAATAACAAAATTTTATTAAAAAATAAATTTTTTTTTTAAAAGTGACCCAATTGGTAAATTCTGACCCAGATGTAAGACACTTTACTTTAATTTTACTGTATTTTTAAGTAATATGCAATGTTGTACGTTATACATATAAATAACTGTCACTTTATCATTTGTTTTTTAAAGCTAGGCTCATTTTAGCCGTAATAAATAAATAAATAAATCAGTTCATAATGATTTCGTTTGAAGCAGTACATTTGAAATATTGAAGGAAGATTTCTGTAACGTTTCGTTTGCAATGTTTCAAATACAACATTTCTGTTTCTTATTATTATTGTTACTGAAACTTTCTGAAACGTTGCATGCCGAGTGGGTAGTGCGGGCTCCGTATTTTCAAAAAAAAAAAACGCCTCACGTAATATATAGACGTTCTCTTATGTCAACTTTTCGATATTAAATTTTGTGAATGTGTTCGATTTCTCCGATACTTTTCGGCTTTTAGGTAATTTTGCTTAAACTTTCGGACTCTCGCGAAACTTTTCTATTCTATTCGATACTTTCAGAATTTTGTAACAACTTTTAGTACTGGTTCATGTTATTCGACACTTTATAATAAAAATCTATACCTTTTTATTCTTATGGCAGTTTTTGGATTTTTTCGATACCTTTTCGTACTATTTGACTTTATCGATACATTTCGATTTCTATGCACTATTTTTGCTTACGCAAAACTTATCAAAATATCTGTAGTATCCAGTAGCTTTATTTTTTGTTTTTTTTTCTGTTGGTAAAATAAGTCAGGATCTGTGGTTCTGATAGGTGATATTCATTTCTAGCAACCCGCAATTTAGCATTTATTTCTGATTTTATTTAAAAAGTTTGCATATTGATTGTGTTCTTTACATATCGCTAAAGGCCTGCTATAACCCGTTAAGCTTCGTATAATAAACTTTGCAATTACAAAACTGATCACTCTATTTCCTCAAATGATTTTATTTTATTTTTATCTATATTCATTTTTACGTGTAGGATATACAATTAAAAAAAATCTATTTAAAGTACTTTTTCAATTTTTTTTCTTTTTATATAAAAAAATCAAAACCTCATGTAAATTAAAATGCGTCATATTCGTAAATTTGAAACTCTATTCGATACGAATAAAACTCAATTATAAACACCTTGCGACTATATCATCATTTTACCACCACAAAAATTATGGCTACAAAATTATTACATTTGGAACGAAATGTATACTCTATATATGTATATATATATACAATACATATAAAACGAAAAATCGAAATTGGAAATTGGTAATTTTTGTGGGATTAATTCGCATCCATAAACATATTCATCACATCGTATCATATGGTAATATCACATCGTATCGTATCGTATTGTATCGTTTTGTATCCTATTGTATCTATCATCTGCTTGCTATAAAATTGAAATTTGTCTGGCAACGAGTTGACACCAATATTATAAAAAATATACTATGTATCAATAACAACATTTATTGATTGATATTGCAATTATACGCATTTGGTAAAAAACAAATTAACATTCTTTTTATATGTGTGCATATATGGCGCATTCCATATGAAATGTTTGGACGAAAAATTAAAAATTATTTTTACCACGGAAATCTGTTTTTCAATAGCTTGTGACGACCCACCTAAATTTTCATGCCAATCGCTTACGCCAAACCCCAGATATCCTCTGAACAGATTATTGGGTGAACCGATTTTCCCGGTTTTTCATGATTTTCAGGCGTGAATAACTCGAAATGGGTGCATTTTTATGACATGATGAATAGGAAAAAATTTGTTTCTTGAAAAAATATTTTCCTCCTGGGTAAAAAAATTTTTGCGCATGCACAGTACGATTTTTTTGTCAATTATATTTGCTTTTATAGTTTTCATATCGTGGGTCCCGAAATTTTTTCTTCTATCCCGTCCCAAAATGTTCGTCAAAGTGTCCTTTGGTATCCTTAAAAGCGTTTTCGATAAGAAATTTGACGCAGAATACGATGGTGATATTAAAAATTTAATACAGGGTAGGAGCAATTGTTACAAAGTCGATTTAATCATTTAAATTGTTTATAACAATATTAATTTGAAAAAAAAACTTGTTTTTTTCAAAAAAATCCTCGAACACGTATCTCTTACTTTTCGAAACATAAACCATAAAAAAAATTTCAGCCAAATCAAAAATGTTCGGTTTGTAAAAGGACGTCCCACAAACAGTTATAAGATTTTTCAGAACCGACGACAAACTAATTTGACATTTTTAGCAGACGCAGGATAATGAACATATTTTTTTAAATTCTTGAGCAGCTCAAGAGAAATCGTAGCTACGTCATAAGGTATAGGTACTTCTTCTGCTTGAGTATCAGATTCAGGTTCCTAACATAACTCGCTAATGGCGTCACGAAAGTCATAATCCACAGAGTTCAATCTATTCACTTCTTGCTGAGGGACACTTGAATTATCGTCGTCCATATCTTTCATTAATCGCTAACGACAACATCCATAAATCCGCGTTCCATTTGGCAAATTAAAATTTTCCTGAACTTACCGATTCACCGGACGCAATTGAACTCTGCCAAACAGTCTCCTACCATGTTTCTCCAGTTTAAACGGATTAAAATAAAGATCACTGGACACTTTTCTCGATTTCGGTGACATTTTCACTTGTAATTAGGAGTTGCAGAAGGAAATGTACAAAATGCACAAAATGGTTATGGTCACTCCGACTCGCGTCTCTATGGGTGAATGGATTGGTGTCGGTTCTGAAGAATCTTATAACTGTATGTATGGGATGATTCTAATGTTTGAGTCAACTCATTCTGATTGGTTGAAAACGTAGGCTTCATAATAACCGTAGGTAATTACTTTGAAATAACCAATAACGAAACGGCGTTAATTTCAAATAGAATATAAATAAGAAACAATAACTAAAGTTACTTTCTCAACTCGGTATTTAGTGTATTTCCACTCCTATAACTGCACAAGATCATCCGATTTAAAAAATAAAAATTAACCGGACCGGATGAGAGAAAAAATTTCGGGGCCGACGATATGAAAACTAAAATAAACAAATGTGATTGACAAAAAAAATCATAATGTACTTTTCAGGAAAGAGAAACAAGTTTTCTCCTATTCATCTTGTCATGAAAATGCACCCATTTCGAGTTATTCACGCCTGAAAATCATGGAAAAACGGGAAAATCGGTCTACCCAATAATCTGTTCAGGGGATATCTCGGGTTTAGCGCAAGCGATTGACGTGAAAATTTAGGCGGATCATCACAAGCTGTTGAAGAACAAATTTGGTTAAAATTATTTTTTTAGTTTTAGTCCAAAAATTTCATATGGAATGCCCCATTTGTATGTACATATATGTGTATGAATATGTATAGGCATATGTGTATGAATATGTATGTATATGAAAATGTCGATTGTTTGACATGCTTAGATCTCCTAGTCTGAAACGGTTCTAAAACCCTAAGATTTACTTGAGTGTAAGCCTCAGTAAAATTTCAGCTAATTTTACATATCGCTCAAGAGTGGCATAACTCAAAAAACACTAAGTGGGAGAAAAACGCATTTAAAGTTTTCAATAAGTTACTTTTTATATCAGAATTCAAAAAAGTATGTTTACATAAACTCTTCTCACAAGGCGAGTTTATAAGATATATATTTGAGTTTTTGACACAAAATAAAACCTGAAATGGCGAATATTTCTGCATCATTAACTCAAAAGTCACGTTTTTTTGAGTTATGCCACTCTTGAAGTAAATGAGCGATATATATGTATTTAGTATTTTGAATAATATATTTACTGATGTTTACTTAAGGTGTTATGGAACCGTTTCAGGCTAGGAGACCTTAACATTTCACACAATTGATTTTATCCTGTCGCCCTAATGCATATCGGTCATTCTTTATATAACTGCACACACTTTTGAATTTTTTCTCCGATATTTTAGATTTTTATACTAAGACCTATTTTGCTTTGTAAATTTCGTACATACATATGTAGTTAAATTTCACAAAATTTATTTACAAAAAAATGTTTTAAAAATTGACTCAAAAATTGCTTGAACAGAATGTCTAGTCTAGTACGGTTACTACAGCGAATATAATAAAAGAGGCAAAAAATCTTTTTTTGTTATTTATTTTATAAAAAAAATAATTTATTTTAAATAGATTTGCTTGAACATTAATTTTCTTATGCATAAAACTATTTTTTTTTAGTATAATTTTAAAAATGTTTCTCAAATCACCTTCGACACACAACATAACTTTAAATATTTATTTTTTCCAAAGTTAAATTCGGAGTTTAGAACCATCTTCTTAAGCAAGGGATCTGTCTTTTTGTCCACGTACCGCTGACTTCCGAGCTATATTTGTCCTGTCATTTAGAGAACGTTTCCTGCCTTGCGTCTTCAGTATTTATGGTCAGGTTTCCTTGCTTTTTTTTCTTCAAGACCATTTTTCGTTCGCTGGCTAGTAGTTCAATGGGGATAAACACACTTATAACTAGCACAGCCGCTTCGGAGACTGTTCGAAAAGCCATTTCGACCATTCCCTATCGATTGGAGCAAAAAAAAATTTTAGGGTGGATAAAAACAAAATTTTTTTTTGCAACAATCGATGGATAAAGCTTAAAAAATGGCTATTTTCAACCATTCCCTATCGATTGGAGCATTTTTCATTTTGATCCACCCTTAAATTTTTTTTTCCACTAATCTATAGATAAAGCTCGAAAATGGCTTTTGGACACCTCTTAGAGTAGCTCTGGTCCTTGGAAAGAACCGCTAATCCCCATGAACACATGGGGAATAGCTAAGCATGCCATTTATCCTGTATTTTACAGAATACTCCTGTATTTTCAGCGAATATCCTGTAAAAAAACTACTCCTGTATTTTTGTGCAAAATCCTGTAATTATCCTGCAACTATCCTGTTTTATTTCCATTGATTTTAAACTTTGGATTGTCTCGCTCAGCTTGTTTTTTTTAGTTTGTGTTCATCAACCCTTACGTTGATAACGTGATCAAACCTGTTCTACAAAAAAGTTTTAAAATAAGGCATTTCCATATCAATTATTTTCCAAGTTTTGAGAATTTACTGTTTGTTGCGAAACGATGGGTTGAAATTTTTGCTCATTTGGAAACTGAGAATTGCGATTACAAGGAAATGGCAGCAGTAGTGGAAAATGTTCTTTTTTCACCCGGCACGACCACCTCTGTGGAACGAGTATTTGCTTTGTATTTGAAGGAGATGTGGACGGATGAAAAATCTCAGTTAAAAGAAGAACTTTTCTGACCCCTAAGATCAATTTAAACATGTTGTGCATTGATATCTACAATTGAGCCGTTTATTTTGAAAGTGGCATAAGTCACTTTGTTTTTAAGTCGAGATATTTAAGTTAGCATCCATATTTTTAAACGTGTTAAAACGCAAACCCTTAAATATCTCGACTTAAAAACAAAGTGACTTATGCCACTTTCAAAATAAACGGCTCATTTAAGGGTTTGCGTTTTAACACGTTTAAAAATATGGATGCTAACTTAAATATCTCGACTTAAAAACAAAGTGACTTATGCCACTTTCAAAATAAACGGCTCAATTGGATAAAAACAAAACCGGATGTGCTGCGAGAAACAAGTATTTTGTTGAAACTTAAGGTGGAACTGAACGAATCGAAAACGAATCAGACGAGGAATACATGGACGAAGACTCTGAAATTGTATCCTGTAATCAATCTTGTTTTCGAAAAATTAAATCCTATAAAATGACATTTTTTCTCCAATTTTTCCTGTTTTTCCTTGAAAAATTTATGGCATGCTTAGGAATAGCGGATATACATACATAGCGACGAAACGTCGGACAAGAAAAATCAAATAAATTTAATTTTATTTGCATTTAAAAATTACAAGACCAAAACTCCTACAATATAAATTTCATAGCGTCAGAAATCTAATGTTTAAACTAATAATATTTAAAAAAAAATTTTATTTAAACAAAAATGTTATATATATATTAGGGTCCGACCAAATACTTCGGCTTCGGCCACCTTCGGCCTAAAAATCACACATTCGGCCTACCTTCGGCTTCGGCCTTAAAATGGCTGAAGGTTTGCAAATGAATGCAATTTCGAAGTAAAATTCCCCAATTTGAAACACACGAAATATGCAAAAATAGCTTAGAATGTGACATTGTAAAGTTAATGTAAATGACATTAGTTGTGAAGTTAAAGCAAGAAGCCCTACAAATATTGAAAATAATCTTTGGGAATCTCATGACACAACGGCCATGCAGCCAAATACTTCATGTTGAGTTTCAAGTTTTAAGATAGAGGTTGAGATGTACATTAAAGAATCTTTTATTATGAGAAATTTAGATATTTTTAGCTATTGGCATTCAAGTTCATTTTTGAAACTGAAAAAATAGCACAAAAGTTTATATCTATTTCTATTTAGCGCTGCAGGTCAGCTTTATACTGACTAACGTTCAAATTTGCGTGGCGCAAACGTTGATAAACTTTTATTTTTAGTTTACAATAAAAAATTATTTAACTTTGAATACTAAAGTATGTACCTTCATTTTTTATTATCATTATAAACTAATATTGTTTATGTTTGCTTATAGATTATAATCATATAATTCATTTATGTAAGTTTTTATTTATAAAATGCCGAAGCCGAAGGTTTGGAAAATGGCCGAAGTTCGGCTTCGGCCAAAAAAGCCACCTTGGGTCGGACTCTAATATATATATATATACTATTCGCCATAGTTTTTAAGATTCCTCGTTTCAAAAATTTTTTCACTAAGTCAAAATAAACACAAAGTGTGCAGTTATTTAAAAAACATATATACAGTAGAATTCGCTTATAGCGACTCCGCATGTAACGACAATCCGGTTATTGCGACGTATTCGCACTCATAAGTTTGATCCCAATACAAGCTTCTATGGAGTTCAGTCCACTTATTGCGTCTCCGCTTATAACGACAATCCGATTATAGCAACACATTTTCAAAAGTTTTATCTCTTTATAACGACATGTTGAAAATACATTGTTACAAATTGGATTAGTTAATACTGTTTGGCCAAACTTACGCAGAGCATTTTCTGACGACCAAATTTTTAACGCGGATGAAACGGAGCTCTTTTTTAAACTGATGCCGAATAAAACTTTTAAATTCAGAGGTGAAATATGCAAGGGTGGTAAGTTGTCAAAAGAAATGATAACCGTTCTTGCACCTGCAAATATGAGTGGCACAATTAAAAAAAAACTATTGGTAATCGAAAAATCTAAGCGACACAGATTCTTCCATAGTGTGAAATCTTTGCCTGTGGATTATGAGAGTGACCGTGAGCTTGGATGACTTCAACTTTATTTGAAGAGTGGCTTCGAACCTGGGACCGCGATTTAATAAAAGAAAATATTTTTTTTTTTTCGTAATATGTGTTTTATTGGATCTCCCACATAGAGGAACTAACAATAATTTATGATACTTATAATATTGGTTATACTTACATCTAACAGATGTTAGGATTAAGGTGAGAAAAAAAAAGAAAAGATTGGAGTGAAAAGATTACTTAAATTGTAATAACTGTATTATTAAATCTTTTAATACGCGAAAAGCTGGAGTTGTTAAGCATGTCCTTAGCTAGAGTATTAGGATGAGTTAATAAGCGTTTCTTGTAGTTTATTGAAAATCTAGTTATTTCATCTATGATAGTAGGAATTTTGAGTTCTTTGTGCAATCTAGAATTTTTGAAGTACCACGGAGCTTCTGTTATAGTACGAAGAATGAATGCGAGACTGTGAACGTTGAAGTAACTCAATATTAGACGAACTAGTAGGGCCCCAAAGTTGGATTCCATAAGTCCAGATTGGTTTAATAATTGCCTTATAGATGAGGATTTTATTTTCTAGGCTGAGCTTAGAATTTTTGTGCAGTAGCCAATGTAAACTTAATGCTTTTAGTTTAATTTGAGTTTTCTTGGATTCCATGTGCGTTCTCCATGTTAGGCGTTTGTCCAAGTGTAGCCCTAGGTACTTAACTGAGTTAACTTCTGGAATTTTTATATTGTTAAGTCGGATCGGTGGGCAGGTTTCTTTTTGAAGTGTAAAGGTTATGTGGCAAGATTTGCTCTCGTTTACTCGTATGCGCCAGTTGGTCAGCCACTCTTCTATTTTGCAGAGGTGATTGCTCAAGGTTTGAACAGCCTTTTTTGGATAAGCGTCTGTGCCAAGGATTGCAGTGTCGTCAGCAAACGTTGATGTTGTGAGGTTTGCATCGGTGGGCAGGTCTGCTGTATATATAAGGTACAAAAGTGGTCCTAGTGCGCTGCCTTGAGCTACTCCTGCTCGGATGATGTAGTCGCGAGATATGAAATTCTTAAACTTGACTCAAAGTACCTGTTTCTAGGATCTTATGTACGTTAGCAGGAAGTAATTTTTTAATTTTAAATATTAGGCCAGTGATGGCATTTGGGTTTTGTGAAAATGTACTGAATCGAGACTTCAAATGTACTTTTTAGATACCGAATGTACTTTTTTGTCTTGAACACCCAATTTTCCTAAAATGCACGAAATTGCTCTAAAATTTACTATCAAAAAAAAAAAAGATCCTCACTTTTCCCATCTCAAAAACCCTAGTAAAATTAGATATATTTCACATTAAATTAATTATAAAATCCACACATTGCGCGATTATTTTCATTTACTGAAAAAAAAACGTAATTAATATAATATTTATATTATGTTTAGGTAATTACTATAAATCTACTCATTGCGGTTAATTTTAATAAACTAAAAAACAAAAAAATAGGTAAATATTATAAATTGTCCAAATGTACCGAAAATGTACTGAAAATGTGCTAAAAATTTGGTGAATGTACTGAAAATGCCCTAAATATACCGAAGGTACTGAAAACTTGTCGAAAGTACTGACAACGTTTTTTCAGGACGCAAATGTACCGAAGAAAGTACAAATGTATCGAAAATGCCATCACTGTTTTAGGCCTTCATACCAAACCTTGTCGAAAGCTTGAGCGACATCTAGAAAGATTGCTGTACAATACTGTTTATTTTCGAGTGCTGATTTTATGACATTTGCTATTCTGTGTACCTGCTCAATCGTACTGTGTTTTTCTCGGAAGCCAAATTGATGTGAAGGAATTACATTTTTACTTTTTATGTGCGGAAGCAATTTTTTTAGCATCAGTTTTTCAAAAAGTTTGGAAAGGACTGGAATGAGGCTAATAGGCCTGTAAGAGGATACTTGTGTAAAATCTTTACTCGGTTTAGGTATCATAATAATTTGAGCAATCTTCTATGAACTTGGAAATTACCCTAGTGAGTTTATTGCGTTGAAAATTTTTGTTATTAAGCTGACTGCTGTGCTTGGTAAGATTACATATCATCTTATTAGTGATAAGATCATATCCTGCAGATTTCTGAGAATTAAACTCCTTCTTAATCATGTCATGAATTTCTACTGGTGTTGTTAAAAAAAGCGGTATGATATTATCACTGTTAATTGATTGAAGTTGGAATCTGTTTTTTGGTGGGTTTGGGTTAAATACACCCATCCCTCGTTTTACGCGGTAGATAGGTTTTTGAAAAAACCGCTTAATTCAAAACCGCGTAAATATAGACAAGAAGTCCATACAAATTGAGTGGATTGGTTTTCAGAATTTAAAAATCGCGTAAATCGAGCAATAGAACTCAAAGAAAATAGCATAATTGGTAAAAAAAATCCGCGTAAGCTGAACCCATAATGTACATATGTACGTACCTACCTAATGAAAAATTGGAGATTATATAAAAAATAATAATTAAATAAAATAATTACATTTTATGGAATTAATTTTTATTTTTTAAATTCAATCACATATCCAAAGTATTAATTATAAAAACTAAGAAAATTAAATAAAAAAGTAACATGAAAGTAAAACCAAAATATTTCCAAAAAATATTATGTTGACCATGGTGTAATAACAAAGGTGAAGTAATTAAGTACAGCCATAAGTGTTGAAGCCATTTTAAGAGCGTGAGAGTATTCGCTGACTTACTTTAACTTCGACATTATAACATTTCAATTGCCCCTTCAACAGAGTTAAGCGCTTAAGCATAAAGTTCTAGAAAACTTTCTGAACGATAAGCTGCTAATGTTGCCCAAAATACTTTAATTGTGACAAATTTGGTCGCTGTTGTTGTTATTCAATATTAGAAAAGACTTATTAGTGTCAGATTGAAACCCGATGCACGATTTAGCATAATTATTTATTCGCAATAGAATTCTGAAAAACCTAACACAAATACCACTTAGTAAAAAGTTGCTTCAAACGCTTCAAAGATGTAGGAGTTGCTAAACGGGACCAATAATGAAAAACAACTATATGTCAAAAATAAACGAAACACAATAAAGTCGAATTGGTGATAAATGCCAATGTGAGTCTATTACTGGCCAATATCCAGAAAATGATGAGAGAAGTGTCATAATTACTCCACCTTTGTTATTACACCATGACTCCACTTTTGTTGAAACTTCGTCATATTATTTATGTCCACGTGTTTTTAACTGAAAAAAATGTCTTATACGTGCTTTTAGCTGAAAAAAAAATTTAATCAAATAAAATTTTGAAACCGCGTTATTTTAAAACCGCGCAAAAGAAGTACCGCGTAAATCGAGGGATGGGTGTACTGAGTATAGATGTTAAACAAAGGCAGTTTCCTTTTCAGAATCTAATCTAACCCAATTGCCTAAGGGTAGGCGAATAAGTGACTCAGATTGTATAGGAGTTTTGATTTTTTTCGCTGCTTTCCATAACGAATAGTTTGATGACTGGTTTGGAGAAACGTTCTCTAGGTAGTATTGAAGACCTTTTTCTTTTTCTTTTTGTTGAGCTAACCTTAGAGCTGTTAGTTGGTGCTTTGATAATCAAAGTTTGATTGCGGTGATCTACGTTTTTGCCACTCTCTCCTTTAGTTTCTTTTTAATTTGATTAAATTAAAAATTTCGTTGGAAGTTGTAGCTTTTTTAGTGCCTTTGTCAGTAACAGCTATGTCAAGATCTTGCTCACTATACAATGGAGGATTTTGGATAACATGAGAACTGACGTATTTACGATAACCTAGCCAGTTTGGGCGCGTATAGGATTGTTCCTTAGGATTCAAAAAACTTTTTATTTTTATTACTACCGGGGAAAGATCTGATGATAGCTCCAGGCTGGTTTCTGTTTTTAGTTGGCTACGAGGAAAATTTTTCGTTCTGCCAAAATCGATTAGATCAGGTAGTTTTCGGAAATCTGTTGGCCAGTAAGTTGGCATGCCTGAGGAGATGATATCAATGATGATTATTGGTTAGGGCCTTCCAGAGCTGTACATATATCTTTTGGTGAGATAAGCCTTGATCCTCAATAGGTATGTTTAGCGTTGAAGTCACTTGCAGCTATAAATTTATTGCCTAAGCTATTAAAAAAGTCTGTGAATTGAATATGGTCGATTTTGTTATTTGGAGGGCAATATATAGCCGATAATGTTATGTGCTCAGTCCACTCAGTCAAGCAAATAGAAGTACCTTGAAGATAATTAGTGCTAATCGGGATTTTATCAAAATTCCTGACCTGATGATCTCAACAAATGACGCATATGCTTGGCAGCTTCCAGTATGTTTTACTGTGACCGTATTCCTGACAGTTATTGCATTGAACTGGACCTATGTTTTGTCTCGGTTCCTGTACGGTTATTTTCCTGTGCAATAAATACTTGAGGTTGTAAATTGGGTGGACTTCATTTTTTTTAAGCTTAGTTGTTGAAAGCTCTAGCTCAGTTCTATACAAGGGCTGTTGAATTTTACTTCTGTTTATAATATTGAACACGTTTTTAGCTTGGAAACCTTTAGATTCCAGTGCCCCTTGGATTTCGCTAGTGTTCACTCCAGCTTCAATAGCCCTAAAAACTACTGTTAGACCTTTGCTGCTCTTCAATTGGTACGTGTAAAAGTTTTTGTTGTTTTCTTCCAAATCCCCAACTATTTTCCTAAAGTTTTTTCGTCGTAGTCTTGGAATTTTATTTCTTTAATATTTCCTTTTACAATTGGAACAATATGGAAAGTGTTATTGCCAATTAATTGCGAAATATATTGGACTATAACGTTTGAACTACTTCACGAATATAGATTGGAGGGGGTTTTGATGTTGCTGCAGTGGAATCTGTGGAATCGTCTTCATTGCTCAGAATAGCGAATCTATTTTGTGAAGAAGGAATGTTGGTCTCTTTGGTTTTCAAAGTTTTTGCTGATTTGTTGGCTAATACTGCAGGTGGACTGCGTTTGCTTACCAGCATATATCTATCCAGGCCAGTTTGTATCTTCTCCTGAAATTTAGAATTCATATTATTATTATTATTCAAGGTACTTACTGCTGCACTGCTAGTTGATGGTTTATCTAGTGTTGGATCTACTGAAGAAAGAGACTTAGAGAAAATAGAAGAGTTTACTTGTTTTTTAGTTTCAGTTGTGTTCGTAGTATATTGAGCAATTTCTTGTTGATTTGCATTTGATGCTGCGAGAGAAGCTCCATGCATAACTTGAATCGGTGCTGTGCTTGTGGACATTATCGGTGAGCATAAAGAGAGCGTAGGTGTTGTAACTGCAGTAGCGACAGTTGTTGCAAGAGTAGTCACTGGTAAACAATATGTGTTTGATGATGATGTAGACATAGTGTTAGGAGAATTATATGCGCTCCATGTAAGAAGTGAAGGTCGCGCATTCTCAGAGAATGCATGGCTTGGCAGCATATTATAAATAAAATAAAAGAAAATAAAAAGATTTTACTATTGGTATATAACTGCTCAGCTCACGAATTGTTGACTTAATGTGTATAATTTTGGTATTTCTTCCACCTAATACAACTTCTGTTTCCGATCACTTAAGGCGAATTTCCGCAAAAATATTGTATAGAAAATTATTAGTGAAGAAGTCGATAATAATGCCTCTATAAATATAACGATTCTAGATGCTATATTATTGATATACGATGCTTGGAATAAGGTCTCTAAGACCACAATTTTTTGACATCAAAGAGGATGTACCACTAGCGTAGAGGATGACAAACTGTAACGAAGGATTGCCAATGTCAGCTGATAGTTGGAATCACTACATTGATATCGATGTCGATTTACTCACGTCTGAACATCCTATCGACGAGAATATTGTACAAAATATTACTGCAGACCAATAAGAAAGTTTTTTTTTTAAACTTCATTTCTTTTTATTGTATCTTCTCTTAAGAGACTAACAATAAATTTTAAATTCTTATACTTAGTAACATTATTATAGATTAACATTATGTATAGTTAATATATAATTTAATCATGAACTTGTCTCCAGAAACAAAAAGTTAGCAGGGACTTATACTTCTTGTGAGTAGGTTCAGCTTGGAGGGAGTAAAAGTAACTTGCTTACATTTTTGCTCATTTATTTTTATGCGCCATATCGACAACAATTCTTCTATTGATTTTAAATGAAGCTGGAGCTTACGAGAAGCTTCTAATGGGCAACGGTTATAACTTAAAACTGCAGTATCATCTGCGAATGTTGAGATTGTTGTGTTAGCATTTATTGGTAAGTCTGAGCTATACAATACATATAGAAACGATCCTAGTACGCTACCATAGGGACACCTGCTGTTATATTGAAGTGAGTTGAAATAAAATCTCTGTGTTTTATTTTAAATAGCCTACATTCGAGGTAAGAAGTAAATGTTTTGTGAACATTGAGAGGTAATAAGTGTTTAATTTTATTGATAAGGCCTTCGTGCCATACTTTATCGAACGCCTGTGCGACATCGAGAAATATTGCTGTGCAGTATTCACTGCACTCATAAGCTTCTATTATTTCATTTGTGATCCTATTAGCCTGTTCGATTGTGCCGTGTTGTTTTAGGAAGCCGAATTGGTGAGGCGGAAATAAATTGTTATCGGCAACATAAGGAATTAATTTTGCTAGAATTAATTTTTCAAATAATTTTGACAAGCAAGGTAAAAGACTTATGGGTCTATATGATCATAGGCGGCGACTATGGGGGGAAAGGCACTTTTTTCCCCCTAAAAAATATTTTGAAGGGCCTCGCCCCCCCTAATATTTCAGAGAGCAAAGTGTTTTCTCACGTAGATGCTACCAATACTGTCATTCAAAAGAGACAATTTCATTTTGGTAATATTAAAATACTGATCGAAAATTTAAGCGAAACTCTGGCAAGCTTGAGCGATGAATTCGCAGTGATTTAGAATGAAATTTATAAAGAAAGAGTTTTCGTAAGCATTGAACTACCACAAGAAAAACACAACAGAAAAGTTCCAAAAAAGTTATATGAATCGAATAATAATGCTAAAGATTATTTCCGAAACCACGAAGAAAAATTCAGAAGTCAATACTATGAAATTATTGACAATATTGTGAATTGTTTGAAAGCAAGGTTTGACATGAAAGTTTTCACTTTTCTTAGCCATGCGGAAAGTTTCCTTTTTGGAAATGATAAATTTTTGGATCAGATATTGACAAGAATCGACTAATTTTATATAGAAACATGCTCTTAGAGATTTTGCGAGCTAAAAATTTAGTGCACCAAACGAACTCAAATACCAAATCTTCGATAAATGTACGTTTTTTGAAATGTGATAAACACGTTTTAGATTTGTGACTAGAATTAATAAAATTTGTCAAATTGATGCTTACGTTGCCTGTAACGACATGCAAAGCCTATAGATCGTTTTCGACCTTAAGAAGATTGTTAACTTATTTAAGAAGTACTATAACCCAAACTCGGCTTAACTCTTTAATCATTTTGCATGTACCAGGTGTATGACTAAGTAATGTCGGTTCGAACATTTAGATGTCGCCCAATCCTGAATATTTATCGAATGTCATGAAACTTTGACAGTGTGAAGAGTCAACCTTAACTATCATGCCACCAAAGTTTCGCGCCAATTGAACGTCATTATCGTGTTATCTCAGTGCAGTCAACATGTCGAGTTTCGTGCCGAATAAAGAGCAATCGCGGACAATGTTAATTCTGTGTTTTCATTTGAAGAAAACAGCCGCGGAATCGCACCGAATGCTTGTTGAAGCCTTCGGTGAACAAGTGACAACTGTTTAAACGTGTAAAAGATGGTTTCAAAGACTCAAAAGTGGTGACTTCGATGTCAAGGACAAAGAACGCTCTGGAGCTCCGAAAAGGTACGAAGACGCCGAAATGAAAGTGTTATTGGACGGAGACGATTCCCAAATGCAAAAAGAACTCGCAGAGCAGATGAATGTGAGCCAGTCTGCCGTTTCCAAACGTTTACGAGACATGGCAGGTGGAAAGGCGCCAAAACACACTTTTGCTCGCACGGTTCAAAAGAAAGTCGTTATTGCATCGAAGACCGGTTCGCGATACGTTGGAAGCACTCAATTGTGAAGTACTCGCGCATGCGGCTTACTCACCAGACCTGGCCCCGTCCGATTACCACTTGTTCGCATCGATGGAACACGCACTCGCTGATCAGCGCTTCGGTTCCTACGAAAATGTGAAAATTTGGCTTGATAATTGGTTTTCCGAAAAACCCAAGGAATTCTATTTGCGTGCAATTCACAAATTGCCTGACAGATGGGAAAAATATATGAAAAGCGAGGGAACATACTTTGAATAAACGATTCTTCCTTTAACTCTTGAAATAAACGTGTTTTTTTTTAACCTTAGCATGTTATACTTCGTCGAATCGACGACGCGCTGTCACTCTTTCTACATTTACTTTGTTTATACCGCATATTATGCTTTAATTTTTTTAACAATGTTAAGCTATATAGAGAGCTTGTCGTAAACGGAAGTTCGTCGCGTAAACAGCCACCAAACGTGAAATTCAGCGGTACAGCGTCATCGAAACGACGAAGTATAAGGTTTGTGTAACTTTTTGGGGTTGTATGGTGGAGAGTTTCTGTGCTGTTTGGTAATTTTTTTTGTAAACTGTTGTTACTGTTTTTGTAACTAAGTTTTGTTATTTATTCTCACAATACATTTTCCGATGGAAAAAAGCAAAAAAAGCGTCGTGAAATTGTGAACGATCTTCATGATATACATACTGACAACAGAGAAGCAGAGAAGACTTGGGACACCCACTCTTCGGTAATCAATAAAAAGGAATATTCGACTTATTTTGCCTAATGCACAAGATGATACAGAAAACGAACCACAGCCTAAAAAGCGCAAAATATGTCAAGAAATTTGAGTTTTGTATGTACTGCTCAAAATAAGCTTAATGATGGAGTTTTCTTTTTTTTATATTTTTTAATTTGTAATATTGAAAGACTGTATGCGTATTAAGTCAAATTTGCTTTTGTTTTCTTATTTTTTGTACTATGAAAAAGTTCCCTTAAAAATAAATAACTAAAAAACGTTAGTAAGAATACTATTGATTTTAAGCCAAAAAAAAAAATTATTTTTAAGTTTTATTTTTTTGTTTGTTTCTGAAGAAATGAGTTACGTGAAAATGATTTTTGTGAATTTTTAATTTGAAAAGCTTACCCGTAATAATTTTTTGAAAAAAAAGTTCGTCGACGAAGTTTAACGTTGACGTATTTAAAATAAATATAACGTTCCAAGATTAAAAAAAAACGGCATTACTTAGTTATACAACTGGTACATTCCGAAGATGCATTGAATGTAGATTTAAAGGAGATTGCGAATGAATTCATAGAACGACGTGAAATTAGACGTAAAACATTTGCATTGTCATAACAAAAATTTTGTAATGTGTTGAACAATAAATTTTGATTACAATTGTTAATTGTATATTCTTCATGTGTTTTCATTTTGTGCTTGTTGTGTTTTACTTTTACATTTTCATACATTTTGATGATGACGATTCTACAACCCTCCCCCCCCCATGAAATATCACTTGAAAATTTTTATTAAGTTTTGCCCCCCAATATTTATTAGAACTCTCCGCCTCTGTATACGACGATGGTAATGTACGATCTTTCCCAAGTTTTGGTATCATGGTTATCAAAGAGTTTTTGCATTCTTTTGGGTAATATCCGTACTCAGTTATAGCATTAAAAAGTCGGGTCAGAAAGATAACGCCTGAATAAGGCAATTCCTTAATCATTTTGGGAGTGATGTTATCACACCCTGGGGCTTTTTAGGACACATTTCTTGAATTAAACTGATTAAGTTGCTACTGTGGAAACTCATTTGGATAGTATCGTTATTGGCAGTTGGGGAGGCATGAAACCTTGAATGTTCGTATTTGGTTGAAAAACTGTACTTAAGTGATTTGCAAAAGCCTCAGCTTTTTCTTCATCACTTCGAGCCAAATTTCCGTGGGAGTCTGTAATCAATATGAAAGTGATGATAAAGAGTTACTGGCTAAATCCAAAATTCCAAGTTCATCTCGAAGCTGTAAGCGCAGCAAATTTACTGAACAAATTAATTTATATGAACATTGTAAGGATTGCTATGTCCTGCCTCCATAATGCAGTATTTGAAGAGCTGAGATTTAAAACCCGCCAAGTCCATATTTTGCGTAAGGAGAAAAACGCAAAAAATGTATACCACTGAATTTAACTATGTACAGTAAAAACTGATTGATTGTTCCATTGAAATAGTTGTCAAAAGCTATTAAAACCCTGATTTTTCATTACATTTTATGACCTAATTTATAAGGACTATTATAAAAAAACGTTTGAACTTGGCAGGGTTTGAAACAAAAAATGTGAATTTGGCGGGTTTTGAAACTGAAATCTTGGGACTTGGCGGATTTTGAAAAATAATAATAGTTATTTGTATTTATGAAGCCAAATCTTTTTTAATGAAAAATTGGACTTGGCGGGTTTCGATAAAAATAATTTATCAGAAATTATTGCAATCAAAAGTTTGAGAAGGGAAAGATTTTTTTTTACAATTTAGAGTATTTAAGCTTGTAGACAAAGATTTTTTCCGTCCCCTCCTACAATAACACACATTTTAATTTTTTGGACTTGGCGGGCTTTGAATCTCAGCTTTTCAATTTGATCATTTTTTCAAGTGTCAAAGAAAATAAACAAAAATTACTTATTTTCCGTATTAGAGTTAAGTTATTTTTTGTCAGCTTCAACATTTCTGTGGTCTTACAAAATGAAAAAAAAAACATACTATTATATATAAAACTTCTTTTGCATACACTTCATTGTTCTGCTGGATTCAATCTATATGGTATTAATGAATTGTATGTAATCTGCATATAACGTCGTCCGCTTATAACGACGGAATTTTTCGTTCCCTTGGATCTCGCTATAACCGGATTCTACTGTACATACATATATATATATGTATATATGTACCTATACATATGTAAATATACATACATGCATAAGAGTATTGCATATAATATATATTTCCTTTGACAAATCTATCAAAATGCATCAAAATCACAATATGTAGTAGAAATATTCTTCAACTACAACCAAATAAACAACTACAACTACAACAACAACAACAACAACATCAACAACAACAACAACAACATGCTCATCAATATCAGTATCAATATCAACAACAGAAACTTCATCAAAGTCAGCATTACCAACACCAACAACATCCAGCGGCCAATCAAAGGTTACTGCAAGCTGCAGCTAATAAAAATGCTACTACTACTACTAGTATTGTAACAACAATAACAGAAATTAGTAGTAGCGGCAGTAGTAGCAGTAACAATAGCAATTGTAGTAGTGTTGGTGGTGTTGGTCCTGGTCATAATAATAATAATAATGTTAATAATAATAATAGCAATAGTTATAATCATTTGGCAACTTCAAATTTTGCTAAAATAAATAATCAACTTTCCAATCGTACGTTATCGCCATCTAGCGGTATATCACAAGAGACTTTAAGCCAAAGTGTCGGCTCATCCAGAGCTAATTCATTACCTCGACCGATATCACCGTCTCCGTCCGTAGCGAGCGATAAATACGATGGAGATGTTCACGTAAGTATGATATGTTTGACATACATATACATTAGGGTGCATATTTTGAAAATTTTGTAGGGTGTATTTTGTCCAAATTTTCAGTCACACAAAAGATATGGTTGTGATTTGACAACAGTGGGTGGCATCTCCCATACAAAAAAAAATCACATAAAACGCTATATCTTGACACCTAAGGTAGATTTTTTCTACGTTTTCGTAAGACTTCAACAAAATCGGACACAAAAACTGTCCGTGCCGTTTACAGGTTTGAGCTAGGAAGCTCAAATTTTGGGACAATAATTTTTAAGCGTCAAGTTAAAATATAGGCAAAAAAAAATAAAATTTATCTACAAAATTTTCAAAATAAACACCCTAATCTACTAAGTTCAGACAATTTGCTTAGTAATTTTTTTTCATTTTGTCTCAAGATTGTAATAGGTGCTTTTTTAAAACGTGAATTTGGATTCATCATCATTGAAGTAAGAAGCGCTATTAGATGGTCCTCTTAGGGCCTTAACAATTCCCTTTATATATACTTTAATTTTTATATGAAATGAGCAAAAAACTAGGCCATCCTTGAGAAGGAGAAAGTTAGGCCCATCGTCGTTATAATAAATAACTACCAAAGAATCGCTATTTAATTTAATATGGTAGATAAACTTGCTATATGGTATCTTATAACCAAAAGTGGGTGCAATGCAATATGTGGGCGTGGCACCTCGCATGCAAGCAAAAAAGTTTTATGTTATATTTAGTGTACTATACGAGGGATCCTAAAAAAATTTGGATTATAATTATAGAGATGTCGCTTTGCTATAAGCTTTGAAATTAAATGCATTTCGACAGGATTGCATCAGTGGGCGTGGCACCTCCCATACATATGAAAATGGTTAAATGTTATAATTTTTTTTTAAATTTGATGTAGAGATATCGGTTACCAAAAGCTTTGAAATTATTGGATTTAGTGGGCGTGAAACCTTCCATATAAGCAAAAAATGTTAAATGTTGTAAATATTTAGTGTACTATACGAGTGATCTTAATAAAATTTGGTATAGAGCTCAACATTTTTTCAACTGCTTTCAACTTGTTTCAATCTTATCCATTTTTTCCAACTTTTCAACATTTTTCGGCTTTTACAAACCATTTCCATATTTTTCAACTCTTTTAACCTCTTTTGATGTTTTTCAACATTTTCCATATTTTATCAAACTCTTTTATGTCTTTGAATATTTTTTCGTTGTGTTTAACCTCAATCAACTTTTTTCTACATATTGCATATATTTTAGATTTTTCAATTTCAAAATGAAATCGGAACTGTGGTCGGTCTCTTGGTACTGAATTGTAATAGGAAACGAACTGGTTGTGCCGTTCGCAGGTTTGATCTAGGCAGCTGAAATTTTGGGAGAATTTTCTTCAAACCCGATTCTATAATATAGGTCTATGGGACCGCAATTTACAAAAAAACCGCTTCGGGTTTACTTTGTTCGCATTTTCAGTCACACGAAAAATGTGGGAGTGGTTTGACAAGACGGGGTGGCCTCTCTCATACAAAAAATAAAAATGCGGTAGGGAAAGGTTGAAAATGGCTTTTGGACATCGCTTATGATGGCTCCCGACTCTGGAAAGGATCGTTTTCGACCCATTTTCGGAAAAATTTTTTTCGCTGCAATCGATAGGGAGAGGTTGAAAATAGCTTTTGGACCCTTTCGGTCATTTAAATGGTCCGGTGCTACCCTAAGCGATGTCGAAAAGTCATTTTCGACCTTTCCCTATTGGTTGAAGCTAAACACATTTTAGGGTTAATCAAAAAAAATGTTCTCCCAAGCGATAGATAAAGCTCGAAAATAGCTTTTAAACATCACTTAGAGCCGCCCTAAGTTATGTCCAAAAGTCATTTGCGACCTTACCCTATCGATTAGAGCAAAACAAAATTTCCGAAAGAACAGGATTTGAACTTGATCCTGGACTTAGGCTAAGACTTAGAGACTTTGACATTGAATTGAACTTACTTGGACTTGGGCTTAACTTGAACTTGACGTGGAATACCTCCTTGAATTTGACCTGGCGGTAAGTCAGTAAGCGCCATTTCAAAAAAATATCTTTCATTAGCGATTGTTGCTTTTCCATGAATCCAAATCCTCGTGGCAAAAAACACATATGTATCCAAAAGTACAAGAGACAGCTGTACAAAACTAGCATGTGTAAAATAAAATGATGAATTTTCACGAAAAATTAATTATTAAAATGAGCTTTAGAAACTAGCAAGTTAACCCAGCAGCTCCCAGAAAAAAAATTTTTTTCGTAAGATTTTGGAAAAATCACTAAAAAACAATGCATCTTGTTAAAAAAAAAAAAAAAAAGAAATTTGATTTTGTTTATTGAAAATATTTACACCAAAAAATTCAAAAATGTCGTCACCGACTACCTTGTTTGTTGATAAAAAATAGCGATCTGCATGCAGAGTTCAAACACTGTATGAAATTTCATACGCTGGGTATTGCTGGGTTAAGGTCACAAAGGAAAATTTTTCGCTATTATATCGCTACGTATTTACCAGGTGGAAATTCGGTCTGAGCAGAAAGATACATGGCCGATATTGTTAAAATAATTTAATACAGAATACTAAAACTTAAAGCACATTTAGAAGTAATTTTCAAAAACAAAATATAAAAAATTCAATTTTATCGGGTAATCTTTAATATCATATTAAATTTATTTTTTCAAGATAATTTCTTTCAAATGTTTGCCGCACTACTTCAAGATTTTCAAGAACTCAAGGGTCGAACCGGTGATGTCCAAAACCCATTTTCGAGCTTTATCTGTTGCTTGGAGAAAAAAAAAAATTTTTGTGATCCACCATAAAATTTTATGTTTTTTTTTCAATCGGTAGGGAAAGGTTCAAAATGGCTTTTGGACATCGCTTATGATGGCTCCCGACTCTGGAAAGGACCGTTTTCGACCCATTTTTTTCGCATGAATCTATGGAGAAAGGTTGAAAATGACTTTTGTAGTGAGACTGTGAAGTTTTGGGAAGGAAGTTGAGTTTTTTGTGCTTTTAAGCCAAGATCCTTACCTAGAATATGCTTAGTTGTTGCATCGACAAGCCAAGCTGATGAGAACGGCACCGAGTCAATTCATCGTGGTCATCGCTTATGCTCTCAGCTACCGCCTTAATTTCCTTAAATATGTGCTATAACTATTGCTGTGAATGGTCCACTTGGTTGCGTATTATCCAATAATGAAAATTGAGTTTCAAATTTCTTCGATGGAATGGCGAAATTTGCGTTCGATAGGCAGATCCTCATAGAACGCTGACTTTCGTAATGGAGCTGAATAGCCGGTTTCAACCTTTCCCTACCGATAGAAGTAAAAAAAAAAAAATATTAGGTTGGATCAAAAAAATTTGATTTTGCTTTTACTGAAAAAATTACCACTAAATGAATCCACGGTTATAAGCTAAAATTTGATTAAAAATAAATATTGTACATTTTGAGAACTTACACTTTGTTATCTTTATCGGCCTTATATCATGAAAACGGTGCTCGTCATACTTAAAATTTTATACTAAACTTTTTTTATAGAAAATCATGTAATCTAAAGTAATTTTTGAACTTCGAACTTACATACATACAAGACATGAATATTGCAGCTAATTTTTGCGCGTGGCGATATAAAAACACTCATATCTAGAGAGCCACGGCTCGACCCACTCTAAACTAAATTGCAAAATGATTGCAAAGATTTTAGTTTCTCTCTGAAAAAAATCAATAAAATTAAACATACCGTTTTATGAAAATTTTCGATTTTAATTTTTAAATTGCAAAATTTTTGATTATAGCTCCAGAGAAGAAAATTTTCAATGCAACAATTAGAAAATAGACGTAAAATGATAACTTTTATGCCCAAACGGTTTTTCTCTCTGACGCGATCTTGTGATTTTCAAAAACTCATATTTTCGAAAATAAGTCCTCAAAAACTTTATCCAAAAACACGTATCGAATGTTTTTAGACAAAGTATCGAAAAAAAATTGATTTTAAGAAATCTAAATTTTGAATGTAAAAACGAGGTAGAATGACACATACATACATACTGTTCCTGTAAATTTTTCTTCAACGCATCGACTCGTTTAACTCTTGCCGTTACTCAAGTCACAAGAACAAAATACATGCGAAATACCCTTTCGCGCTGTATTTCTAAAAGCAAACTGCTGAAACACTCTTTGGAAAATAACTTTTTTAATGTAAAAAAACTTCAGCTTTCCATTAAAATTATTAAAAAAAATATTAAAAATACTGTTTTTGAGATATAACACGTTTTGTGATTTTTCACCAGGAAAATAGAAAATTTCGGAAAATGTGACAAAACCATTGGAAAGCTGAGAAAAAAATACATCGAAATGATGTGTCGGGAAATTTTTTAGGTAGATTTATGTACCACCAGCACGAGTTGAAAACAACAGAGTTTAGCGCTCGCGCGCCGCGCTAGGACATTTCACGTGTTTATCTTCTTATGTACATATCGGTCATTCTTTTATTAAACGCACACTTTGTATTTTTTGACGTTTTTGAACATTTTTTGAAACCAAATATCACAAAAACTATAGGAGATAGGATGAAAAACCATTTAATCATTTTTGTTTAGAAATACCATAACTTAAGAAAAAAAAAAAAATTTAAAAATTTAAATAAATTTGTTTAAACATTAATTTTTTTAATTAAAGAAATTTTTCTCAAAATATTTTCAATATAACACCTTTTGTTTCTTGATTTTTATATATGTTGTTCCTCAATCAATCGTAAGAATGCATGTGCTTTCATATCGAAATTAGCGCCATAACTTCGGAAACTACGATTTTTTTACTGGTGACGCACGTCATCTTTTTTCAGCTTAAAATTCGAAATAAATTTTTTTTTTTCTTTTGTAATGTTATTCTCAATCAATCCTAAGAATTCAAATCAAAATTCTCTCCATAGTTTTGAAAATATGAGTTTTTCATGAAGGCGCGCATCAGTCTTATTGTATGAATTGTATCATATTTTCCAAAGTTTTGTCGGAATTTCGTTTTGAATGCAGATACATTCTTAGGATTGATTGCAAATAACATTACAAAAAAAAAAAACAATAAAAAAAACAAAAAAAAATATTATGTCGAATTTTATGTTGAAAAAAAAAAACATGGTATGCGTCATCAGTAAAAAATTCGTAGTTTCTAAATGAAAATTGATTGCAAATAACATTACAAAAAAAAAAAAAACAATAAAAAACAAAAAAAAATTTTATGTCGAATTTTATGTTGAAAAAAAACATGGTATGCGTCATCAGTAAAAAAATCGTAGTTTCTGAAGTTATGGCGGGAATTTCGATATGAAAGCACATGCATTCTTACGATTGATTGAGGAATAACATACAAAAAAATAAAAAAAAAACAAAACGTGATGTAATGAAAATATTTTGAGAAAAATTTTTTTAATTAAAAAAAATTAATGTTGTGAGGACAAAATATTCCTCATCTCTAAATTTTGCCTCACATGAACTTTCCGCTAGGTACAGGCACTTCAAAGTAACAGCAACATAACACGCCACGAAAAACTTCTTCTAACAACAGCAATAGCCCTATCAACAATAGTTCGAAAACAACAATAGTTCGATAACAACAGCTACCAACCAGCATTGTTTGATAGCGCAAGCGAACACGTTTGATGGTTGGTATGCAACACAAACCGGTTTTGCCATAAGCTTAACAGCGCAGACCGTGAATAAAGAGGAGTTGCAAGCACAGCAAGAGAACAGTCGGTTGGTGACCAGCAAGTAGTCAACAAGTGGAAAAAAATAACTAAAGTGAATTGAAGGTAAGTGCAAAGTGAACCATTGGAGCAAGCGGAGAACAGCCTGGCAGGGAAGACAGGAGCGGAGCCTATACGAAGCCGAACCTACAGCGACAGCTTGGACCAGGAGTTGGGATACGGGTAAGTATAGTGCTTATCAGGATCTGAGTTGGACTGCAAGTGCTCTTTCGAGGGTCTTGAAGCCTAATTCCGACTTCGACAACTAGAGCCACCAGGAGAGTTTTTGGAATATTGTTAATTGCATGTGTCACCCCTACAGCTTTAACTTCATTCCAAGGCTAGCGTGTGCCAATTCAGATTGGCCGGTCTAGGACTAGAACGAGCTTGTAAGTGCTGTACTTGCCTACTATCCGGATCCTTGGTAGGGAAAGGAAAATCCCTAGCCAAAGGTGCGGACAAGTAGATGTGTCCAAGGAGAAAGCCGAAGGCCCGAATACACCCGAAGGCGGAAAATCCAAAACGAAGTCGTCCAGCGTCCCACACGGAAATATTAAGCCCGGCAGCGTGATTCACAGAGTTAGCGGAAGGTTCAGATAAACACCCAAAGGTTCTCGAGTACACCCGAAGGCAAAAACTCCAAAACGAAGTCGTCCAGCGTCCCACACGGAATTGTTAAGCTCAGCAGCATGATTCGCAAAGCTATCGAAAGATTCAAATAAACACCCGAAGGTTCCCGAGTACACCCGAAGGCAAAAACCCCAAAACGAAGTCGTCCAGCGTTCCACACGGAAATCCTAAGTCCAGCAGCGTAATTCGCAGAGATATCAAAAGGTTCAGAAAAACACCCGAAAGTTCCCGAGTACATCCGAAGGCGTAAAAATCCAAAGCGAAGTCGTCCGGTGTCCAGCACGGAAATCTTAAGCCCAGTATCGTGAGTCGCGGAGTTATCAAATGGTTTAAGAGAAATACCCGAAGGTTCCCGAGTATATCGAAGACAACGATTTCAAAACGAAGTCGTTCAGAGTCCAGTACGGAAATCTCAAACCCAGCTGCGTGATTGACAGCGTTATCCAGGTCCAGAGGAACACCCGAAGGTTTCCGAGCACACCAAAAGGCTGCAACGACGAAACGAAGTTTTATAGAGTTCCTGAAATCAAATAAATAATTTTTAAGGAGAAAACCTGAGTAATAAAAAAAAATTAATTCCACAGAAATATTGTAGTTCTCAATTTTACGAACGCCTGGACATCCGGCGAGTTTACCCCGGCTAAAAAAGTTCCTTACAATGTTTAAACAAATTTATTTAAATTTTTTTTTTTTATAAAGTTATAGTATTTCTAAACAAAAATGATTAAATGGTTTTTTATCCTATCTCCTATAGGTTTTGAGATATTTGGTTTCAAAAAATGTTCAAAAACGTCAAAAAATACAAAGTGTGCGTTTAATAAAAGAATGACCGATATGTATGTATATGTGTCATTCTACCTCGTTTTTACATTCAAAATTTAGATTTATTGAAATCAATTTTTTTATAAGTTATGCTTAAGTTACGAGCAAAAATTTTGCAATTTAAAAATTAAAATCGAAAATCTTCATAAAAAGATATGTTTAATTTTATTGATTTTTTTTCAGAAAGAAACCAAAATGTTAAAAATAATTTTGCAATTTAGTCTAGAGTGGGCCGAGCCGTGGTTCTCTAGGTATGAATTTTTCTATATCGCCACGCTCAAAAATTAACTATCAAAATCATAATAAAGGGTCAATGCAACGCAGTAACACAAATGGATAATGGTAAATGCAAAGCTCACAGAAGAAAATTTTCAATACAACAATTAGAAAATACAGTAGACTTCCAATATAACGTATAACGATATAACGAATTTCCATTTTAATGAACAGTTTTTCAAATTGAGACTTTTCCATTGATGACTCTAAATTAATAACGCTAAAAATGTTTTCCGTTCCTAATAACGAACATTGTTTAATTCAAAAATAACTGTTGAACTGAAATAACTTTTTTTTATCAGTAAAGGTGATCGCCAGTAAGAAAAGCATTGCAAAATATAATTTAACGTTTATACGAGTTAATATATACGATAATAAAAGCCAGTTTCTTTAATAAAAAAACACTTCGATATAACGAATTTTACGATATTACGACTGTCCCGTGCATTAATTAGTTCGTTATATTGGACGTCTACTGTAGACGTAAAATGCTAACTTTTATTACCGAACAGTTTTTCTCTCTGACGTGTACATTTTGAAATCCCTCCGTCCGAAAATTCATGTATTTTTAAATTTTGTGATTTTCAAAAACTCATATTTTCGAAAATAAGTCCTCAAAAACTTTTTCCAAAAACATGTATCGAATGTTTTTAGACAAAGTATCGAAAAGAAATTGATTTTAAGAAATCTAAATTTTGAATGTAAAAACGAGGTAGAATGACTCATGTACGTGCCACTTTTTTACAGCCGCCTACCTCTCTGCCTAAAATAATTAGTAATCATTTTTAATATCCATTTCTGTTAAAAAATAATTATGCAGGAAAAGCATGAACGTGAGGAGGAAGAACGCAAACGTCGAATACAATTGTATGTATTTGTTTCACGTTGCATAACTTATCCTTTTAATGCCAAGCAACCGACCGATATGACAAAACGTCAACCGAAAATTGCAAAACATCAATTGGAGACAATAACGCAACGATTTCAGGTAAAAACTGTTTTTTTAAATATTCAATAGTAAGCCACTGCATAGAAAAACGTTTAATTTGTATATAGCCACAATTTAGTGACAGTCCACAAATGTAGATTTAATATACCATAGACATGATGACTTCAGTGAGCCACTCATAATTTTTGCAATTCATGAAACTTTTGAAACTTTCAGCAGATTCACCGCTCACAGAAAATTTTGTGAAACGAACGAAGCCACTCTAAGTGATGTCCAGAGCCCATTTTCAAGCTTTATCTATCGACTGGAGCAAAAAAAAAATTTGTTTGATCCACCCAAAATTTTTTTTTGCTTCAATCAATAGGGAAAATGGCTTTTGGACATCGCTTAGGATGGCTCCGGACCCTGTAAAGGACCGTTTTCGAACCATTTTCGAAAACACTTCTTCCGCTGCAATCGATAGAGAAAGGTTGAAAATGGCTTTTGGAATCTTTCGATCATTTCAAAGGTCCGGTGCCACCTTAAGCGAAGTCCAAAAGCTATATTCGACCTTTCCCTATTGATTCAAGCAAAAAAAATTTAGAGTGGATGAAAAAATGTTTAGGCTGTTTATATTTTTCGATAACCTGGAATTAGATTTATTTCTACCGCATGATAAATGGAAACATATCGGTCATTTTATTAAATGCACACTTTGTATTTTTTGAAGATTTTGAACATTTTTTGAAACCAAATATCTCAGAAACTATAGGAGATAGGATGAAGAACCATTTAATAATTTTTGTTTAGAAATACTATAACTTTATAAAAAAAATTTTAATAAATTTGTTTAAACATTAATTTTTTTAATTAAAAAAAATTTTTCTCAAAATATTTTCAATATAACACCTTTTGTTCTTTTTGATTTTTTTATATGTTATTCCTCAATCAATCGTAAGAATGCATGTGCTTTCATATCGAAATTCCCGCCATAACTTTGGAAACTACGATATCTTTACTGATGACGCGCATCATGTTTTTTCAACATAAAATTCGGCATAGAATTTTTTTTTTGTTTTTTTTTTGTAATGTTATTTTCAATCAATCCTAAGAATGAATCTGCAATCAAATCAAAATTCTCTCCATAGCTTTGGAAAATATGAGTTTTTCATTAAGGCGCGCATCAGTCTAATTGTATGAATTGTATCATATTTTCCAAAGCTATGTCGGGAATTTCGTTTTAAATGCAGATACATTCTTAGGATTGATTGGAAATAAAATTACAAAAAAAAATAAACAAAAAAAAAATTTTATATCGAATTTTGTGTTGAAAAAAACATGATGCGCGTCATCAGTAAAAATATCGTAGTTTCCAAAGTTATGGCGCGAATTTCGATATGAAAGCACATGCATTCTTACGATTGATTGAGGAATAACATATAAAAAAATCAAAAAAAAAACAACAGGTGTTATATTGAAAATATTTTGAGAACAATTTTTTAATTAAAAATATTAATGTTTAAACTAATTTATTTAAATTTTTTTAATTTTTTTTATAAAGTTATATACTATTTCTAAACAAAACTGATTCAATGGTTTTTTGTCCGATCTCCTATAGTTTTTGAGATATTTGGTTTCAAAAAATGTTCAAAAACGTTAAAAAATACAAAGTGTGCGTTTAATAAAAGAATGACCGATATACATACCAGGTGTATAACTAAGTAATGTCGTTTTTTTCTTTAAAAAAATTCGTTTAATTCAAGAGTTAAAGAAAGAATCGTTTATTCAAAGTATGCTCCCTCGCTTTTCACACATTTTTCCCATCTTTCAGGTAATTTCTGAACTTCACGCCAATAGAATTCCTTGGGTTTTTCGGAAAACCAATTATCAAGACAAATTTTCATATTTTTGTAGGAACCGAAGCGCTGCTCAGCGAGTGCGTGTCCCGTCGATGCGAACAAGTAGTAATCGGACAGGGCCAGGTCTGATGAGTAAGCCGCATGCGCGAGCACTTCCCAATTGAGTGCTTCCAACGTATCGTGAACCGGTCTTCAATGCAATAACTACTTTCTTTTGAACCGTGAGAGCAAAAATGTGTTTCGGTACCTTTCCATCTGCCATGTCTCGTAAACGTTTGGAAACGACAGACTGGCTCACATTCAACTGCTCTGCGAGTTCTATTTGCGTTTGGGAATCGTCTTCGTCCAATAACGCTTGCATTTCGGCGTCTTCGTACCTTTTCGGAGCTCCAGAGCGTTCTTTGTCCTTGACATCGAAATCACCACTTTAGAATCATTGAAGCCATCTTTCACACGTTTTAACAGTTGCCACTTGTTCACCGAAGGCTTCAACAAGTATTCGGTGCGATTCCGCGGCTGTTTTCTTCAAATGAAAACACAGAATTAACATTGTCCGCGATTGCTCTTTATTCGGCACGAAAGTCGACATGTTGACTGCGCTGAGAGGAACACGATAATGATGCTCGATTGGCGCGAAACTTTGGTGGTATGATAGTTAAGGTTGACGCTTCACACTGTCAAAGTTTCATGACATTCGATAAATATTCAGGCTTGGGCGACATCTAAATGTTCGAACCAACATTACTTAGTTATACACCTGGTATATGAATCTTTACACACATGATACTCTCTCTAACCTAACTTTTATATATTTTCTGATTCACTTAGGCTTTCCTCAAAGGTGAAACGCAGATTATGGCCGATGAAGCGTTTCAAAATGCAGTTCAAAGTTATCACGACGTTTTTCTGAAGTCGGAACGTGTTCAAAAAATGGTACAATCTGGTGCGTGTTCACAGCATGATTTTCGTGAAGTTTTCCGCAATAATATCGAAAAACGAGTAAGGTAGGTTTTTGCAAACCAATGAATGAATAACGAATGCTGAAATACTCTTGCTAGGCAAAAATGTTTATAAGCCAACTGCATCATAGCGCCCAAAATCATAACGCCCAAATCCTATTAAGACATAACGCCCAAACATCTTCCATATAAATTGTTGTTGCGGAATTATTTGGGCATTGTGACATTTTCGATTTAAACTTTGACCACCATGGATTTGTCACAATGCCCAAATGAAGTAATGTCATTACGCCCAACAATAGGCATACTGCCCAAAGCTTTGGGAAACAGTTTCATAACACCCAGCTAAGTGGGCATATTGCCCAAATGAAAAAAGTTTTGGTATTTTGCTATAATAATAATAATAGAGTTTAGCTACTACTGCTATTAGTTTTCTTAGCAATTTAGCTTGAAGCTTTAAAACCAAGTAAAAAGCTTAGATATTAAGGAAAATGAAAAAATTATACATGCAATTAAATTTGTTAAATTTGGCCAACGGAGCCAGTGTTGGATATAATATAGACTGATCCGCGAAGCCGGTGTTGGATTTTTGGGAGTTTTAAATCCCATTTATCCTAACTTTTAAGTAGAATTACTGCATATCCATCACCGGCTTCCCTGGCCACAGTAATTCTATTTAAAAGATAGGGAAAGGGGGCGGCCTTCGGCCCCGGATCAGTCTGTAATGTATCCAACACCTAGTTTGCTAGCCACAGTAATTTTACATAAGAGAAGGGGCAAGTGGGCGGCCTGCGGCCGCAGCTCAGGATTTAGAACTCCCAAAAATCCAACACCGGCTTCCCGGTGGCCTTCGGCCGCTGATCAGTCTATATTATATCCAACACCGGCTTCGCTAGCCACTGTAATTTCTCATAAAAGTTATTGAGTCGCCGACGTCATAAAGCCCAAACTGGATGTCATAGGACCCGAATTGAAAGTCGTAATGTCCAAATTCGCCAACAACAAATTTATTCACAAGAAATTTGGGCGTTATGTAATTTTTCGAATATTCTTTTTTATTCGTTTGGACCTCGTGAATTTCCTAAGATTTGGGCATTGTGCCAAATTTTGGGCGTTATGTCTTAATGATTACTTTATGTTAGTCATTCCATGAATAAACTACACAATGTTTTTTGATCCACGACATCTTTCGAATATGCAACAGCGTCACCACCTGAGTTGATTTAGCAATGTCTGTCTGTCTTTCTGTTGAAATTACATAGACGGGAAAACTAAGCAAGTTAATTCAATAAAATTTGGCAGACAGGTCACACTTTGGGGACGTCCATTAATTACGTGAGGTGTTTTTATTTAAATTCGGACCCCTCTCCCCTTGGTGAGATCTGGCGGGACTCCTCCCCTCCCTCCCGTGAGATTTAAATAATAATTTTTAATGTAAATTCTATGCATTAAAAAGTTGACGGAGGTTTTCCTTGACGCCCTCCTCCCCCTAGGTGAGATTTTGCCGGACTCCCTCCCCCCCTATTTTAACTCACGTAATTAATGGACGTCCCCTTTCTTACAAACTGCTAGCATATAAAACTCGGCGAAATCGGTTCACGGATACACCTACCGCTCATACTCTACATATATGTATAAGGCCAAGCCTATTTCGAAAAAAATTTCAACGATTATGATGAAACTTGGTGATTTCGTCAACATGTGAACAAAATTCAGATAGGGATAGGTTTTAAATTTGCAAAGGCTCTTAAAGGGGCGTGTCACAGCCATAAATTTTTTCATAACGCCATAGCTCGTAAACCGTGCAAGACATCGTGATAAAATTTGATACACGGATAAATATCATACATATATATCTTGAATTGTGTTTAAAGTGAGCGTGGCACTTTTAAACAATTGAAAATTTTGATTTCGTATAATTCAAAATTGGCACATACGATTTGCATAAAAATTTTATGGATGATACCACTAAAAGCAGTTATCAATGTAAGCTGCGTCAGTATAATGGAAAACTCGTTGAAGGGCGTGGCTGAGCCCACAATATTTATAAACGTTATAATTAGAGAACTAACAACGTATTCGTTATGAAATTTAATTTGGCAGACATACTTGCTAAAAGGTATCTTATTACGAAAATTTGGCACAATAGTACCGGTGGGCGTGGCACTTTCCATATAAGCAAAAAGCGTTTAATGCTATAGATAGTGTGCAATGAGAGTAATCTTCATAAAATTTGGTGCATATATGTCAATTATTATAAGCTATAAAATTAAATGGATTTTGACGGGATTGCATCAGTAGCGTGGCACCTCCCATATTAACTTAAAATTGTGAGCGCTATTTTAAGTGAACTATTGCAGCAATTCGTATTTTATGATTAAGTTACCATAAGGTATATCTGAACCAAAAGCGGGCAAAATAGCACCACTGGGCGTGGCACCTCCCATACAAGTAAAATACCGTACCTCAAAAAAAAATTGTTGGTACACCAGCAAATCCGAAGCATTTTTGAAAGGTAATTTCGAAAAAAAAAAAATTTTTTTTTTTTGGACGAAAATAGAGGTCGCGCATTTGAGAAAAACATCATATCTTCGGCATTTACAGTCCGATCTTAAAGTATGATATATCAATGTTTTTGTCTTAAGTAGACCAACTTTGTGATCTAATGATCTTTGACATCAAGTACCCCGTTCTTCAACCTACCCACCAGATCTCAGTTCCAACTATCCTAATGTGCCACCCTAATATCAGGAAATTAAAGCTTGCAAATAATCATCGATTGCTCCATTAGAACTATTTTTAAAAATGTTTTTAAAGTTTTTTACCGAACGTAGGGGTCCCCTTATTGAATTTTTCGTCATAACTTCGGTATTTAGAATCGGATCTAAAACATGATGTTTTTGTCTCGAGGAGACCAATTTTTTTTTGTCCCAAAGGTCATTGACTTTAAGAACCCACCAGATCTACAACATGAATTAAAAAATTTAAAGTAAAATCAAATAAAGTGTTTTGCAGCCGTTGCCCAGCATCTCGAAGAAGCTCACCATAGAAGCATAGAATTGTAATCGACCATATTTCGACGTGATTCAAGTCGGCTGTATTTCTGGTGGCTCTCGAGCTTAGATAAAAAATGGCCCATGCGCTGTTTATCGGTGACCGCCATTGCAAATTCATGCTCTACTTGAACAAAACGCTCTGTGTTTTGAGAATGGCATAGATAAGCTGTGATAAAAAAGTTTTTTTCAGTCTATTAATGATATTTTTTGGAATAAATATTATTTTCGTGTGAAAAATTTAAAACTAACAAAAGGTGAAAAATTGGTAAAGTCATACAATAGAAGATAGCTTTGAGCGACCGTATTTCAGCCAATTTTCATCAAAAATTCTTTTGTGGATCACCATTTTGACGGAAAATACGTCATCTTTCTTTTCTGTGAACCAAAGACTTTACCTAAATCCACACAGAAAAAAGCTATACACTAAAAATTAAAAAGGACAACAAATTGAAAATATCCGGGTTTTTTAAATAGTCTTTTTGACTTAACTTATTTAAAAAATAAGTATTTTGACTTTATAAAGTGCCATTTTGATAGGAAATCTGATTCTCTACACAAAGTTATATAAAGGCATTAAAAATGTATAGTTTTTGAGTTATAGTTAAAAAAAAATAAAAAATGGACAAATTTCCACAGGCCTCAAAAGTCCAAGCCGAAGCTTAATTGCACTTTTGGACTTACAATTGAACATATAAGACAATGAAAAACCTTCAAAGGGTTAGATCCTTACTCAAATGCATAATCAATAGCATATTAGTAGAGCAAGTAAAAATAAAATCAAAAATATAGAAAAACAACAATTTGTATATTTTCTTTTGAATGAAGCAATTTAAAGACGGTCCAAAATTACTGGCTTACTATAGTTAAGTAGAAAGAAAGTAGGCTATACAACAATAAAAAAATATTTTGAAAATTTTTGAAAAGTTATTTCTTGGAATATTTAAGGCTAAAGTTGGAATTTCAAAAAAAAAATCTAAAACTACATGTTTTAAGTGATGTAAAATAGAATTGAAACTGTAATATACAAAAATGTTATGTGGGTATTTTTATGTTTACGCAATCTGGTAACCTTGTAATTGCTTCGTACATATTTCCTTATTCCTTTAAGTTTACATTTTAATAAATCAGTTGCTTAGTATAATTCATAGTGAACACTTGTGCTTTATTTCTTACTTGTATCTTCTTTGCAACAACAATTTACCCGGCTACAAAAATATAACAGTGGCGACGAGTTAAACGGTAAACGCGTTTTAAAAAAAAAAAAAAAAAAATCATTTTTTGCAAACTAATTGTAAATTAAATTTGTGTCGGGTAAGCTTAATGCTCCACAATGGATAAAGAAGCTCTCAAGGAACTTTTAAAGGTACAACAAGATGCTACCAACAAATTGTTGGAAGACCAGCGTACATATTTTGAAAAAATATTAAAATGTCAGTCCTATATTGGCCAAAGTACTGGTGTACCCATATTTCATGCTTTTAACAAGCAATTGCATAAATGGGAATCATACCTCGAGCAACTCCATCAGCATTTTGCAGCTTATTCTGTACAGGCTGACAAACAAAAAGCATTTTTTCTCACTTGGGTAGGTACAGAATCATACGATATTTTACGCAGTAATTTTGGCACGCAAGAAATCGAAAACAAAACCTTTGCAGCATTAACTCAATGTTTAACGGATTTTTTTCACACAAAAATGCACGTCGTCGCTGCAAGGCATGCAAATTGGCGTGGACCAATATCCATTGCCTACTCGTGAAAGCTTACTACACACCGTTCGTTATGGAAAATTTTTCTCGAAAATTGACCAGCGAGATGCGTACCTCCAAATGGAGTTCCACAAAACTACAATGTCGACAGGTCAAACGTACAAAGAGTGGATCGCTGACCTGAGGCGAATTGCTCGCGAGTGTAGATTTGTATGCGGTGGACAGACATGCTCTCACGATTATACGCAAGAGATGAATAGGGACAAAATAATTGTGCACACTCCTCATGATTCCGTTCGCGCAGCAGCGCTTCAAAAAACAAATCCTACACTTGCAGAAGTTATGCAAATCGCCGACGCATTCG
This sequence comes from Meiosimyza platycephala, assembly GCA_963662105.1. Classification (NCBI taxonomy): domain Eukaryota; kingdom Metazoa; phylum Arthropoda; class Insecta; order Diptera; family Lauxaniidae; genus Meiosimyza; species Meiosimyza platycephala. The sequence continues at coordinate 2,574,657 of OY759212.1, forward strand.
AAGCGACATAAAAAACAATGAGCAAAATCAAAGAACATGAGAGAGAAACTCCAGTTATAATAAACGCCGTAAAAGCAAAAATGAAAAACAAAAACAAATTTGCTGCAAAAGGCAAACCTCATGAAAAAAATTTGTTGAAGTCGTGTTCGGGTTGTGGCACTTCGCACAATCGAAAGAATTGCAAATTTAGAAATGCGTTGTGTAACAAGTGTGGTAGAAAAGGGCATATCGCTCCTGTGTGTATGTCAACATCGTCTATCAAAAACAACAACAACACCGAGCAACATAAAACAGACAGTGCTCAGCATAACTGTGTTTCGCAATTCGTATCTATTTTAAGCGTAAATGACCAACCACGTCGTGAAAATAAAAAATTATTTATTGACATTTTGATAAACAACATATTGGTCAAATTCCAAATGGATTTTGGAGCAACGGTGTCTGTAATAACTAGGGACACATATGACCAATTAAACAAACCAAAATTGCGTGCGTGCAAGAAACAATTATTTGATTACGGAAAGTTTAGTGCAGATATAAAGTTGGGAGTAACAACAAAAACAGCAACATTGGTTGTAGCTTGTGTTCGCAATGGGCATAATTTGTTTGGCACCGATCTTTTTGATAAATTTGGATTCAAAATTAGACAAATTGCTGCAATCGACGACGATTCACCAATAAATGCCTTATTGAAAAAACATAAAAGTGTTTTTGAGCCAGTGTTAGGAACAATTAAGCAAATAAAAGCTACGGTACATCTAAAAATAACAGCAGTACCTAAATTTTGCAAAAGCAGACCTATTCCTTTTGCACTGATGGAAAAATTTAAAGCTGAAGCAGAGCGTCTAACTAACAGTGGTATTTGGAAGTTGGTAAAATTCAGCGAGTGGGCGTCACCAATCGTTTTGGTAACAAAGCCAGATGGCTCTCTTCGCATCTGTGGCGATTTCAAAACGACAGTCAACAAACAAATTGGCGTGGACCAATATCCATTGCCTACGCGTGAAAGCTTACTACACACCGTTCGTTACTGAAAATTTTTCTCGAAAATTGACCAGCGAGATGCGTACCTCCAAATGGAGTTGGACGATGATGCAAAAAAGGTTTTGGTTGTCAACACACCACTGGGATTATTTCAATACCAACGCCTGCCGTATGGAATTGCCAGTGCACTTGCAATGCTTCAAAAGTTTTTGGAGCACCTCATACAAGGTTTGGATGGATGTGGCAATTACATAGATGACATCATCATCACGTCAACAACTTTAGAAGAACATTTTGAGCGTTTGGACAAAATTTTATCACTGTTGGTAGAAAGTGGCATTCGATGCAAAATGACAAAATGTGAATTTTTAAAAGACAAGCTAGAATACTTGGGCCGAATAATTAGTGCAAGTGGTATCTTACCAGATGAAAAAGGAGTGCGAGCTGTAAAAAATTTGCCGCGTCCTAGAAACCTCAAAGAAGCCGAAGCTTTCCTGGGTAAGGTCAACTATTACCACAGCTTTATACCAAATTTTTCAGAATTGGCTGCACCAATTAATCAATTGCGTCGAAGAAACATAAAACTCGTATGGAGCTCTAAGCAGGACCAAGCATTTGTAGCTTTAAAGCGTCATATTGTAAAAGCTACAGAGCTTTCACATTTTCAAGAACATTTACCAGTTGTGCTTGCGACAGATGCATCATCATATGGTATTGACGTCGTTATCTCACATCGTCATTCTGATGGCACAGAGCGCCCTATAACTTTCGCCTCCAAAACGCTTAACACGCATCAAGAAAAATACAGCCAAATTGAAAAAGAAGCTCTTTCGATCATCTTTGGAGTACAACGATTTCACCAATATTTATTTGGGCACAAGTTCATCTTGGTCACGGACCATAAGCCGTTAGTAACGATTTTCAGCCCAGATAAAAATTTGCCATCAATGTCTACACATCGCCTTCAACGTTGGGCAATTATATTGATGTCCTATCAGTTTGAAATTCAGTTTCGCAAAACTGCTGAACACTCAAACGCTGATGCTTTATCACGTCTGCCATGTGGACCCGACTACGAGTTCGACATGTACGAAAGTTGTCACCAACTGGAAGCGTTCGATTCACCAATCGACTCAAATCTGCTACAACAGCACTACAAAAATGATCGTACACTTAAGCAACTAAATCGTGACGATTTGGATTTGCTTCCATTTTTTCGTCGTAAGTATGCGCTAACTATTCGAAAAGATCTAGTTTATATACAGACGGACGCTACTCGAGTTGTCATACCTGCCGCTTTGCCCCAATCGGTCTTAACGCTTTTACATGAAGGCCATTGGGGCATTGTTAAGATGAAGCAGCTAGCTAGGCAACACTGCTGGTGGCCTAGAATTGATGACGACTTGGAGAAGCTTGCTGCGAAGTGCAGCGTCTGTCAAAATGCGGGTTCAAGTCCAAACCAACAATTTCAACAGTGGCCTAAACCAGAGCGTCCATGGCAACGGGTGCACATCGATTTTGCGGGGCCAATATATAACTCTATGTGGCTCATAGCGGTTGACTCATTTTCGCAGTTTCCTTTTGTGGTACAGCTTGAAAAAACTACCACAGCTGACACCATTTCTGCTCTGTCAACACTTTTTTCGCTAGAAGGACTACCTGAAGTATTGGTAAACGACAACGGACCGCAGCTAACTTCTGGACAATTTGAAGAATTTTGCTCTAGGAATGGTATTGATCACATTAAAACAGCGCCGTTTCACCCTGCTTCGAACGGGCTTGCAGAGAGGTTCGTGCGCACCTTCAAGACTTCTGTTAAAAAGAATCTCGATGACGGTTTATCGCTGAATTTCGCAGTGGTAAAATATCTAGCGACATATCGTGCTATTCCTACTGCCGAAGGGAAGTCGCCGGCTGAACTGCTACATGGCCGCGCTTCTTGAACTTTGCTTACAATACTATCAGCACCAGCTAACAACAGCAGTTCAACAAAACATCAAACAAAATTTGCACCGAACGACAAGGTCTACGTAAAACACTATGGAAGAGGGCTTAAATGGATTGAAGCTGTTATTTTTCGAAATTGTAATTCGATGTCCTCAATTTAAAGGAGGGAGATGTAATATACAAAAATGTTATGTGGGTATTTTTATGTTTACGCAATCTGGTAACCTTGTAATTGCTTTGTACATATTTCCTTATTCCTTTAAGTTTACATTTTAATAAATCAGTTGCTTAGTATAATTCATAGTGAACACTTGTGCTTTATTTCTTACTTGTATCTTCTTTGCAACAACAATTTACCCGGCTACAAAAATATAACCGAAACAGTTTTAAAAGTTTCTGACCGTAAGAACTGGTTTATTAGACTAAACATAGGAAAACTGCATTATTTTTATTTTCAAATATTTTCTAAAATAAAAGTTATTTATGTGTTTCTGAGAGAACCTTTTGAGATTTAGATTAACACCCGAATTCGACCTTCTGGCCAAAAGCTTAATATGTAACAGAAATATTTTTAAATTTTTTTTATGCAAAACTTATTTAAATTCATAGAGCTTTCAGATAAGCTTTCAGCCCATTAAAAAATTCATATTTCGTAAATTTCTGAACAGGACTAATGTATACATTAGAGCGGTTCAAAATAAAAACATTTTGATTTTCTCACGATGTGTCCGTGGATTACAATAGCCCTATATGTCCGGACAAAACTACCCATAATGATTTTCATCAATTTTGAAAACTGGATTGCCGCCGTTTGTTTTAAGTTGCCTACCCATTTTCGAAAATATTGATTTAAAAAATGGTGCAAGCTAAATAGGTTATCAAATTTTGCCTCAAAGTGGGTATGCTTTTCGAACTATTGTCGATTGAAGAATTCGAATCCGTGATCAGTTTTTCTTCTTCTTCTTTTTATCTTATAAAAAAATTTTAAATTGCCCGGACAAAATTAAAAAGTGCCGATTTTCTACTTTCAAGTTGCAAACTCTTGATATATAATATTTTACCGCCGATCTAGTGGTACATTATTTTTAATGTGCCTTTATTGGCTTAAGAGACAACCGTAAATCGCAGATCAATATCTTCTTTCAAAACGAAGATATCAGCATTGTTTTTAAATTAATAGACCTGAAGTTTTTCGATTCGGCGTTGACATATCTACATTTTACTAAATTAACAGACCTGGCATAATTCAACCATTCTATAGATTTTTCTAGGATTTTCAAAAATTATACCAGATATGTTAATTTAGAAAAATGTAGAAATCTTGGTTTTGAAATAAGATACTGATATGCGGTTTACGGTTTTCTTTTAAGCAAATAAAATTACATCAAAAATATTGTACAGCGGGATCGGTGATAAAATAATATGGGCCGATTTTGCAACTTGAAAGCAGAAAATCGGTATTTTTTAATTTTTTTTCGGTCAATTTTAAATTTTTTTGTAAGAAAAAAAGAAGAAGAAGAAAAAATAATCACGGATTCAAGTTCCTCTATTGATAATAGCTGTTCAGAACAAAAAAAAAAATTTGAATCAGCTTAATATGTATATATGTCAACGCCGAATCGAAAAATTTCAGGTTTATTAATTTAGAAAAATGCAGATATCTTGATTTTGAAAGTAGATATTGATCTGCGATTTACGGCCCTCTCTTAAGCAAATAAAGGTACATTAAAAATAATGTACCACTAGATCAGCGGTAAAATATTATATCAAGATTTTGCAACTTGAAAGTGGAAAATCGTCATTTTTTAATTTTTGTCCGGGCAATTTCCAATTTTTTTATAAGAAACAAAGAAGAAGAAGCATACCCACTTTGAGGCAAAATTTGATAACCTCTTTAGATTGCACCATTTTTTAAATCAATATTTTCGAAAATGGGTAGGCAACTTAAAGCAAGCGGCGGCAATCCAGTTTTCAAAATTGATGAAAATCCTTATGGGTTGTTTTGTCTAGACAATGGGGCTATTGTAATTGACACATCGTGAAAAAATCAAAAAGTTTTTTTTTGAACCGCTCTAGTATACATATTATGTGTTTTTTCCACATTTCAACCTCTGCCAACTTAATTCGACATATTCTTAATTTTTTCGACTTTTTCATCAATTTGTCAAAATTTTCCATATATGTATTTTCGACTTTTTCCATTTCTTTCAACTTTTTTCAATGGTTTCCATATT
>OY759212.1:2589821-2607128 GCA_963662105.1 Meiosimyza platycephala
AGACGTGGTTTTTGTTGTTCTTTTTACTTTACTGTGATGAAGCATATGTATGTACATCCATATGTATTCGAGTGTCTGTTGACTGTGGCTCATCCAATTCACCGAACTCGACGTCCTCGAGTGCGTTCATTGTCCTTTGTGTCATCATTTGCTTGTTTGCCTTCCTCTTCCACTGTTTCCTTACACAATCAGAACAAAGACGCACAGGGTGAGTGTTGCGCTGTCTGGCTCTTTGTGCAAAAAAAAAAGAACAAACATTTCAAGCTATGAGTAAAAGTGGGTAGAAGTTAATTCTGAGAAATACTTTGCCAATGTACACTTTGCTCGGTTATTCATTGCGTTGTTATTTTGTTGGCATTAAATATCAGACAGAAAAAAATCATAGGTCACAAATTGTAAGAATAATATTTGAGTTTTATAAAACGAAGAGGTAAAGTTTTTTTTAATATAATTTGGGTTCGCTGCCATAACATTCTAATGGATACGTTACTATGTAACTATGCCTCAGTCTCTTCAACGCACTTAAAATATTTTTTTTATATCTAAACATGAAGGTGTATCGCGAAAAGTTAAAAGTGTGACTTTTATTTGGAGAACTTACTTCGTGAGTGTTGCTGCGCCATAAAATTAATTTTCCATTCAATCTTTAAAAACAGCCAAAGTCAATTATACCTTATATCTTTGTTCTATGATAACCCTTAAATACAAAACATTTTCGGAGAGTTCTGAAGAGAACTAGGTATATTTTGTACTCGGATCTTGGACCTTCAACGTTACTTCTATTATCCAAATTAGAGCCCCTAAAATTTAGATTTTGTTAAATTCATAAAATTAAACCTCTCAAAAAATTACCTAATTTTTGCTATGGAACTTTTTTTTTAGTTCATAAAGATAAAATTACATTGGCTAAACCTCAGCACAAATTTCTTAAAAATTTTTTCTTAAAATTTTTCAGAAATGGTCGGAAAAATTGATTGATAAAAAATAAATTCCCAATGTATGAAAACTAATATTTTTTTTTTCTTAACGGCCGGCCGGCCTATAAAAGAAAACCTGTACAGGAGTGAATTGGTTTGCCGGCTGGCTATAAAAGAAAACCTGTACAGGAGTGAATTGGCTTGCCGACTAATGGGAGGCATCACGCAAGTGTACATTTAAAGCTCTACAAAATTTTTAGCTTTAATTGAAATTTTTAAATATTTTACACATTTCTCTACTTTGGCAACATTGATTCAGTTTTTCAACATTCTTCGACAGCAATCAAGAGGTATCGACATCTCCGACTTCTTCGAGACTTTTCTACATTCCAAATTCGACATTTTTAAGCTCTTTCATAATTTTTCGAATTTAACACTTTCGATTTTTCAACATTTTTTGACTGCATATCATCGGGTTAGATGTAAATCTCACTAACCACATCTGTGCTTACCAAGCAAAACAACATATGTACATACATATGTACGTAGTTATTTATTGTTTTCTGACAAATCTAAGTACAACCTGAAAGATTTGGATGGAATAAGGCGTGTACGCATATCAAAAGCAGGTAGATTGAATCCTTAGCATTGAAAAGCCACTATAAAAACGGAGCTGAACGTGTAATGGTTTAGGGTTGCTTCTCTGGTCATGGGATTGAACCAATTCATAGGATTAATGGAATTATGGATCGCTTCATGTACTTACATATGTTGACATTTTAAAAGATGTGATGCTGCCATATGCCGATGAAGAGATGCCAGTTAAATTGAGGTTCCAACAGGACAACGATCCAAAATGCACCTCTTAAGTTTTTAAAGCCTGGCTTCAGAGCAATAGGATTGCAGTTCTTAGTTGGCCTGCCCTGATCTAAATCCTATTGAGAACTTGTGGGACAACAAAAGAAAATTGAAAAACCATGGCAGATGAGTTTCAATCCTTGAAAATAGCCTGGGAAAGGATTTCAGAGGATATCATTAATAATATAGTATCCTCTATGCCCAAGTGATGTTTGTGTCGGCCACGAATAAAGGGTTTGCAACTAAGTACTAATTTTAAAAATTTGCATTTACCATAAAAAACGGAGTGCTTTAGTTCTGCCAGTTAAGGCTTAAAATTTTCCTTTGATAATAACTTTTTATTTATGAGAAGCTGAATTTTTTAAGTTATTGTGTGCCAATAAGGTATAAATAAATAAAAAAAATCCACAACATGGTTCAAAAACGTCGTATTCACAAAAAATGTATGATTTGGAAAAAAATGTACTAAATGGGTGCTTAAGTTTTGGCCAACACTATAAGTCCTACCTACCTAATACCTTTGCTTTACAAGTAAAACTCACTAAGGATATGGGTAGCTATAAAGACAAATAGCATGCATCTTATGCTTATGTGTAAGATTTATGTTGTTTTGCATTGTAAGCATAGATATTAAAGCGCTGCAGAAGACATTCTATTCTATGCTGAACAATATTTCATAGTACACCTAATTCTGTTTTTACGCGATAGATACATTCCTGAAAAATCCGCGTAAAAAAAAAATCGCGTAAAAAAAGATACATTATCCATATAAAAGTAGAGGATTGGTTCCACATTTGAAATATCAACAAAAATATTAACATAAAAGTATAAAAATTTTCGGTTTTACAGGCGCTGTGACTTATTTTACTTAAGTAGCTTATAAAATACATATGTTTATTAATAAATTACATAGAAAAAAGAAAAAATGCAATAAAAATATTAATTAATCAAAACGAAAATTCATATAAGAAATCAACAAAAAAAAATCAATTCATTTTAATAAAATAAAAACAGGTAAAAAATATTGTAAATCATTATTTAATCGGTATTATTTTCTGATAAAACACGCATTCTTTTTTGAGAAACTTGAATGTCATTGTCATCACTCAGAATTTCAAGCTAATTTTCAAGCTCATGTATTGTTAAATCGTGTTAAATCAATTCAATTCGCGCAAAAACAGAACGCAACACATTTTTTGAATCGCGTTAAATCAAATTCGCGTAAAAACAGAATTAGGTGTATTGCTTATCGCCTTTCAGTATTTACTTTTTCTGTATTGAGTATTGTCATAACATAGCTTGTAGTGAATAAGTCGGGTCGTGCAGAAAACCCGATTGTCTTTTCGACACGACACGGTCTTCTCTTGATCGCTAACGACAGAGGCAACCACAGCATATGACAATAAACAGCAATATAAAAGCAGACATAGCAATAGCAAGAGCAACAAATACACTAGTGTAGGGATGGCCAGCTGCGGAGCCCAAAAGTCGACAGCGCGCTGACGTTTACAACAAACATTTCGCGCTAGTATGTGTACAAATGTGTGAAGAAATTCCAGCGAAAAAAAAATTAAAATAAATGTGTTTTGTCTTCGTGCATCACTGATGTTAATAAATAAAGATAAATGTTGGCATATAAAATAATTGTATTTTTATTTAACAACAAAAAGAAAACATTTCATAAATCTTATACATATATGTATACAGTACCTGGAGACCGACCACTGTTCGGTTTTTCGTTTTGAGGTTGAAAAAATCGAAAAAATATGGAATTTGTTGACTTTTCACTTTCACGCTTCAACTTCTCTTTACTTTTTTCTGTTCCATTTTTTTCAACAATTTTGCTTCGTTTTTAGTTTCGTCAAATTGTTGTCTGATGCAAAAGTGTTTATAAAAAAAGTGGATTGGGACCAAGAGTGAATAGAAATGAAAAGGATAATGCAAAATGGCTCGATTTCATTTAAATTGGACACTAAATCGACTGAGATATCGCAGCATTTATATAGAAGAACGCAACCGATTGTACAGTTAGTACGAGGGGTAAAACCTATTAGCCACTTTGGTACAAAAACTTATCGCACCTTATTACGTTTTGCGGTTGGTGCTATTTTTTAAATTTTATTGCTGTAAGGATATTTCCTTGTTCTTCGGCTTATCCCGGAGGTAATCACTCCATAAGTGACAACTCATCGAGGCGGTTCACCCCGAATAACATTGGGTCACTTAAAGTCACTTTGGTTCACGAAATTCGTAAAAATCCAAAAAAAAAACGCACGCACCGCAAAACGTAATAAGGTGCGCAAAGTTTTTACACCAACGTGGCCTATAGGTGTTACAGAGCAATTCTACAAAAATCGCACGCAAACCACAAAATCGCGATTAACACTCACCTCGGTGACTCCAAGTCACCCAAAGTGACTCAGGGTGAACCGCCTCGATGAGTAGTTAGTTATGGAGTAATTACCTCCGGGATAGTCCGAAGAATAAGGAAAATATCCTTCAGCAATAAAATCCAAAAAATCGCACGCACCGCAAAACGTTATTAGGTGCGCAAAGTTTTTACACCAACGTGGCCAATAGGTGTTATAGACCAATTCTACAAAAATCGCACGCAAACCACAAAATCGCGACTTTCACTCACCTCGGTGACTCCAAGTGACCCAAAGTGACTCGTGGTGAACCACCTCGATGAGTAGTCACTTATGGAGTGACTACTTCCGGGATACTCCAAAGGACAAGGAAAATATCCTTACAGCAATAATATCCAAAAAATCGCACGCATCGCAAAACATAATTAGGTGCGATAAGAGTTTGCACCAACGTGGCCTATAGGTGTTATAGACCAATTCTACCAAAATCGCACGCAAACCACAAAATTGCGATTTTCACTCACCTCGGTGACTCCAAGTGACCCAAAGTGACTCGGAGTGAACCGCCTCGATAAGTAGTCACTTATGGAGTGACTACTTCCGGGATACTCCAAAGGACAAGGAAAATATCCTTACAGCAACAAATTCCGCAAATCGTTCAGGACGCACTAAGTGGTCAAATATTAAAAATGACCACTACAATATTAACACTACACCACTGTAATTAAAAGTCTATTGGAACAAAAAATTTTTTTTTATTTTTCGTGCTTTCTCTATCGATTGGAACAAAAAATTTAAAAAAATTACTCCCATAGTACACTAAATAACATTTAACGTTTTTCGTACGTATGGGAGGTGCCACGCCCACTTACGCAATCCCGTTGAAATCCATATAATTTCAAAGCTTATAGTAATCGACACCTCTACACCAAATTTAAAGAAAATACCTCCCATAGTGCACTAAATACAACATTCAACGATTTTCGTATATATGGGACGTGCCACGCCCACTAACGAAATCTCGTCGAAATCCATTTAACTTAAAAATTTTTGGTAACCGACATCTCTGTACCAAATTTTAATGAGATTACTCCCATAGTGCACTTAATATAACATTTAACGGTTTTTGTTTGTATGGGAGGTGCCACGCCCACTGAAGCAATCTTGTCGAAATGCATTTAATTTCAAAGCTTATAGTAACCGACAACTCCTCACCAAATTTTAAGAAGATTACTCTCATAGTACAATAAATATAACATTTAACCTGTTTTGCTTGTATGGGAGGTGCCACGCCCACTGGTACTATTACACCCATTTTTCGTCTTGAGGTACCTTATAGCAAGCATATCCACCATATGAAATTTCAGAACGATTGTGTTGTTAATTCTCTTATTATAATGTTTATAAATATTGTGGGCTGTGCTACGCCCTTAAACAAATTTTGCGAGTATAGTGACATAGCATGTTATGATGACTGCTCTTAGTGGTATTATCTATAAAATTTTTATGAAAATCCTCAGTGCCGTTTTTGAGTAATATTGAATCAAAATTTTCAATTATTGAAAAGTGCCACGCCCACTTTTCCGATTCCGCCCACTTTTGGAAAAATTTAAGACATTTATGATCTGCATCTGTGTACCAAATTTCATCACAATATCTTGAATAGTTTTCGAGATATGACGTTATGAAAATAAAAGTTTAGGGCTGTGCCACGCCCCTCCAGGAGCCTTTGATAAGTTAAAACCCAGCCTAATCCTAATTTTGTTCACATATGTACCTAACCCCCAAGTTTCATCAAAATCGCTGCACCTATTTTGGAAATAAAGTCTGAAAATATATATATATATATACATACAATTATTGCTCGTTTAATAATAGTAGAGTACCTGGAGACCGACCACTGTTCGGTTTTTCGTTTTGAGGTTGAAAAAATCCAAAAAAATATGAAATTTGTTAAAAAAAGTTGACTTTTCACTTTCACGCTTCAACTTCTCTTTACTTTTTTCTGTTCCATTTTTTTCAACAATTTTGCTTCGTTTTTAGTTTCGTCAAATTGTTGTTGTTGTTGTTGAGTGGATTGGGACCAAGAGTGAATAGAAATGAAAAGGATAATGCAAAATGGCTCGATTTCATTTAAATTGGACACTAAATCGACTGAGATATCGCAGCATTTATATAAAAGAGCGCAACCGATTGTACAGTTAGTACGAGGGGTAAAACCTATAAGCCACTTTGGTACAAAAACTTATCGCACCTTATTACGTTTTGCGGTTGGTGTTATTTTTTAAATTTTATTGCTGTAAGGATATTTTCCTTGTTCTTCGGCTTATCCCGGAGGTAATCACTCCATAAGTGACAACTCATCGAGGCGGTTCACCCCGAGTAACGTTGGGTCACTTAAAGTCACTTTGGTTCACGAAATTCGTAAAAATCAAAAAAAAAAAAAAATTCCATGCACCGTAAAACGTAATAAGGTGCGCAACGTTTTTGCAACAAGGTGGCCTAAAGGTGTTATAGTGCAATTCTACAAAAATCGCACGCAAACCACAAAATCGAGATTAATACTCACCTCGGTGACTCCAAGTGACCCAAAGTGACTCGGGGTGAACCGCCTCGATGAGTAGTTAGTTATGGAGTAATTACCTCCGGGATAGTCCGAAGAACAAGGAAAATATCCTTCAGCAATAAAATCCAAAAAATCGCACGCACCGCAAAACGTTATTAGGTGCGCAAAGTTTTTACACCAACGTGGCCAATAGGTGTTATAGAGCAATTCTACAAAAATCGCACGCAAACCGCAATATCGCGATTTTCAATCATCTCGGTGACTCCAAGTGACCCAAAAAGACTCGGGCTGAACCACCTCGATGAGTAGTCACTTATGGAGTAATTACCTCCGGGATAATCCGAAGAACGAGGAAAATATCCTTACAGTAATAAAATCAAAAAATCGCACGCACCGCAAAACATAATTAGATGCGCTAAGAGTTTGTACCAACGTGGCCCATAGGTGTTATAGACCAATTCTACAAAAATCGCACGCAAACCACAAAATCGCGACTTTCACTCACCTCTGTGACTCCAAGTGGCCCAAAGTGACTCGGAGTGAACCGCCTCGATAAGTAGTCACTTATGGAGTGACTACTTCCGGGATACTCCAAAGAACAAGGAAAATATCCTTACAGCAATAATATCCAAAAAATCGCACGCATCGCAAAAAATAATTAGGTGCGATAAGAGTTTGCACCAACGTGGCCTATAGGTGTTATAGAGCAATTCTACAAAAATTGCACGCAAACCACAAAATTGCGATTTTCTCTCATCTCGGTGACTCCAAGTGACCCAAAGTGACTCGGAGTGAACCGCCTCGATAAGTAGTCACTTATGGAGTGACTACTTCCGGCATACTCCAAAGAACAAGGAAAATATCCTTACAGCAATAATATCCGAAAAATCGCACGCATCGCAAAACATAATTAGGTGCGATAAGAGTTTGCACCAACGTGGCCTATAGGTGTAATAGACCAATTCTACCAAAATCGCACGCAAACCACAAAATTGCGATTTCCACTCACCTCGGTGACTCCAAGTGACCCAAAGTGACTCGGAGTGAACCGCCTCGATAAGTAGTCACTTATGGAGTGACTACTTCCGGGATACTCCAAAGGACAAGGAAAATATCTCTACAGCAATAATATCCAAAAAATCGCACGCACCGCAAAACATAATTAGGTGCGATAAGAGTTTGCACCAACGTGGCCTATAGGTGTTATAGACCAATTCTACCAAAATCGCACGCAAACCACAAAATTGCGATTTTCACTCACCTCGGTGACTCCAAGTGACCCAAAGTGACTCGGAGTGAACCGCCTCGATAAGTGGTCACTTATGGAGTGACTACTTCCGGGATACTCCAAAGGACAAGGAAAATATCCTTACAGCAACAAATTCCGCAAATCGCTCAGGACGCACTAAGTGATCAAATATTAAAAATGACCACTACAATATTAACACTACACCACTGTAATTAAAAGTCTATTGGAACAAAAAATTTTTTTTATTTTTCGTGCTTTCTCTATCGATTGGAACAAAAAATTTAAAAAAATTACTCCCATAGTACACTAAATAACATTTAACGTTTTTCGTACGTATGGGAGGTGCCACGCCCACTTACGCAATCCCGTTGAAATCCATATAATTTCAAAGCTTATAGTAATCGACACCTCAACACCAAATTTAAAGAAAATACCTCCCATAGTGCACTAAATACAACATTCAACGATTTTCGTATATATGGGACGTGCCACGCCCACTAACGAAATCTCGTCGAAATCCATTTAACTTAAAAATCTTTGGTAACCGACATCTCTGTACCAAATTTTATTGAGATTGCTACCATAGTGCACTTAATATAACATTTAACGGTTTATGTTTGTATGGGAGGTGCCACGCCCACTAACGAAATCTCGTCAAAATCCATTTAACTTAAAAATTTTTGGTAACCGACATCTCTGTACCAAATTTTAATGAGATTACTCCCATAGTGCACTTAATATAACAGTACCTTGAGACCGACCACTGTTCGGTTTTTCGTTTTGAGGTTGAAAAAATCGAAAAAATATGGAATTTGTTGAAAAAAGTTGACTTTTCACTTTCACGCTTCAACTTCTCTTTACTTTTTTCTGTTCCATTTTTTTCAACAATTTTGCTTCGTTTTTAGTTTCGTCAAATTGTGGTCTGATGCAAAAGTGTTTATAAAAAGAGTGGATTGGGACCAAGAGTGAATAGAAATGAAAAGGATAATGCAAAATGGCTCGATTTCATTTAAATTGGACACTAAATCGACTGAGATATCGCAGCATTTATATAAAAGAGCGCAACCGATTGTACAGTTAGTACGAGGGGTAAAACCTATAAGCCACTTTGGTACAAAAACTTATCGCACCTTATTACGTTTTGCGGTTGGTGTTATTTTTTAAATTTTATTGCTGTAAGGATATTTTCCTTGTTCTTCGGCTTATCCCGGAGGTAATCACTCCATAAGTGACAACTCATCGAGGCGGTTCACCCCGAGTGACGTTGGGTCACTTAAAGTCACTTTGGTTCACGAAATTCGTAAAAATCCAAAAAAAAAAAAAAATTCCACGCACCGCAAAACGTTATTAGGTGCGCAAAGTTTATACACCAACGTGGCCAATAGGTGTTATAGAGCAATTCTACAAAAATCGCACGCAAACCGCAATATCGCGATTTTCACTCATCTCGGTGATTCCAAGTAACCCAAAGTGACTCGTGGTGAACCACCTCGATGAGTAGTCACTTATGGAGTGATTACCTCCGGGATAATCCGAAGTACAAGGAAAATATCCTTACAGTAATAAAATCAAAAAATCGCACGCACCGCAAGACATAATTAGATGCGCTAAGAGTTTGTACCAACGTGGCCCATAGGTGTTATAGACCAATTCTACAAAAATCGCACGCAAACCACAAAATCACGACTTTCACTCACCTCGGTGACTCCAAGTGACACATAGTGACTCGGAGTGAACCGCCTCGATAAGTAGACACTTATGGAGTGACTATCTCCGGGATACTCCAAAGAACAAGGAAAATATATTTGCAGCAATAATTATCAAAAAATCGCACGCATCGCAAAACATAATTAGGTGCGATAAGAGTTTGCACCTACGTGGCTTATAGGTGTTATAGACCAATTCTACCAAAATCGCACGCAAACCACAAAATTGCAATTTTCACTCACCTCGGTGACTCCAAGTGACCCAAAGTGCCTCGGAGTGAACCGCCTCGATAAGTAGTCACTTATGGAGTGACTACTTCCGGGATACTCCAAAGGACAAGGAAAATATCCTTACAGCAATAATATCCAAAAAATCGCACGCATCGCAAAACATAATTAGGTGCGATAAGAGTTTGCACCAACGTGGCTTATAGGTGTTATAGACCAATTCTACCAAAATCGCACGCAAACCACAAAATTGCGATTTTCTTTCACCTCGGTGACTCCAAGTGACCCAAAGTGACTCGGAGTGAACCGCCTCGATAAGTAGTCACTTATGGAGTGACTACTTCCGGGATACTCCAAAGGACAAGGAAAATATCCTTACAGCAATAATATCCAAAAAATCGCACGCATCGCAAAACATAATTAGGTGCGATAAGAGTTTGCACCAACGTGGCCTATAGGTGTTATAGACCAATTCTACCAAAATCGCACGCAAACCACAAAATTGCGATTTCCACGCACCTCGGTGACTCCAAGTGACCCAAAGTGACTCGGAGTGAACCGCCTCGATAAGTAGTCACTTATGGAGTGACTACTTCCTGGATACTCCAAAGGACAAGGAAAATATCCTTACAGCAATAATATCCAAAAAATCGCACGCATCGCAAAACATAATTAGGTGCGATAAGAGTTTGCACCAACGTGGCCTATAGGTGTTATAGACCAATTCTACCAAAATCGCACGCAAACCACAAAATTGCGATTTTCACTCACCTCGGTGACTCCAAGTGACCCAAAGTGACTCGGAGTGAACCGCCTCGATAAGTAGTCACTTATGGAGTGACTACTTCCGGGATACTCCAAAGGACAAGGAAAATATCCTTACAGCAATAATATCCAAAAAATCGCACGCATCGCAAAACATAATTAGGTGCGATAAGAGTTTGCACCAACGTGGCCTATAGGTGTTATAGACCAATTCTACCAAAATCGCACGCAAACCACAAAATTGCGATTTCCACGCACCTCGGTGACTCCAAGTGACCCAAAGTGACTCGGAGTGAACCGCCTCGATAAGTAGCCACTTATGGAGTGACTACTTCCGGGATACTCCAAAGGACAAGGAAAATATCCTTACAGCAATAATATCCAAAAAATCGCACGCATCGCAAAACATAATTAGGTGCGATAAAAGTTTGCACCAACGTGGCCTATAGGTGTTATAGACCAATTCTACCAAAATCGCACGCAAACCACAAAATTGCGATTTCCACGCACCTCGGTGACTCCAAGTGACCCAAAGTGACTCGGAGTGAACCGCCTCGATAAGTAGTCACTTATGGAGTGACTACTTCCGGGATACTCCAAAGGACAAGGAAAATATCCTTACAGCAATAATATCCAAAAAATCGCACGCATCGCAAAACATAATTAGGTGCGATAAGAGTTTGCACCAACGTGGCCTATAGGTGTTATAGACCAATTCTACCAAAATCGCACGCAAACCACAAAATTGCGATTTCCACGCACCTCGGTGACTCCAAGTGACCCAAAGTGACTCGGAGTGAACCGCCTCGATAAGTAGTCACTTATGGAGTGACTACTTCCGGGATACTCC
Source organism: Meiosimyza platycephala (assembly GCA_963662105.1). Classification (NCBI taxonomy): domain Eukaryota; kingdom Metazoa; phylum Arthropoda; class Insecta; order Diptera; family Lauxaniidae; genus Meiosimyza; species Meiosimyza platycephala. The sequence goes on from OY759212.1 coordinate 2,601,330, forward strand.
AAAGGACAAGGAAAATATCCTTACAGCAATAATATCCAAAAAATCGCACGCTTCGCAAAACATAATTAGGTGCGATAAGAGTTTGCACCAACGTGGCCTATAGGTGTTATAGACCAATTCTACCAAAATCGCACGCAAACCACAAAATTGCGATTTCCACGCACCTCGGTGACTCCAAGTGACCCAAAGTGACTCGGAGTGAACCGCCTCGATAAGTAGTCACTTATGGAGTGACTACTTCCGGGATACTCCAAAGGACAAGGAAAATATCCTTACAGCAATAATATCCAAAAAATCGCACGCATCGCAAAACATAATTAGGTGCGATAAGAGTTTGCACCAACGTGGCTTATAGGTGTTATAGACCAATTCTACCAAAATCGCACGCAAACCACAAAATTGCGATTTTCTTTCACCTCGGTGACTCCAAGTGACCCAAAGTGACTCGGAGTGAACCGCCTCGATAAGTAGCCACTTATGGAGTGACTACTTCCGGGATACTCCAAAGGACAAGGAAAATATCCTTACAGCAATAATATCCAAAAAATCGCACGCATCGCAAAACATAATTAGGTGCGATAAGAGTTTGCACCAACGTGGCCTATAGGTGTTATAGACCAATTCTACCAAAATCGCACGCAAACCACAAAATTGCGATTTCCACGCACCTCGGTGACTCCAAGTGACCCAAAGTGACTCGGAGTGAACCGCCTCGATAAGTAGTCACTTATGGAGTGACTACTTCCTGGATACTCCAAAGGACAAGGAAAATATCCTTACAGCAATAATATCCAAAAAATCGCACGCATCGCAAAACATAATTAGGTGCGATAAGAGTTTGCACCAACGTGGCCTATAGGTGTTATAGATCAATTCTACCAAAATCGCACGCAAACCACAAAATTGCGATTTTCACTCACCTCGGTGACTCCAAGTGACCCAAAGTGACTCGGAGTGAACCGCCTCGATAAGTAGTCACTTATGGAGTGACTACTTCCGGGATACTCCAAAGGACAAGGAAAATATCTTTACAGCAACAAATTCCGCAAATCGCTCAGGACGCACTAAGTGGTCAAATATTAAAAAAGTCTATTGGAAGAAAAAATTTTTTTTTATTTTTCGTGCTTTCTCTATCGATTGGAACAAAAAATTTAAAAAAATTACTCCCATAGTACACTAAATAACATTTAACGTTTTTCGTACGTATGGGAGGTGCCACGCCCACTTACGCAATCCCGTTAAAGTCCATATAATTTCAAAGCTTATAGTAATCGACACCTCTACACCAAATTTAAAGAAAATACCTCCCATAGTGCACTAAATACAACATTCAACGATTTTCGTATATATGGGACGTGCCACGCCCACTAACGAAATCTCGTCGAAATCCATTTAACTTAAAACGTTTTGGTAAACGACATCTCTGTACCAAATTTTATTGAGATTACTCCCATAGTGCACTTAATATAACATTTAACGGTTTTTGTTTGTATGGGAGGTGCCACGCCCACTGAAGCAATCCCGTCGAAATGCATTTAATTTCAAAGCTTATAGTAACCGACAACTCCTCACCAAATTTTAAGAAGATTACTCTCATAGTACAATAAATATAACATTTAACCTGTTTTGCTTGTATGGGAGGTGCCACGCCCACTGGTACTATTACACCCATTTTTCGTCTTGAGGTACCTTATAGCAAGCATATCCATATTTCAGAACGATTGTGTTGTTAATTCTCTTATTATAATGTTTATAAATATTGTGGGCTGTGCTACGCCCTTAAACAAATTTTGCCAGTATAGTGACATAGCATGTTATGATGACTGCTCTTAGTGGTATTATCTATAAAATTTTTATGAAAATCCTCAGTGCCGTTTTTGAGTAATATTGAATCAAAATTTTCAATTATTGAAAAGTGCCACGCCCACTTTTCCGATTCCGCCCACTTTTGGCAAAATTTAAGACATTTATGATCTGCATCTGTGTACCAAATTTCATCACAATATCTTGAATAGTTTTCGAGATATGACGTTATGAAAATAAAAGTTTAGGGCTGTGCCACGCCCCTCCAGGAGCATTTGATAAGTTAAAACCCAGCCTAATCCTAATTTTGTTCACATATGTACCTAACCCCCAAGTTTCATCAAAATCGCTGCACCCGTTTTGGAAATAAAGTCTGAAAATATATATATATATATACTTACAATTATTGCTCGTTTAATAATAGTAGATAGAGTACCTGGAGACCGACCACTGTTCGGTTTTTCGTTTTGAGGTTGAAAAAATCCAAAAAAATATGAAATTTGTTAAAAAAAGTTGACTTTTCACTTTCACGCTTCAACTTCTCTTTACTTTTTTCTGTTCCATTTTTTTCAACAATTTTGCTTCGTTTTTAGTTTCGTCAAATTGTTGTTGTTGTTGTTGAGTGGATTGGGACCAAGAGTGAATAGAAATGAAAAAGATAATGCAAAATGGCTCGATTTCATTTAAATTGGACACTAAATCGACTGAGATATCGCAGCATTTATATAAAAGAGCGCAACCGATTGTACAGTTAGTACGAGGGGTAAAACCTATAAGCCACTTTGGTACAAAAACTTATCGCACCTTATTACGTTTTGCGGTTGGTGTTATTTTTTAAATTTTATTGCTGTAAGGATATTTTCCTTGTTCTTCGGCTTATCCCGGAGGTAATCACTCCATAAGTGACAACTCATCGAGGCGGTTCACCCCGAGTAACGTTGGGTCACTTAAAGTCACTTTGGTTCACGAAATTCGTAAACATCAAAAAAAAAAAAAATTCAATGCACCGTAAAACGTAATAAGGTGCGCAACGTTTTTGCAACAAGGTGGCCTAAAGGTGTTATAGTGCAATTCTACAAAAATCGCACGCAAACCACAAAATCGAGATTAATACTCACCTCGGTGACTCCAAGTGACCCAAAGTGACTCGGGGTGAACCGCCTCGATGAGTAGTTAGTTATGGAGTAATTACCTCCGGGATAGTCCGAAGAACAAGGAAAATATCCTTCAGCAATAAAATCCAAAATATCGCACGCACCGCAAAACGTTATTAGGTGCGCAAAGTTTTTACACCAACGTGGCCAATAGGTGTTATAGAGCAATTCTACAAAAATCGCACGCAAACCGCAATATCGAGATTTTCGCTCATCGTTTCACTCGGGCTGAACCACCTCGATGAGTAGTCACTTATGGAGTGATTACCTCCGGGATAATCCGAAGAACAAGGAAAATATCCTTACAGTAATAAAATCAAAATTTCGCACGCACCGCAAAACATAATTAGATGCGCTAAGAGTTTGTACCAACGTGGCCTATAGGTGTTATAGACCAATTCTACCAAAATCGCACGCAAACCACAAAATTGCGATTTTCACTCACCTCGGTGACTCCAAGTGACCCAAAGTGCCTCGGAGTGAACCGCCTCGATAAGTAGTCACTTATGGATCGACTACTTCCGGGATACTCCAAAGGACAAGGAAATTATACTTGCAGCAATAATTATCAAAAAATCGCACGCATCGCAAAACATAATTAGGTGCGCTAAGAGTTTGTACCAACGTGACCCATAGGTGTTATAGACCAATTCTACAAAAATCGCACGCAAACCACAAAATCGCGACTTTCACTCACCTCGGTGACTCCAAGTGACCCAAAGTGACTCGGAGTGAACCGCCTCGATAAGTAGTCACTTATGGAGTGACTATCTCCGGGATAATCCAAAGAACAAGGAAAATATACTTGCAGCAATAATTATCAAAAAAATCCCACGCATCGCAAAACATAATTAGGTGCGATAAGAGTTTGCACCAACGTGGCCTATAGGTGTTATAGACCAATTCTACCAAAATCGCACGCAAACCACAAAATTGCGATTTTAACTCACCTCGGTGACTCCAAGTGACCCAAAGTGACTCGGAGTGAACCGCCTCGATAAGTAGTCACTTATGGAGTGACTACTTCCTGGATACTCCAAAGGACAAGGAAAATATCCTTACAGCAATAATATCCAAAAAATCGCACGCATCGCAAAACATAATTAGGTGCGCTAAGAGTTTGCACCAACGTGGCCTATAGGTGTTATAGACCAATTCTACCAAAATCGCACGCAAACCACAAAATTGCGATTTTCACTCACCTCGGTGACTCCAAGTGACCCAAAGTGACTCGGAGTGAACCGCCTCGATAAGTAGTCACTTATGGAGTGACTACTTCCGGGATACTCCAAAGGACAAGGAAAATATCCTTACAGCAACAAATTCCGCAAATCGCTCAGGACGCACTAAGTGATCAAATATTAAAAATGACCACTACAATATTAACACTACACCACTGTAATTAAAAGTCTATTGGAACAAAAAATTTTTTTTATTTTTCGTGCTTTCTCTATCGATTGGAACAAAAAATTTAAAAAAATTACTCCCATAGTACACTAAATAACATTTAACGTTTTTCGTACGTATGGGAGGTGCCACGCCCACTTACGCAATCCCGTTGAAATCCATATAATTTCAAAGCTTATAGTAATCGACACCTCTACACCAAATTTAAAGAAAATACCTCCCATAGTGCACTAAATACAACATTCAACGATTTTCGTATATATGGGACGTGCCACGCCCACTAACGAAATCTCGTCAAAATCCATTTAACTTAAAAATTTTTGGTAACCGACATCTCTGTACCAAATTTTAATGAGATTACTCCCATAGTGCACTTAATATAACATATAACGGTTTTTGTTTGTATGGGAGGTGCCACGCCCACTGAAGCAATCCCGTCGAAATGCATTTAATTTCAAAGCTTATAGTAACCGACAACTCCTCACCAAATTTTAAGAAGATTACTCTCATAGTACAATAAATATAACATTTAACCTGTTTTGCTTGTATGGGAGGTGCCACGCCCACTGGTACTATTACACCCATTTTTCGTCTTGAGGTACCTTATAGCAAGTATATCCACCATATGAAATTTCAGAACGATTGTGTTGTTAATTCTCTTATTATAAAGTTTATAAATATTGTGGGCTGTGCCACGCCCTTAAACGAATTTTGCCAGTATAGTGACATAGCATGTTATGATGACTGCTCTTAGTGGTATTATCTATAAAATTTTTATGAAAATCCTCAGTGCCGTTTTTGAGTAATATTGAATCAAAATTTTCAATTATTGAAAAGTGCCACGCCCACTTTTCCGATTCCGCCCACTTTTGGCAAAATTTAAGACATTTATGATCTGCATCTGTGTACCAAATTTCATCACAATATCTTGAATAGTTTTCAAGATATGACGTTATGAAAATAAAAGTTTAGGGCTGTGCCACGCCCCTCCAGGAGCCTTTGATAAGTTAAAACCCAGCCCAATCCTAATTTTGTTCACATATGTACCTAACCCCCAAGTTTCATCAAAATCGCTGCACCCGTTTTGGAAATAAAGTCTGAAAATATATATATATCTAATATTATTAAACGAGCTAAAATTGTATGTATATATATATATATATATATATATATATTTTCAGACTTTATTTCCAAAACGGGTGCAGCGATTTTGATGAAACTTGGGAGTTAGGTACATATGTGAACAAAATTAGGATTGGGCTGGGTTTTAACTTATCAAAGGCTCCTGGAGGGGCGTGGCACAGCCCTAAACTTTTATTTTCATAACATCATATCTCGAAAACTATTCAAGATATTGTGATGAAATTTGGTACACAGATGCAGATCATAAATGTCTTAAATTTTGCCAAAAGTGGGCGGAATCGGAAAAGTGGGC